>JAWZYV010013215.1:0-112194 GCA_038373885.1 Cheiracanthium punctorium | reverse complement strand
GTTATTGTGGACACAGCATGCTGAATCCTTTCTTTTAATGCTTGAAAAGTCTTTGGGAGGTTACTTTAAAATATTCTTTGTTTTAGGTACAGTCACAAATTATATTTATAACACTGAAAGCACAAGACTGCCTTTCCTTTAGTTCGCTTTTAAGGCACACACGCATTGCTCACCCAACCCAGTATTCCATAACTTATTTTCCACACTCTAGATTGACAACAGTGGTGGTCAAAGCTGCTTCCCCTTTTCTTTCTTTGCAGTGACTTTTTTAAATCATACGTCAATCATTTACCTTGTATGCATATACATTAGGGTGATTCATAAAATTCAAGTTTTTATTTTTTTGACTCTCAACCCATAATATCATTCTATCTACTAAAATATGAATTGGTTAATAATTTCAGAATTTTTTATTGATATTTGGGGGTCGCTACCAACTCTCAAAGATTAAAAATTAACTGCAATAACGCCCTTTTGTGTCTACGCGTTTCCTTCTCTTCTCTACTTCCGGCCACCCCTATATCAAGCAAGTACCAATAAATTGAGCACCTCCCACTGCAGGAGGGGGGGGGGGAGAAAAAAGAAAAAAAAACAAACATTTTATGCATATGACATTCCCCAGCTTTAGTTAGCTGGACTGATATTTACAACATAAACAATCCTGCTTCTTACCCAGAGATAAAATCATTGAAATCCAAAGTGGTTGTGTTCGCTCATGAATGCGACTTACTTTCGTTTTTTTTTTTTGTTGTTGTTTAGTATTGTAATATTATTCATATAATGGCTTCAGATGTTATAAAAACAAGAAAAAGAGATGAAATATGGTTAATCGGACACACTTGCTCAGAATTAGTGCAAACAAGATTACCCTCAGTGCAAGAAGTAATGAGTTTATTTTTTCACTATAAAAATGTAATGTAAAAATATAAATATTTCAGAATGGCAGAATGGCAGAATTAAAAAAAAAAAAAAAGAAAATAAGGCAAAGCGTTCAGCAACAATCAAAGAAAAAGAAAACAAGTGGCAATCAAATTTAAATGTTCTGTTTGATATAGCTCACTCTAATGCTCTAAATATAATGAATATTGACGAAGATAAGCAATTTCTTTTGAACCAAAGAAAAATGAACCGTCTTGGACGAATCAGTAAGATTGATAAACAGTATGCTAGAAAACTTGCTAAACAATTAGAAAAAGAAGTTAAGTTGGAAAAAATGAAAGAAAAAGAAGCAATAAATAGACTAACTGAGAAATACAATTTATTGTCATCTTCAGCTACTTCTACAGAGGACAGGAGTGATAGTGACATGACTCAAAGTCGTCCTAATTCTCCGAAGCCAGGACCTTCTTCAAGCAAAGATTTTTCGATACCAAGGAAACGAGGCCGAAAAACAATCCTAGATTCTAATTTAGCAACTAGTCTCGATGTCGCTAAATTGAGCGACCGGAAAGCGACTGTTGTTTTGACATCTACACTCAAAAGTCTAGGCTGTAATGTATCAGAATACAACGTAAGCTATTCCTCTATACGCCGCCAAAGAATGAATAATAGACTGTAGCTTGCTGAATTAATAAAATCTGATTTCCAACCCCAAACTACGGGATGGAAAAATGCTCGAGGACATAACAGGGCATGAAATAGTAGATCGTCTACCAATCTTGGTATCTGGAAAAAGAGTGGACTAGCTCTTGGCCGTTGCTAAGCTTCCAGATGGCAAAGGAGAAACCATGGCGTCTGCTATTTTCGAGACAATTTCATCGTGGAACTTACGTGATAAAATAAGATGTATGTGCTTTGACACAACGGCATCTAATACTGGGCGAATAAACCGAGCCTGTATTCTTTTGGAACAAAAAATGCAAAAAGAATTGATTTGACTCCCTTGTCGGCATCACATCTTAGAAATCGTGCTGGAAGCTGTCGTAGTATCAGCTATGGACCATCCAGCGATCCTGAAATTATAATTTTCAAAAAATTTAAGAGCCGTTGGACAAAAATAAATCAGGAAGACTTCAAAACTGCAATTTTTGAACCATCTACTTGGAATTGCGTTCAAACTGCTCCGACCGATATAATTACTTTTGCTCAGAATCGACTACAACAATTTCAGCCTCGTGACGATTATAGGGAGCTCCTTCATTTAATCATTATCTTTTTAGGAGGGATTCCTGAAAGCGGTATCTCATTCAAAGCCCCTTCTGGAATGCATTGTGCATGTTGGATGGCGAAAGCTGTATATGCATTGAAAATGTTTCTATTTAAGCACCAGCTTAAGATCACAATTAAAGAAACTAAGGCCATTACGGATATCTGCATATTTGTTGTACTTGTCTATGCAAAATACTGTTTTACAGCGCCAGTGGCTTATATGGCACCTGAAAATGACCTGAAGATTTTGAAGGACATAGTTGAGTTCAAAAAACATGATGCAGTTTTAGCCAAAGTCGCCGGGAAAAAGATGTTGGGTCATCTTTGGTATCTGGTTGCTCTAGCTTTTTTTGATAAGCGAATTTCTAATGAAACAAAACGCAGAATGATTTTAGCACTGAATAACGAAAGTTCGGAAAACAGTCCTAAAAAGGCATCTTTGAGGTATGATGCAATCAAAAATCAAAATATCGAAGATTTCGTTACAACAAATACAATGAAATTTTTCAACACGACTGGTATTTCATGGGAGTTCATATAAAAAGATCCTGAGCTGTGGGAAGAAGAAAACTACAGGTCAGCTAAAGAAATTATGCAAAACATGAGAGTCGTTAATGATATAGCTGAACGAGGTGTTGCTTTGATGGAAGAATACAACAAATTACATACAAACGATGAGGAACAGAAGCAGTACTTGATGTTGTTAAGAATTATAGACAGAAAAACCACAAAAATTTATCGTTTTTGCTTCATTTCTCATACTTTAAAATTCGGTAGCGACCCTTAAATATCAATTAAAAAATTTTTAAAAAATACTGGTATGTTTTCTAGTGGAATAGACCATTTTTAGGGGTTGAGAGTTTAAAAAAAGGGAAAAAAAATTTTTGGGGTCTTTTATGAATCACCCTAATATACATACATATATAAAATTTATTTCCTTCCCTTTTTTTTCTTTCTTTTTTAAACTTGATGTCACTTCTAAAACATTTAAAATGTATTTTTCTGACACAGTAATTATTTAAATCAATCAATGTGAATATTATTCTTTACTGAAGAACATTTTAAGTTTCAATTATTTCAATTAAAAATCTTTAATTATTGAAAAGGAAGTATATTAAATATAAAGTGTTTTTGTTTATAGATAATAAGCATGTTCTTAAAATTTTATTTCTGAAAGAAAAACTGTTAGTGTCTTATTATTATACAATGACATTATTATACAGATAAACTCCCGATTATCTATTATGTTAATCACTGAGAATGCTTGCACGGCCAATAAAAGAACACAATCAAAATTCGAAAACCCTTTCCAAAAGAAAAACAATCAACATCAGTACAAAAACATACAATTTAGTTACATTTTCAAGATGCATAACATTAAACTAGAAAATTTTCTTTTAACATTAATTGCTTAAAGAAATATGTAATGTTAATTTGATTTCTGTATCTTGTCCCAGCATCTATGTGTATTGAAGTATTTTGTAAACCACAATAATACCACTGTAATCAAATCCTCTTTTAAAAGATTTTAATGAAATTTAATTTGATGTAAAACAATAAATAAATTATTAAAAAATTCAACATATGAAATATACATGCATTACCATGCATTAACACTCATCAGATTCTTAAGGTTAAAAAAAAGGGGGGGGTTAATAATAAATATGGTCTCTTCTTTAAATATGCAAGCCTCACAGCGAAATTTCATACCTGAATTTGAAGCAGTTGATGAGTTCCAGAGGCAATTGGTTCGGCTCCTTAAGCAATACTGCTTCCTGGCTCTCAGTGCTTCCTTTAGGAGGTTACGAGCTGAAGTCGCTCATCTCTTGAATATCCCGACACATTCTAGACTACACCGACACATTCTAGACTACACACCTAGAGGTCATATGTAAATTGAGCAGTAATAAAGGAGGCCGCATAAGTTGAAGTACCTATGAATGTAATTTTTATGAAATTATAAGTTTTTGTATAGTTTCAACAATTCATTGCATTATATAGAAATATTACACACTCTCTCTCACACACACACAGTAATTTATTATTTGACATAAAAAGTAACAATATAAAATATTTTTGTATATTCACATACGAGTAATAACTTGTTATAACATGAATCATTATTTTTTAATTACAGGTTTATATTTATATACATATATTAGCACAGGGGTGCAAATAGAATCTAAATATTGGGGGGGGGGAGGCTTGGCTACCACCAACTTCCAGCGACTGCCACCTTGTTTACATGGGGCTGAAACAGTCTCTGTCAATTTTACCCACATTTCTATTGGATCCTTTATCGTGTCAAAAATGGATTTGACTGTTCATTTGACTATTCCAACTTAAATAACTCCATTTTAGTTCTGTAGAAGCCGCCGATTGAGAATTGTGCTAATATTAAATTAAATGTAGTGTTTTTTCCATGGTTTGATTAATATCCTCTTTTAAATTAATCAGAAATTTTCAACATCTTTAAAATAAAGGTTGTAATGTTAAAATTCAATATTATAAATATATTCATATAAATCTGTACAAATCAAACAATTCAGTTTCAAGATTATTCATGTTGACTGATATGTCATGTCTGTTTTTGCATAATTTTATTTTAAAAAATTACTTACCTATATCATATTTACTTTAATTACATTTAAATAGATATTTTAACGAAATATAATATTTCTTTCTTAAAAGTCCCTATAAACATTTAAAAAGAAAAAAATTGTACATGGACGCACCCACGGAGGGGGGCTATGGGGGCAGAATCCCCTTCCCCCCTAAAGTTGGAGAGTTAGATGTCAAAAAACTTTAAAAATTAAAAGTTGTCATTAATGAGTTAAAATATTTTATTTTTAAAAAATCGTCTTCGAATTATTTCTAAAATATCTTTTAGGGAAAAAATTGATTTTTATATAAATACTTACAGTTAGTGTATGAAATACATTTAAACTCGGTTAATGTCACTGAATAGATCAGATAATTTTTTATGACTCTATAACGAGTTAATTTGGTAGTGGGATTGGGTTCCATGGGCAAGTGATACTGAATATTTTGACGTGATAAAAGAGTTATAACTACAATCGAGATCACTATAACCGAGTTCATCAGTATTTGTAGCCCTCCCCCCCCCTCTACCAAAGTAAAATCCTGGGTGCGCCATTGATTCTGTATAAATAATTCATAAATGTAATACTATGAAAGAAGGATTATTCCAAAGAATGTTTCTTAGTTCTGAAATAGTTTAATGTAATAAAATAAACATTTAATATTTTGCAATTTAAAAATAACGCATGAATAATAATTATCGAAAATAAATAATATACTTCAGTTTTGAAAAGCAATTTAAAAATGAGATAAAACAAGATAAATTTAAACTATTTTTGGAGTTGGACATAAACTATGTGATTTATTTAATATGTACATGTTTTAATAAAAAATATTTTTTTCTTAAAAGTCTCCATATATACAACATTTTTAAAAATATTCTGTATAAATAATTCATAAATGTATTACTATGAAAGAAGAATGATTCCAAAGACTGGTTCTCAGTTCTGAATTAGTTTAATGTAATTACAATGAGCACTTAATATTTTGGAATTTAAAAATTACTTAGGGAGAACAGTACACCAATATATATAGTTTATATATAAATACGCATAGCAATTACTTCAACTTTTTTTTTTTTTTTTTTTTTTTGCTAAATGTATAGGGGGAACTTTAATTATTGAAAATAAATAAATATACTTCAGTTTTGAAAAACAATTTAAAAATGTGATAAAACAAGATAAATTTAAGCTCGAGTTGGACATAAACTAATGTAGAATTTAAAACAGTACTATTTTTCTGGAACTACATTTTACCAATATTGGTTTAATGGGATTAAAACTTAAGTAGTATTATAAATAAAAAAAATTAAAAATGAATTAAATCAAAAGAATGCTTTCAAAAACCTGATACTTCATACTAAAATATTAAAATAACAGTGAATACTCCTGATATTTTGACATTTAAAATCCATTTTATATAAAATATAACTTAATAGTAGTATATTGTATAGAGCAATGTTTCTCAGCATTTTACAAATATGGACCAGCAGATTACAAATTTCAAAACCTTCGCTGACCGGCACATTAAAATTTTCAATACCTTCGAAAATTTTAATGTGGCGGTCAGAATCAATTTAAAAACGAAATAAATTTAAACTTTTTTTTGAGTTAGACAAACTTAATGCAGAATTTAAAACAATATTTTTCTGGAAATACATTTTACCAATATTGGCATTAAAATATATTAATAGAATAATGAAGCAAGTAAAAGAGACTACAGAAATTTTATAACTATATTTTTATATTTATTTACGTATTCTTTAAGATGAAAAGTTTTTAATACAATAAGTCTTGTCTACAAGACGTTAATGTTTCAAAATAATTATTTTCGAATCGATGTTCCATTAGCTCATTGAAACGAAGAAATAATATTTATAAATATGTATATGTATACGAACTTGGTTTTATAAAATGAAGAAACAGCACTTTAAAAAGATTTTTTTAAATAAAAATAAAAGCAGTATATAAGTTATATTATTATTTAATTAATACAATTTGATAGTTTACTATCATTAACGCGTAATAACTTTGCAGAAATTTTTCAGTTCAGCAGTCTTGTTTACTAAACAAATGCACACCGGAACTCGGTTTGGCACCGTTTAGAACACCGCCAATATCCAAACATCGTACAATAAACACATACTTTATACGTTATTAGAAGCTTTGGAAGACTAAATTACAAACATTATACGATTATCTGGAACCTAAACTTTTTACTACATATCATAATTTCAACCAAATAAATATTATGATAGACTTACTTACACTGCAAAGTCCAACTTCCGTAACCGGATTCCATTGTAACACATCGGCAATTCACTATCCACACTGTTTTCTTCGTTCAATATCTCTTGGAAATTTACGCATTTGCTTTTCAAATCTGGAACGACTTAACGTCTGAACACAACCGCCCTCCCATAATCAATTTTATTGAAATCTTTAACAGGCGTTGAAGTATAACAAGAGTCGGTTAAACAACACGTAGGTTTACATATACCAGATTACAAAAACATGGGCATGGCAACCAAACCGTCACTCAACTCACATATTCTTGCCTGGAGTCCTAGCTTAGCTCACTGATAATGGCACGATATTCTGATTCGCTATGAATGTCATGTGACCACCAGAAGTGCCACCCTAAGTTTAAAAAACCAAGCGCGAGTGCTTGAATTTGATTTTGCTGCACGTGTTGTAAATTAGATACAGCACATTGTGTTGTAAAATTACAGATATTTAATACAGTGTATCGTAATCTAAATGCACACCGTATTTGTTTTCCCTGTTCCACAAAACACATTGTAATCGAAACCTACATTAAAATCGTCTACTAAAACTATTTTACAATCTTCGCGAGGCATACTCTAACTGTACTTTCCTTTGTAATTTGTCGCGTTTGCCAGTTTCTAGCCAAATAAGGAAGATATCGCCAAGCTG
The DNA here is from genome assembly GCA_038373885.1 of Cheiracanthium punctorium. Classification (NCBI taxonomy): domain Eukaryota; kingdom Metazoa; phylum Arthropoda; class Arachnida; order Araneae; family Cheiracanthiidae; genus Cheiracanthium; species Cheiracanthium punctorium. Next base: position 104,509 of record JAWZYV010013215.1, on the reverse strand, counting down.
GGTTCAGTTTTGAAGACTTTTTGGCACCAAACTTGGAGATCATTTATCAAAAATTGCAAACCTTGTGTGACTTTTAACATTTTATTCTACCCCCTTCCCTCCTTATCTGGAAACTTTTTTTTTCTTCTAATGGCCGGCTTCTGCCTTGAAGGCTTTGACCACAACAGGCCGGAATGGTTGGTCTCTTTATTATGGGGGCACCTAGTAGGTGGACTAACGTCGCCCCCTATGAAGGGACGGACATGACAACCACGCCCAGTTGGGGATCGAAGCCCGGCCGCCTAGAGTTGAACCCGAAACCGGAGCACGGTGCTTTACCCAAGATACAACTTGGTCGGCTTATCTGGAAAACTTATTTGAAAAAAGCCTTGGCATGACAAATTGTGTCGACGCTAAAAGAAACCTGCTCGATTTTAATAGCACCGTAGTGCTGAAAAATAAGAGGCAATGGATACGCAGTGAAGTGAATCTACATTATTTATTTTCTTTTTTTTTCCATTTTCCTTTTAAAACCGTGCAAACAAGTGGCTGATTGGATAAGATGCTGAACATTGGTAAATATGTGAAAGGTGCAGGTCCGAAAATCTAGCGGTCGATCTAATGGTCTAGAGCACATATTGGCAACCTCCGGATTTGGCACACCCCGGCTTTTGATACGACCCGCGGAACATATAAAAAACCCATATAAATAATTTAAAATCCCATATAATTTCCAGTTATATGGCCCACGACTTGAATATTTGGCCCGCAACTTTCCAAAGGTTGCCCATACCTTGTCTAGAGTTTTGGGTGATTTTTCTCAGCAGAATCGCTTTTTTTTATAGGTCTAGCAAACCGTCCTGCTTTCTGACTTTTTCCTTTCACTACAAGGGTTTTATCTGTCCAAGGATTCAAGGGGGAGGGTTGATGACACACACTTTTTAATTTGTTTATTTTTTATTACCTATTCAATTTAGAGTTGTAATAGTTAGTAAGTGTTATTTCTTGTAACACTTTTATTTTAATTTTTATAAAGTTTGTTATCTGGAACATAGTAGTAAAGCAATACCTACAGCAGCATTGTAGAAGAAATAAAAAGGAGTGGGGTTGCTCATTTTTTTATGTTAACACTAGCTGCGAGCCCGTTCTCCGCACGGATAAAAACGAATGTTTCTTTTATACATATAATTCGAATTAAGTCCAGGGATGCGGAATCTAAAAAAGTGAAATATTGTTTCGATTGAATTGCAACCAAAAATTGGCGTCATATGTACAAAGCCTTGATAATTTCAGCATAATAACACAAAAACTTACTAGTCAGTGTCACTTGTAATCGGAAAAGGAAGACTTAACTGTATGTAGACGAGACGAAATTCTTCACTTTCAAAAGGGCTTATTTCCACATAATATAATACTGGTTTTTTGGTTTAATTTATAACTTTAATGCACACAGAAATAAAATTATACATGACTGTAACTGACGGCAACATGACGGCAACTGTTTAATTTTATCATGCAGCTCCTGAGAAGTAAACAATATATAAGAGCAATCATGATGCAGACGACCTTGCTAAAATTTTATTTAAAAAAAAAGGTCTTAAACTATTGTTGATATCATAAATGAAAAAAATCTAAATGAAATAGTCATTGCACAATGTACGCTTTGATGCCACCCTATTTCATTGACGATTGTGAAATTTTTATAAATGTAAACGTTCGTGATATAACTTTTGCGAAAGAGCGGTTACTGAAATGAACTTGCGTTGAAATGACTGTGCGTTTAAAAATAAAGACCAATTTCATATTCTATTTTTGACACAATAGTTGCCACAGTGTCAAATTCAATATTTAAACAAAATCTAAAGTCGCGTATAGAGATCTTGGTCTCTTTAAATTGAAAATATATGAATATAAAATAAATAGAATTTTAGCAAAAGTCATCTCTAGGCTAGTGTTCTAAGCACATTTGAGTCCGTTATTTCGAAAATTTCTGCAAACGCCATGGAAAGAGCAAATTATTTTACATTGCATTTTGCATTCTTTGAGAGTGCCTTTGTTGTGCACATATTTGCAATATCATTTATCTAATAAATATATATATATATGTGGTATATATATATATATATATATATATATATATATATATATATATATATATATGGTATATATATATATATATATATATATATATATACCATATATATGATATGGTATATATATGGTATATATGGTATATATATATATGGCGGTATATATATATATACCGCCAAAAGTCGTCAAAACTTGGCGACATTTTGTTCGATTTTTGGGAATACATACGACGACCGTCATCAAACCCATAGCGAATATTATGTACTCTGTTTATTAGTATTTTCCACCTTGTAGTGACTTTTGATTTTCCCACGATTTTAAGAAATGTATGTTTCCTTTCGTTATTATGGTTGCTGAAAAATCATAGAGCTCAAAAATCAACCAAGGTAGCTGGCGCGTGAAACAAAATACTTTGAATTTTTATAATAGTAAATTTTTACGTCAAAGCCTTCTAACTCCTTTTTAAAGTCATGACGTCAAAATGGCGTCATTCTCAGTTGCGATAGCTGACATGAATTAGTGAAAGAATTTTTAAAAAAAGCAACTCACGTTATTTTACTTTTCTACAGCATCCGTTAATCTGGATGTTTAATATTCCGCTCGTTGTGAAATATTTTGTTAAGGATTTGTAATTTAAACTCGTTCTAAATCATTTTGAAACTCAAGACATCAAAATGACGTCAGTTCATTTAATTTAATATATTACGCAGGAAGTAATTCTAAAATTTTAATAATGAAAGTTTGCGCTCGTAAATAGAACGCTACTTTATTCGCAACTTCTGACAAAAAGAAAGGAAAAGGACAAGATTTTTATAAAATCCCATAAAACGTTAAACAAAAAGTGTTCTGATTCCAATTTCGAAAAAATTGTTTCCAGGTATGTCGGGACACATCTTGGCGAAATCCCGTATAAAATTTGGGAGTGGTACGATCACCCGTCTCAGAGCTACGCGCGTAACAATAAAGTAACATTTAACACTTTGTTTTAATTATATAGATTAAAAAACGAAAATTTTACTATAGCGCGCTTTTGAAAATCGAATTTTTGTAACTTTCGAAATGAAGAACATTTTCAGCTGCGTTAAAACATTTAATTTTTAAATCTAAGCAACGGATTAAAATATCTATTATAATAATAATCCTGAATGTCCTCCTTCAGTTTAGTTTTACCATAAGTGTTAATCAACATGTCGACTATTTGTGTTAACAAAGGAAGAGCAGGAAAAAACTGCATTAAGATCGTGGCGTAATTTTTACGTATTTACAGAACGGGAAATTTTATCCGGAGCCCCGTTTAAAAACTCTATCGATAGGTTGATAAAAGAAAGCTTTTCTAATCCTTTCTGTGGCAACCTACCTTTAAATCTCCTATTATTCGTTCCTCCAAGATCGTGACTGACTTATAATGGAGTTACGCTGATGCGGTTCAATTCTAAGCATTACCTTATATTAAAACTCGTAAAAAAATCACCCAATTTGTATAATTTTTTCGTTTTTATTTTAAAAGAGGACGAAGGGAATGTTCCGTCATTTGTCAAACTATCAAAAAGTTATGACGGACAGAATTCAAGGTTTAAAAATTATTTTATGGAATTTTTTTTTTCAAAAATTATTTTTAATTAAAAAATTCTTAAAAATCTGCAAACTATGTTACATATTCAGAAAAAACTGTTTTTAAAAGAGAATTTTCTCCCCTATCCGAAGATGCAAATACCGTTTTGGTCTAAGCGTAATTACTGCCATTATTAGGCATTATGTGAAAAAAAACTCCAAAAAGCCACATAAAACATAAAATTAAAAAAAAAATCTAGGTCGAATTTTGTAAAAATCGCTTGGTTGCAAACAAACAGGCAGACAGATACATCTTTTAAAACGAGTAGAGAAGATAAATATGTTAATTAATTTTAAATGAATTATTCCAACAACAAAAAGTTAATTAAACGATTAGTTTCTGATTACTTATTAACTGATCAATATTTATCACATTTTTGTATAATTAATGAGCTGGTTACCATGTCTTTTTGATCGAGAGCGGCTTAATATTTGTATCTACGAGTTTGAAAAAGTAAGTGTCAAATTGACAGAAATCGATGTCAAATTGACGGATTCAGATTTGTAAAGAATCCCTCGGTACCCAGCTTTTTTTCTTTTTTCGACACTTCGGAAAGGAACCCTTTTGCCCGAGACTGCCAAATTACTAAATTCTTTTCTTATTCAAATTTACCTTATCCAAATTACTGTATTCCTTTTTTTTAGGATATGTGTACATTATTTAGCGTTAACAATGATACTTTAAGTGGTATCGGGCTAGCTCTAATTCCTTTTCACCGCAGAATCACAATATAAAAATCTTATAACATTGAAAAAGTTTTTAAAGTCTGTTTATAAGAAATATTTAGTGGGGTAAAATAAAATGTAGGGGTATGTTGTCCCTACGCGACTACCACTTACTGAAAGTAAAGTATCAATGTCTAACAGCTGTGCGAAATTTTGAAGACCTGGGTTCCACGACTCAGCAATATATTGTCCAAAGTATTGTTACAAAATTCTAATGTTGTTTTCCCGTGCCAATGTGGATGATGGGAAAGGGCGTTGTGCAGACATTATTGCAAGTGAAATGAGTATGTGATTCCTTGACCTTGGAAACCATTTTGCCTACTTGGCGACAAATTTGGCGACGAAAAGAAAGTTTTCGAAACTGGTGTAATAATGTATTTGACTGTATCTTAATTAGGAGAGAAGTTTCTGGAAAAGCCTAGAAAATGGTGGCATATCCTATGTGACGCCACACCCGCTTGCAAATCTAAATATAAAGAAGTCTCTCTCATGCCTCACCATGGCACAATGGTTATGCCACTGGAAATTGTAGTCGGGCGAAGTGTGAAGGTCCCGGGTTCGGGTCCCATCGCGCGTCCGTCGATCTAACCGCTCAGAGTTTTCCTTAGTTTCCTCCGAAACTTAGTGTAAATACAGGTAAGGACCCCTTAGAAAGACCTCTACAGAGGGCATCCCCCCTTGTGTTCTCCTACTGACGAGGATTTATACACTGTATTAAATATCTGTAATTTTACAACACAATGTGCTGTATCTAATTTACAACACGTGCAGCAAAACCAAATTCAAGCACTCGCGCTTGGTTTTTTAAACTTAGGGTGGAACTTCTGGTGGTCACATGACATTCATAGCGAATCAGAATATTGTGCCATTATCTGTGAGCTAAGCTAGGACTCCAGGCAAGAATATGTGAGTTGAGTGAGGGTTTGGTTGCCATGCCCATGTTTTTGTAATCTGGTATATGTTATGTTGTTTAACCGACTCTTGTTATACTTCAACGGCTGTTAAAGATTAAAGATTCCAATAAAATTGATTATGGGAGGGCGGTTGTGCTCAGACGTTAATTGTTGAAGTCGTTCCAGATTTGAAAAGATAATGCGTTAATTTACAAGATATTGAATGAAGAAAACATTGTTTATAGTGAATTGCCGATGTGTTACAATGGAACCCGGTTACGGAAGTTAGACTTTGCAGTGTAAGTAATTCTATTATAATATTTATTTGGTTGAAATTATGATATGTTGTAAAAAGTTTAGGTTCCAGATAATCGTATAATGTTGTAATTTAGTCTTCCAAAGCTTCTAATAACGTATAAAGTATGTGTTTATTGTACGATGTTTGGATATTGGCGGTATTCTAAACGGTGCCAAACCGAGTTCCGGTGTGCATTTGTTTAGTAAACAAGACTGCTGAACTGAAAAATTTCTGCAAGTTTATTACGCGTTAATGATAGTAAACTATCAAATTGTATTAATTAAATAATAATATAACTTATATACTGCTTTTATTTTTATTAAAAAAATTTTTTTTTTAACCAAGTTCGTATACATATACACAAGGGCGTAGCCAAGGGGGGGTCATAACCCCCCCATGAGGAATTTTTTGCCATGCAAAATGAATATACTTCACTACATTATCACACGCACCTATACATATATGAGTTGTAGTAGTCGTAACCCCCCCCATGAAAATTTTCTGGCTACGCCCCTGCATATACATATTTATAAATATTATTTCTTCGTTTCAATGAGCTAATAGAACATCGATTCGAATATAATTATTTTGAAACATTAACGTCTTGTAGATAAGAGTTATTGTATTAAAAACTTTTCATCTTAAAGAATATGTAAATAAATATAAAAATATAGTTATAAAATTTCTGTAGTTTCTATTACTTGCTTCATTATTGTATTAATATATTTTAATGACAATATTGGTAAAATGTATTTCCAGAAAAATATTGTTTTAAATTCTGCATTAAGTTTTGTCTAACTCAAAAAAAAGTTTAAATTTATTTTTTTAAATTGATTCTGAACGCCACATTAAAATTTTAGAAGATATTGAAAATTTTAATGTGCCTGTCAGCGAAGGTTTTGAAATTTGTAATCTGCTGGTCCATATTTGTAAAATGCTGAGAAACACTGCTCTATACAATATACTACTATTAACTTATATTTTATATAAAATGGATTTTAAATTTCAAAATATCAGGAGTATTCACTGTTATTTTAATATTTTAGTATGAAGTATCAGGTTTTTGAAATCCTTCTTTTGATTTAATTCATTTTTAATTTTTTTATTTATAATACTACTCAAGTTTTAATCCCATTAAACCAATATTGGTAAGATGTATTTTCCGACCAAAAGTACTCTTTTAAATTCTACATTAGTTTATATCCAACTCGAGCTTAAATTTATCTTGTTTTATCACATTTTTAAATTGTTTTTCAAAACTGAAGTATATTTATTTATTTTCAATAATTTTTAGTCAAGTTCCCCCTATACATTCAGCAAAAAAAAAAAAAGAAAAAAGTTGAACTAATTGCTATGCGTATTTATACATAAACTGTATATATTGGTGTACTGTTCTCCCTAAGTAATTTTTAAATTCCAAAATATTAAGTGCTCATTGTAATTACATTAAACTAATTCAGAACTGAGAACCAGTCTTTGGAATCATTCTTCTTTCATAGTATTACATTTATGAATTATTTATACAGAATATTTTTTTAAATGTTGTTTACATGGAGACTTTCAAGAAATTTTTTTTATTTATACACCTGTTTTTTCATGTTTTTGTACCTATTTATTATTTAAAAAAACATTTTTATGTTATGAAAAGTAGAGATTTTTTCATTTTCTTTTTTTATTGAACCCTGAGGGGAAAAAATTGAAAATTAAAAATATTATTTAGGTGTAGGTTATAGACATTAATAACACGTACTTACCCAACACGTTTCAAGATAATACCTGCATAAGTTTTTTTACAATCATGCGCGCAAGTCGCAAAAAGCAGTTTTGAGAAAAACGCGTTCAAAGTTTTAAATCCCCTCTTTAAACTCCATTGCATCCACATTTTCTTTTGCAATTACTCGCGTTCTAATAGGAATATTTTCGTGTAGTTTGAAGCATACGATTCAGAAAGATTCGAATTTTTGAAAAATGCGATAATAGTTTTTTCGATATTTTGAAGGTTTAAAGATTGTAACTCCCCTTAACCGAGTTTAAATGTATTTCATACACTAACTGTAAGTGTTTATATAAAAACAAATTTTTTCCCTAAAAGATATTTTATAAATAATTCAAAGACGATTTTTTAAAAATAAAATATTTTAACTCATTAATGACAACTTTTAATTTTTAAAGTTTTTTGACATCTAACTCTCCAACTTTAGGGAGAAGGGGGTTCTGTCCCCAAAGCCCCCCTCCGTGGGTGCGTCCATGTACAATTTTTTTTTCTTTTTAAATGTTTATAGGGACTTTTAAGAAAGAAATATTATATTTCGTTAAAATATGTATTTAAATATAATTAAAGTAAATATGATATAAGTAATTTTTTAAAATAAAATTATGCAAAAACAGTTTAAGTAATGGAGTTATCTTGTAACTGAATTGTTTGATTTGTACAGATTTATATGAATATATTTATAATATTGAATTTTAACATTACAACCTTTATTTTAAAGATGTTGAAAATTTCTGATTAATTTAAAAGAGGATATTAATCAAACCATGGAAAAAACACTACATTTAATTTAATATTAGCACAATTCTCAATCGGCGGCTTCCACAGAACTAAAATGGAGTTATTTAAGTTGGAATAGTCAAATGAATAGTCAAATCCATTTTTGACACGATAAAGGATCCAGTAGAAATCTGGGTAAAATTGACAGAGACAGTGCCAGCCCCATGTAAACAAGGTGGCAGTCGCTGGAAGTTGGCGGTCGCCAAGCCTCCCCCCCCCCCAATATTTAGATTCTATTTGCACCCCTGTGCTAATATATGTTTATAAATATAAAAAATGCAGCGGTATCTATAAACCTGTAATTAAAAAATAATGATTCATGTTATAACAAGTTATTACTCGTATGCGAATATACAAAAATATTTTATATTGTTACTTTTTATGTCAAATAATAAATAGTTTTGTGTGTGTGAGAGAGAGTGTAATATTTCTATATAATGCAATGAATTGTTGAAACTATACATAAACTATTATAATTTAATAAAAATTATATTCATAGGTACTTCAACTTATGCGGCCTCCTTTATTACTGCTCAATTTACACATGACCTCTAATGGTAAATAGGTGTAGTCTAGAATGTGTCGGGATATTCAAGAGATGAGCGACTTCAATTCGCAACCTCCTAAAGAAAGCATTGAGAGCCAGGAAGCAGTGTTGCTTAAGGAGCCGAACCAATTGCCTCTGGAACTCATCAACTGCTTCAAATTCAGGTATGAAATTTCACTGTGAGGCTTGCATATTTAAAGAAGAGAGCATATTTATTATTACCCCCCCCTTTTTTTTTTTAACCTAAAGAATCTGATGAGTGTTAATGCATGGTAATGCATGTATATTTTATATGTTGAATTTTTTAATAATTTATTTATTGTTTTACATCAAATTAAATTTCATTAAAATCTTTTAAAAGAGGATTTGATTACAGTGGTCTTATTGTGGTTTACAAAATACTTCAATACACATAGATGCTGGGACAAGATACAGAAATCAAGTTAACATTACAGATTTCTTTAAGCAATTAATGTTAAAAGAAAATTTTCTAGTTTAATGTTATGCATCTTGAAAATGTAAGTAAATTGTATATTTTTGTACTGATGTTGATTGTTTTTCTTTTGGAAAGGAGTTTTCAAATTGATTGTGTTCTTTTATTGGCTGTGCAACCCTTCTCAGTGATTAACATAATAGATAATCAGGAGTTTCTCTGTATAATAATGTCATAAGACACTAACAGTTTTTCTTTCAGAAATAAAATTTTAAGAGCATGCTTATTATTTATTAACAAAAACACTTTATATTTAATATACTTCCTTTTCAATAATTAAAGATTTTTAATTGAAATAATTGAAACTTAAAATGTTCTTCAGTAAAGAATAATATTCACATTGATTGATTTAAATAATTATTGTGTCAGAAATATACATTTTTAATGTTTTAGAAGTGCCACAGATCTAGAGACCCTTTTTTGACGACAGCTGGCTGTGCCAGGCACAGCTGTCAAAAAAGGGTCTCTAGATCTGTAGCACGCGATGAACGTTTCGATCGTCCGCCATCTTGCTGGTAGTTAAAAGTTATCATATAGTCCGCCATCTTGCTGGAGATGGCAACGGCTGCCCTTTTTTCAGCATTGCGAAAGGGTTGCGCCTCAAAGGGTTAAAAGTTATCGTAGATTTCAGAGAGTTGACTGTAAATAAAAATCATTTTCAAGGGGAAATATCACCGTAATCACCGATCATAAAACGGAATTTTATATGGAAAAGCAACGCGTAAAGACATGCATTCCGAAATTCTTAAGGCGTATTCTAAATTTCTAAGGCATAATACGCATTTCTAAGGCATAATGCGCATGAAATACGCATGTAGAGGCGTTATCGCGATCACGCCTCTAGATCGATGTTGAGGAATCTCAACGTAGTACATATTTTATGCATTCTTTTAAAAAAGGAACCAGCATAGCTCCTGATTTTGGCATAACGTTATACATTGCGATTTTGTATAGAATAATGATAAAATTTTCATAGTTTAACATTTTTTAATATTTTGTCTGGATAAGGACTTTCAAAAGTATTAATAAGTAATATTTATATTAAAAAATTTCAGTTAACCCATTTATGTCTAGTGTCCTTCTTTTTGGGATGGCATTTTCGCTATCAGTCGATAACGTTATTAATTTTCCCTAACCTTTATTCTCGAGTATTGAACTTCAATTCTACAAAATATTTTAACATGACCAAGTAGGATGTTGACATTTCAATTATTATGCATAATGATTTTAAAAGATATCTTCCTTTGTTCAGGAATTTGAAATCAGAAATATATCTATTACTGATGGTATTAGCAAAAATCGAAGAAAGTCCCAAAAATATCTGGGCAGAAATGGGTTAATGAAATCAGTTGAAATATTTAGTAGCCAAAAAAGAAAAAAATAGCACTTTTTGAGGATTTATTTATTTGCTGATCTGATGACGTGTTTTTGTTTTATCCTAGGCATCTGAAAAATATTTCTTTATTAATGAAAGTTTGATCAAAGAGAAGACTGAATAAGTTATGTTGTATGTGGTGTAAAATAGAGATGAAATATAAAAACCTATGTAGCTTTATATACTGTATATGGAAAGTCAATAAAATTTCTAATGTTTTAAATTTCATTTGTTATTTTATGCTTTTTTTCAGTTTATTTAAAAGCTAACATTTTATTAAATCAAAAATAATTAAGAACTTTGTAAAATAATACACATAAAAGGGTATTTATCCAGGACAATCCCTTTGGTTGGTACAAAAAAGTGTACTTTTCTACAGCATCAAGAAAGTCAACCCCAGTCAGAAAGAACAGACTTTTACTTGTGCAGATGACTGACTTTTTGTAACTGAAGAAGAGTGGACTTTTTTTGTATTACTCAAAATGATAGACCCCAATTTGTATCTTTTATGAGTCATTTTACAAAGTTTTTAATTACTTTTACCTTTTCACCACCAGATTTTGGTTGAGTGCTTTTGTTATTTTATTAAATTACTTTACTTGTGATTGTTTTGAATATATTAATTTATATTTAATTAAAAAAATCTTATCGTAAGCAATTTTAATAAATATGGCTTTTAATTTGAAACTACCAAAATTATTCTAGATAAATAATTTCAATGCAATTTTAAATTAACTACTAATTCATATAATGATAAGTTTTATTCATCTATTAAACTATAAATTAAAAGCATTATACTGACTTTTTCAAAGAACAGCATGAAATTTTGTTCTGCCATATCTTTATTTATATCTTTACTTTAGAACTTAACTGCCTGCATTTGTTCCAAGAAAGTAAAATAAAAAATAAATAGCACATTAAATCATTGTATATTACCATTATGCTTAATTTACCTTTTCAACAAGTATTCTTTAAATATCTGGATTTGTGGAAGAAGATATTAATAAGAGAAAGTATGTATAAATGTAGCTGAGTGACATAGTAAAAAAACAAAACACTGAAGCAACTTAACTCTGGAAATACAACGGGCCTGCCTTTTACGGGTATGTATAAAACAACTCCATACAAACAAATTTTTGAAAAAATCTGTTTCCATGATCTTAACTTATAATTTGGCCCTATGAATAAGAGGAACCTTAGTCCCTTTACAAGTCAAGAATTGTTAATCCCCCCCCCTTTCAAGCTTGGATGTAAGTTTGCTTACTTACTTATTAAAATAAATTAATTTCATAGCTATGTTCAAGAGACTTTAATTTTACGTTTTTGTTAAAAATATTGCCATATTTTATTATCAAGCTATTACACACTCACAAAAGTTCTTTTTTAAAGTTATAGTCTCCTACAGCTATGCATCACTATAACATTAACATATTAGACATAGAGGTGACTGTGAGTTTGCAAATATTTTATTTTAATAGCAAATGATCTCAGTTTCAAGAATGAAAATCTCATTCCGAAATTTCCCACTGCCACTTGCAATGCTTTTAGTTAAATTCACATTTTGTAATTTGACATTAGTGCTGCTTCAAAAAGTTTCAACAACAAAAATATTTATTGCAGATCTTTCTGGCTTTTTAAAGGAGCAAGATTTTTCTACATATTTTAAATGGTTGTGCAAAATTTCTAACTACTTCGAGTTAGGGAAAAAAGTTTTCATTTAAAAACAGTGTAAGTTTAGTACTGTGCAAATCGGGGTAAATTTGTTTGAAAATTAATTGTACACGTGTAGGATAAAAGAAAATTATTTAAAAAACGTGTAAACATGAAACCGTATAAATTGAGTGCCGGGCATACCGAAGAATATCCATAAATTTGTTTGAAATGTAATTGTAAATTGTAGGATCCAATAAATAAAATTTAAAATAAAAACCCTCTAAAATAAGTTTTCATTTTAAAAAAGTGTAAATTGAATACCGTGCTAATCGAGGGATAAGTGTAAATTTGTTTAAAAATTAATTGTAAATGTGTAGGATTTAACAAAACTGAAAAAAAAATTCATTCCAAAAACCGTATAAACACGAAACCGTGTAAATTGAGTACTGTGCATATGAAAGGATAGCTGTAAATTTGTTTGAAATGTAATGTTAAATTGTATAGGACCCAATGAATAAAATAATAAAAAACTCAAAATAAGTTCTCATTTAAAAACAGTGTAAACTGAGTACCGTGCAAAACGAGGGATGGGAGTAAATTTGTTTCAAAATTAATTGGAAACCGTAGTATAAGGAAAAAAACCATTAAAAAAAATCATTTTGAAACCTTATAAAAGCGAAACCGTGTAAAACTGAGTACCGCGCATATTGAAGGATAGTTCTGTAAATTTCTTTGATATGTAATTGTAAATTGTAGAATCCAATAAAAAAAATTTAAAAAAACCTGTAAAATAAGTTTTCATTTAAAAACAGTGTAAATTGAGTACCGTGCAAATCGAGGGATATGTGTGAATTTGTTTGAAAATTACTTGTAAATGTGTAGGATTAAAAAAAAAAAAAACATGTAAAACCGTGTAAACGCGAAACCGTGTAAATTGAGGAAAGTGAATATGGAAGATAGCTGTAAATTTGATTGAAATGTAATTGTAAATTATAGGATCCCATAAATAATATAAAAAAAACTAAAGTTTTCTTTTGAAAAACGCGTAAATTGAGTACCAAGCAAATAGAGGGATAGCTGTAAATTTGTTTGAAAAGTAATTGTAAATGTGTATGATGTAACACACACAATAAAATAAAATAAAATAAGTTTTCATTGAAAAACGTGTAAATTGAGTGCCGTGCAAATCGAGGGACAGGTATAAATTTTTGCTCGAAGCGTAATTATAAATGCATGTGCACAGAAAAATTGCATCAGGCTAAAACTTACACAGAAGTGTAGTACAATTCCATGAAAGTACTTGAAAATTCAAGAACTGTGAAAACACGTTACAGTGCTTGAAAATTCAAGTGCTGTAAAAATACACAACAGTGCTTGAAAAATCAGGCGCTGTAATTTTATAGCATGGTGTTGTAAATTTACATAAGTGCTCGAAAAATGAGGTGCTTTAATTTTACAACACAGTGTTGTAAATTCACATAGATGCTTGAAAAATGAAGTGTTGTAATTTTACAACACAGTGTTGTGAATTTACATAGGTACTTGAAAATGATGTGCTGTAATTTTACAACACGGTGCTGTAAATTTACAGCACATGTGCTGTTGTGCCACCGTGCCATCGTGCCAACTATTTACAACACGGTGTTGTAAATTTACAACACAGTGCTTGAAAATTCAAAGTGCTTGAAATTTACAGCACATGTGTTGGCGTTATGATTACCAGCACACTGTGCTGTAATTTAGCATGGTTTTTTCTTATAGTGTAAGCGAACTTCGAGCCAAGCACACAAATCCGATATACGCATTCACAAGAACAACAACAAGTAGCTCTCATTGTTAATTAGTGTGTAATAAACTGTAAAGCGATACGCTGACATTGCCCATTGAATAGTGCTTTGTTGTGATATTTTGGTGATCGGCTGGGATGTGTGTTAATGCTGTATTTATTGTGAGATATAAAGCTTCGTTTCATCGAAAAGTGTTATTTGCGATTTTTCAAAATTCTTGGACTATTTTAGTATACACCGGATACTCTCAGATTTCGCAACAGCATAGCTACCAACTCTTCCGGTTTTTCCGGAAAATTTTTCATCACTATCTTCAGACAGTTTTATTTTACAATAAAATTTTGGACTTATTTCAAGCTTAAATTCGTAAGTAAAAATTAGTGGTGGAAAATCTTCCGGAAAAACCGGAAGAGTTGGCAGCTATGCAACAGTATCCACTGCTTTGTGCCATGCATTTGACTTGCGCCGCTCGAACTGAAACATAGACCCTTTCAAAACCGTGTGTATTCAAAGGGGTGGATCAGGTGACCCCCACCTTCCAAGAAATGTTGAATTTTGTTGTCAAAATGATAGTGATTAAGGGCGAGATTCAAGTGAAACGCGCACGATCGAGTTCGAATCGAATGTTTTACAGTCCACAGTTCGAACGTTTTGGCAGAATGCTTCCAATGAACAAACCTATCGCACTGGCCTCACCATGGCACAGTGGGCCACTGAAAATGGTAGATGGCCGAAGTGTGAAGGTCCCGGGTTGGGGTCCCATCGCGCGGCTGTCGATCTAACGGTCTGGAGTTTTGGTAGGTTTTCTCCAGATGTAAAGTGAATACGCTTTAGAACCCCTTAGAAAGTCCTCCTACCAAGGCACCCCCTACCCTTGGCAGATCGCCCTAGTGTAGCGTTGCCGTAATCTCACACAATCAATCAACCTATTGCACTGTCACGTGATCAAAACACGATTGGCTTGTTTCAGTTGAATGACAACATTGATATATTTCGAAGTTTCCCTGTTTGGTGCGGAAAACGTTCGAATTGTGTTTCACTTGAATCTCGCCTTAAGTCTTTTAGATAATATAGGCCTTTATATAATTCTGCCCTTTCAAACATCATTCCTCATCAAAAATTACTTATTTACGATGGCGCTGGGTCCTGAGCACAATAAGTAATCATCTCTCTAAGCCTAAGCAATTTCAGTAAAAGGACATTCATGTTTATAGATACCATTTTTTTGCAATCTTGTCTTGAAAGAAAATCAAGGACAAATAAAATACACTGCTGGCCATCGTAAATGCAACACCCTGAAGGAAGCATGCAAATAATATGAAATTTACAACATGCATTAGCTGAGGTGAGATATGCAAATGATTAGAATTTCAGCGCAGACGCACATCAAGCGCGCCTGTGGCGCCACCTCAAAGCGCTATTTAAGGCTTGGAGATTTCGACGGTTTCAAGTACAGCAATTGTGTTTTTCTTGCTTTTTTTTCAAAAAAACGATAAATTATGCCTCGTAGGAAACAACGATCATCTTTTGATCAAGTATCCGAGTTTGACAGAGGAAGGATAGTGGCATACCGAGATTGTGGGTTATCTTTCAGGGAAATCGGTCGTCGTATTGGACGAAACCAAACAACTGTGATGCGGATATGTGATCGTTGGGTGCAGGAGGGTACGACGGACAGACGTGATCGACCGCATCGACCTCAGTGCACCACGTCACGTGATGACAGGCAGATTGTACGCATGGCAGTGACGGACCGCTCAGTCACATCACGAACCATATCACAGCAGATTCAGTCTGTAACGCATCATCCAGTGTCTGCGCGTACCATTCGACGTCGTTTACAGCAGAATGGTCTGTCCGCAAGACGTCCGTTGCTTTGTCTACCTCTGACGCGGAACCACAGACGTCTCCGCCGCCAATGGTGCGATGAAAGAAGGATGTGGACGACAGAATGGAATGAAATTCTCTTTACTGACGAGTCACGCTTCTGTATGCAACACCACGACGGTCGGATTCGAGTCTGGAGACACCGTGGAGAGAGGATGCTGAACAGCTGCATTATGCACCGTCACACTGGTCCTGCACCGGGTATTATGGTATGGGGCGGTATCGGATATCTCTCTCGCACTCCTCTAGTACGCATTGCCGGTACTTTAACCAGCCAGCGCTACATCTCCGAGGTGTTGGAGCCAGTTGTCCTTTCTTACCTTCAGGGCTTGCCAACAGCCATATTTCAGCAGGATAATGCACGGCCACACGTGGCACGCATTGTCCAAGGGTTCTTCGTCAATCACCAGATTGAATTGCTTCCCTGGCCGGCGCGCTCTCCGGATCTTTCGCCGATAGAAAACATGTGGTCCATGGTTGCTCAACGACTGACCCAGAGTTCATCCCCAGCTGTCACACCAGATCAACTTTGGCAACGTGTGGAAGCTGCTTGGTCTGCTGTACCCCAAGAACACATTCAAAGTCTCTTTGAATCAATGCCGAGGCGTGTGGCAGCTGTGATCTCCAACAACGGCGGCTACTCTGGGTACTGATTTTGGCAGGAACCACGCTTCATAGAATGCTGTAAATTTAATCATTTGTTACTTGGTCAACATGTTATCTACACAATAAATTTTGTTGTGATATCTCTTGTTTTTCTTGGTGTTGCAATTTGGGTGGCCAGCAGTGTATATCAAACTCCCTGCCTCTCCCTTTCCAATTTCGATATCTATATTCCTTTAAAAACCAAATTAATTTATTTCTGTCAGTTTATTTTCATAAAAACTTAAAACGTGTTTTAAAGCATAAAATAGATATCTATGGTATATGAATGAGAGTTCACAGTTTTCCATGCAGATTGTTCTGACTATTTTTCATACCAGATCGTGAGGATAACATGTCGACGCATATTTGTTAAGAAAAGAACGCAAATCTTGTTCGATAAAAATAAACGACCAGCCAGGTCGCTAACAACAGCCACGAGGCTATTGTTCGAATGAAGCAACGCTTCTTATTACCAGAATAAACATTTTAGCATGTTGTTGCGCCTGCTTAGTTTTTTCTAGAAGAGTTAAGTACCGCGTGAAAAGTATCGGTGAAAGCAGGCGAATGTATCGGGAATAGATACTTATCCGATACTTTAAAAATGTGAAAGTACCGATACCGATATATACAAAATAGTGAGGTATCGGAACCGGTGCTATCGGTTCCCGATACTCTCGGTCGATCCCTAATATATGTAAGGTATAAATGCAGCAATTAAGCTCTCAGAATCGAATTTTGGTTAATAAATTATCAGAGTTGCCAGTCTTCGCGCAATAAAGCGATTTTACGTACTTGTTTTTCGACAGATTTTGCTTCCTTGCACAAAATATTTTACGTACATTTCCTATTTTAATAGGTTATGCTTTAAATGATTGAGAAAGACAGAAGGAAACACAGAAGGTGTTATTGATGATGATTATTATTTATCAGTTCGAAGAAAAAGCTCACTGGAGATTGAAAGCTTACTTGAAAATAACATAAATCTTATCATTTTTAAGCCTTAGTAGCAACCACTAAAACTCATTTTAAAACTTTGAAGTTTTAAAGGACTTCCTTTTTTATCTCATAGAATAAAACGGGAGGGTGCCACATAAAAATTTCAAAAGTTGATTTCTTTTAGGACCACGTTAATGGAAACACTAAACTGCATTAATATACGCTATGACATATCCCAAGAAGTGGGGAGTGAACAAAGTCGTAGATTCGTTTAAAACAACGTTGCGACTTGGAGGCAGAAAATTAGTCTGCCGCGTTTTAATCAGTGATGATTTATAAAGGCACAGCTGACAACTTTTAAGATTTTCCTCCAGATTTCACACCAGAACTTTCAAGCAGTTTTATTTTACATTAAAATTTCCGATTTATTTTGAGTCACAAGATAATAGTCGTGAAGAAAGCGTACATGTTGGCAGGTTTGTGTGATAAACGCGATTGTTATGCGTAGACGTATGGGCGTAGTGAGTTGCAATCCGTTCTGTGCTTCATAAGTTGATCAATAGGCCAGTGAATTACATTAAGATTCCACACATTTTTTTTATTTGTGCCGTTATTTTACAGTTAAAAACAATGCCATCCGCATTCAAGAAACAACCCTCCGCTATTTTAGGGTTTGGCGTAGGTAGATGATAATCCTTCGTTTACGCTCTTCTAACATATTGGTTAGCATCTTTTGCCGAGCAATTTGAAAACATTTGACCTGAGAGGTGTTAGATTGATTTATGGTTTGTTGTGGTTTTAGTAATTTTACTTTATTACAGCGGTTTTATGTGTAATGTGTACCACATTGTCCATAAAAAGTTTCTGCCGTTTGCACAAGACGTTTCACGTACACCATTGCTGCTGCGTATCCAATGCAGCCTGCCTCGTTTTTCCTATTTCAGTGAAAATGCTTTAATATTTTAAATGTAAAATTTTACTGCACGTCAAAACCTGCGAAAACAAAACAATTGCATTTATCAAAGTATTAATTATTAGGAGTATATTATTATAACAGGTATAAATTATTAAAATCTTGTAGAGTGACTACTTAGCATGTGGCCTTATTTCGAACTAAGCACACTGGACTGGAGTCGGTTTCAGAAGTTAGGATAGTTCTGCGATCTTTGCACACTTTGTAGTTGTTAACGTAAATTACGATTTTTTAAAAAAAATTTCACACCATTTCTTGGCACAGTTTGGATTCAAACTTTATGCCCTAGAAATGATTTTTGATCACGCCTCTTATAAACTTTCAGATTAAAAAAAAACAGGCGACCGTTACTGCGTCCAATTAACATTTACAAAGCTTAATTTTTAAAAAAGTGTTTGGTTATATTATGCAAACCGGGGTGCGACATTGATCTACCTCCCCCCCAGACAGCACAGCAAACTTGCATCAAACTTGCAGCAAGCTTGATTAATCAGGTCAATAAACTTGAATTAAGCTTGAAAATTTCAAGCGTGTAAGCTTAGTGCAAGCTTGAATCAAGTGTTCTAGTTTACACTTGCCCAGCTTTCATTAAGCTTGACGTTTCAAGCTTGAATCAAGCTTGACATATCAAGCTTAAAAAAATTTCCTAAATACACGGGGCGCCGGTTGGCGAACTCGCCCCACATATTTTATTTTGCCACGCATTTTCCCCTCTACAGTGAAATTTCAATTTAACTTAATCTGTTTCCATCAAATGTCCGCGGCTAGAATAGAACCCGGGACCTTTGGGTTGGGAGGCGAGCGTCCTAACCGTTGCACCAGTCTGAGTCGGGCTGATATGACTAAAGTTTGAAGTGACTGCTACGGGTTATCACGCCGTTTTCTGGCCAGATTGATAAGTGGCCGATGTGTTATTTGTTTCTTGTATTTTTCCATGGGATGCATCAAAATTAAAATAATGTTATATGTGATTTAGAGACTCTACTAATAGGGAAATAAACATAATATAAACTTAACAGCAGCACACGTTTTAAAACTTTCAATATCGCGACACTCATGTTGGACAATACTGGCCAAAATCGAGACAAACGACTGATTTTGAAATCAATTTCGTAGTATAATTGTATTTTATTTTGAAGAATTTCCATATTTGGAAATATAGAATCTTCTTTTTTTAATTCTATGGTCAAGTACATTTATGAATGATGATAAATTATTTTGTAGCGGCCGGAAACCGCCTCATTCTACCACCCATAAAATGAAGTATATTAACTAACTAAATTGTATTAATTATATTAAAATGTATTTTTAGGGCTAATTAATTAGTTAATGGAATTACTAATGTTAATTAGATGTAATTAAAACTAAAACTCCCCTCGTGTTACACTTCAGAGTAGCTTATCCCATTCATTCCTTCCCCTTGCGTGTTGTAATGTCCAGGTTTTGTGCGATAATAAAATAAAACACAACTTTTACGAACTTTTCTTTATTTAATATGACCCATTTTCAATGTCCATTCTCCTTCTCGCCTACAGCGACAGATGGCGCCATCAGCGCAATAGCAATAATCAAGCTAATGGATTGAACTGTCAAGCTTGTATTAATACGTCAAATTCAAAGAAATGTCAAGCTTGATTTAAGCTTATGTGCTGTCTAGGCCAGACTAATACGAAGTTATGGACAGGAACCATCTGTTGGGATGTGCAGTTCTACGCGGAGACTCTGAGGTGAAGACATATTTGAGTGCCAGGCATCTGCTGAGAGAGAGATATCGACTTCTTTCTCTTACAGTAACTCTATTCATGTTCCATGTTCTTTTCCATGTCCCTTGTTATTTTGCTTGTTATTTTCTCGTTACATTGGAAATAAAAGAAGTATTCTGTGAATGTAGACAATTCTGCAATAAGAGTTCTGTAAGGCAGAAGAAATAGTATTGCTCTAAACTACAGTTCTAACACACAGCGACCAACAAACTGTCTAGGGAATATTTCGTTTATCCGCTTTTTTGCAGTACTATAAAGCTGCATGATGCATTTGAAACTGTGCAAATGCATCATGAATACACAAAATACATGAAAAGTCAATTATGACACTCTCCGGCGGCGATAACAACTCAAAATATTTGCATGAATCTGTGAGCTAAAAAATGTAAATGACTACAAATACGAATCGATATTGAAAATAACCTTTATCTAGTTTAAGAATGATTCTAGATGTGTGTGTCGGGCTCAAGAGCTATGATGACAATTTTATTAATTGTTTAATATATTTCTGTTTTTTCTTCTACTAATGTTGCGTCATGTGTATGGGTTCCGGGCAATAAATTATCACACATGCAATGCTAGAAAATTTACGTCTACACTACACCATTTAAATTCGCCCATTATTCTGATAATTTCTTTTATTAAAAAACTGACAGGGTGTAATAAAAATTTCCAACTACGCTTGTTTATATTTCTATAAAAGAAATAGTGCGGAAATGAAACATATACGGAAAGAAAAAAAGTTGTAACACGCCTTATAATTTATTATTTCGGTTAATGAGTGATATATGACCACAAATATCAGAACATAAATTTTCCAGAAACTATTCCTCGTTTAATGGTTTAGTATTTTGTCCCCCGAAAACTTTGCGAACTTGTAATTTTAACATACGAACCGTACGAGTTTTTAAAACAATATTGAAAAAATATACTCTTTACAAAAAGCGTTACTTATATTCCGTAAAGATTTGCAACTCTGGCAACTATTGAAAAAAAAAAACATAAATTTTAACACTTAACTACACTTTACTACTTCAGTCATTAATTATTTTTGATTTATTATTCATTGCGCTATGCAATATATCAACTGTTTCAAGTATATCACTAAATAAATAAAACAATAACTTTATAACAACATAAGTTTTGTTAAAGCATTTAACAAAACTTTTGACAATGAATAATAAAACTATTATAGCACTTTTGCAGGAAAAATAAAAGTATTTAAACCGTGAAACACATCAAAATCGTTTTTTATTCAGTCTTATGTAGAAATAATTTCGTCCTTATAAAATATTCTTATGCACCAAAGAATTACGCAACATTATTTTTTAAATTTGCCTTTCGTTTACAGATACGCTTCCGCTGATAAACTGCATTCACTTGAAGTCATTAGGATAGCGGGAGGTTTTCCTTGGCGCAGTTTCAATGTATCTCTTGAGGATCAAATTAAATTGGTTAAGAAAACACTGCCGTGATTTCGAAAAGTGTAAATTGAATTACATTACAGCGAACGAAATATGTTTCATGAAAACTCAGAATTGAAATAATATCTACTTCTAAGAATGCATTTTGAAATGTTAGGATTTTAATTTTAAAGTTAAAAAAATATTTATAAGTATATTCTTTTATTTTTAATATGTGTTGAATATTAACTTACATTTTCTGTATAATTATGTGTAAAGTATTGTATTTTTGGAAATTTTATTTTTATGGAAGGAGAAGCTCTTTTCTATTTATAAAATTGTACTAACTGTTCGATCAAATAATTAAGTGAAGGATAATATCACAAATTTTATTAATGAGATGTAATTTTAACATGTAAATTGCGTTTGAAGTCAATTTGAATTATAACCGTTATATTTACTAAAACAAAACTATTTTATTTCAATATAATCAATTACTTTTGTACCTTAACCAAAAAAAAAAAAAAAAAAAAAAAAAATCGCACTCTGGCATTCTTATAAAACTCACATGGAATATCAATTAGTTTACTTATATTGGAATCCACAGAAGTTCAATATCGCTATATGTGTGATAAACTTTGTTTCGAATCGGCATAAGTTAGGCACCACATTGTCGGTAGGTTGACGTGACCTTCGCAAGCATGGCCTACTGTCTTAAGAAATGAGTCATCCTGTGTGTGTGAAATCAGGTGTAAAATGGAAATTTGTGTTAGCAAAATTAAGATTTCGACTGCTCATAATCATTTTATGAAATTTCCCATTGCTTCAATGTATCTTTCGAACAACATTTAAAATTATATATGCTTCAAAAATGAAGCTGCAATTGCAATTTCTAAGCAAATTTTTAGAATCGTATTTAATGGATAATCAGCAATAAATCAAGGTAACTTTAAGGAATAATATATTTCATAAAGGGATATTAAGCAACCAAAATGTTAATTTTGCCACAGATATTTTAAATTTACGATTATAAAATCGCGTGATGGGAGACTTGTTCCCATTAGCCGCATGCAGCTAACTGCTTGTGTTTGCGGGAGCCGTGAACTGCCGCAACTTTCGGCGAGTGTCTTATTGTCTGTAGCAAAATTGACATTTTGGTAACTTACCATCCCTTATATCTTAGAGTTACCTTGATTTATAGCTGATTATCGATTAAATATGATTCTAAAAATTTTCATAGAAATTGCAATTGTAGCCTCATTTTTTAAACGCATATAATTTTAACTGTTTTTCGAAAGATACATTGAAGACATGACAAATCTGATAAAACGATTATGAGCAATCAGAATCTTAATTTTGCTATACAAATTTCCATTTCACAGCTCATTTCGTACACACAGAGTGAATATTATCTGAAGCCAGAAGGCATTGCTTGCGAACTTCACGGCAACCTGCGCCAAGTGACATCTGAGGATTCGAGCCAAGTTTATCACACATGTAGCGATCTTGAACTATTGCGGATGCCTAAAGAACTCACGAACCCTTGTTTATAAAAGGCGTGTGGTGTATTCGCAAATAATCTAAATCGCATCAAAGCGATTGCTGCGCAACAGCCTTGTAGTCTGTGGTTTGATTTAATGCACATTTATGAAATAAATGCAAAACTGATGTTTATGAACTATCGCAAATTTATGAACTAGTCCAAAGGGTAGAAAAACCAATATAGAACTTATTAAACTTATGATAAAAATGAATGCAATCAGTAAATTAAGAAATCTGCAAAAAATTAAAGAAAGAGGTTCTAGAAATCTATTACTCTATCATAGCAACCAACATGTACAGAATATAATCAATTACTTCCTTCTAAGTACAATTTCTTGGAGCGCTCTTACGTTTACGGATAATACGGATTTAACTTTACATTTTGCTAAGCCAAAAATCACTGTACACAATAAGTGGTAAATTATGTTTCGTATACATTGGTAGCTATACTACACTCACACACATATTGTGTACAAAAACAGATAATAATGTTTATTTTATTTTTTAACTAATTATTAACATTACGTTTGTACATACTTTTCAAGAAAAATAGTTATTTTTACTACTAGTGTAGAAAATTTATTTATCATCACGGGTATCAGCACAAATTGCTAAATATATTAGTGATGGCTTTACACTAAGGAACTGGCTTAGTGAATGTAAATTTTTAGGCGTTCTATATGCTCAAGGTATGAATAATGCCTGAGCTTTGAATAAATTTTTGATATCTGCATTCCATAAAATCTCCAAATACATATGCATTCATAAGAAATATATGCCAATACGCTCTCCAAGTGCATTTCAAATTAAAAAATAAATTAAACAACTAATTTCAAAATACAAATGCAAATTCTTTCATAGCAATGCTAGGCAAAAGATCCGCGGGATGGCATAACAGACACATATGTCGGCCAAATTGGCGCTAGGTCCGTTTTCGCAGAAGGAATGCCATTGCCGATGGGCCTCCTTCTCTTTAACTCCATGTGTATAGCTATCTCGGAGTAGAATAGACACACCTGCTTGATCACTTGAGTTTTCGGGTGCAGCACCGTAGCCAGTATATCTCGTCAGCCACGATTTGAATGTGAGGACTCTTGGTAGCTCGAGGAATGTTAAATCATTATTCAATTCTCCTCCATGTATTCAGTATCTCCTCCACGCTATTCAATTCTCCTCCATTATTCCACATTCCCGCACTCACGCTACAAGCAGCATTTCTAATCGTAACTCTGATTGAATATGTATCTTCAATTGGCGTTACAAACACTTTTTTCTTTATCTAAAGCCCAGATCTCCTTGAAAAGAAAAATGTTCTACAGCACGTGGAGAGAATCAGAATACCATCTTACCAGATTTCGAGCTTTCAAGACTACTCAAACTAAAATTGTCTTCTTATTAAAAACTTCATAAACGGTTTTGCAATTGATCGAAGAAATTTTATACTAAAATATTTATTGATATATTTTTATTAAAAATGTATTTATTGTGAGTGATTTAGTTAAGTCCTACAAGCCTCTAAGAAGTGCGGATTATTAAAAAATTATCAAAATGATGAAGCAGTATGTCGATTTCATTCACATTAAAGGAAACTTTGCAGAGTTCACTAAACTTATTACATTGATTTTTAGACAATAGACTTGATTCTATTTGAAGCAATATTTTGGTGGTCTGTGACTCTTTTACGACCCACGTTGGGACACTATTCGTTATGCATAAAATTTTACAAGGGGTTAAAACTAAAGTAGAAAATGAGGAGGGGGGGGGGAAACGGAGAAGAAAGTTGTCTATTATATCCATAGCTGCCAACTATTCCGGAATATCATCAACCACTTTTTTTGAACATTAGTACTATGTTTAAAATATAGCAGAAAGTTTGGATTTCGTCGGAGAGTTGGTTACCGATTTCAAAAAATACTTATAGAAATTTACTGTTTGCAAAAAGTGGTTAATGATATTCCCGAATAGTTGGCAGCTATGATTATATCCAAACTTTTCTTAAATTTATTATTAGTACGTGCGTACACATACGTTAATCAACACCTCCTAGATATACAATGCCTGAGAACAGAAACTTTTACGTCATCACTAAGGACACTAAAATGATGTCATCATACATTTATTTTCACAAAGTAGAACTATTCAAAGTTTGTGGGGAATTTACTCCGCATAAAACATTTTAATGATTTAACATAGAAAATTTATTTTTATGATAAATAAGAAATTTTAACCATCACTAATAATATAATATCATATAGAAATCGATCCTAATAAATTATTTTTTATTAGAAAGGTATTTTAATTTTTATTTTAAACTTTAAGATATTTTCTCATATTTGTATCATTCATCAGAAATTTTAAATAGTTTAATTTGTGAAAATAAAACTGTGATGTTGTCGCTCTGGAAGATCTACTGACGACGTAAAAGCTTATGTTCACAGGCCTTCTGCACCTACACAGCGTTGCGTCAATACGTATGTGAAATCTGTAAGTGGGATTCAGAAGCGCATGTTTTAGGTTGTATCTGTTTTCAGACACCAAGAACTTCAGGTGATAGTCATTTGAGATCGTAAAAACGTATAGAGTTCTGGTTTTTAGTTTAAACAATTCACATATTTTCCTATAAGATTTTTTTTTTAAGGTTCAAGGTGTAGAACGGGAGAAATTCATAACTACAGCGCACATTTACTTGGATATGCGCGACGAGCAAAATACCAAATATATTTGCATTTTTAAAAAAATATTGATGTATATGCATATAAAAATTTAATAAACAGTAATACCTTAGCCGGAAAATAAGCATATTCAGAATTTAATATCATTATTTTCAAGTTAATAAAAAAAATTTGTCGGCTTCAAAATAATAAAATTGAATTATTTATTCTAGAAAATGCGATATTTCTTTTATCAAATTAGGAAACTCCGTGTTGCTGTAAACTGTTTCATATCATATTTTCAATATTCTTTGTTTTTAAAGATATATTAACACGATACACTGCATTTACCAAAAGCCTTTACGATCGCGAAATAACTTTTCTTGACGAAATCTCGCTACCTTTAGAGAATTAAATTAAACTGGAATTGAAGATGCCCATGAGATACGAGTGATATAAATTAAATTATCTCATCGAAAGGGAAATGAATTTCATTAAAGCCAAAATTAAAATCTTTTCTAAGTCAAAGAGAATAAATTAAGTGATATGCTATTGCGAAGTTCTTTAAAACATTATGAAATATTTATTCATTTATCCAATTTCTGAATTCGTAGAAGCACAATATTTATTATAAAGTAAGATATGAAAAAATTGTCTGGAATTGCTAAATTAATAATGAGGATTTTTTCTATTGTAAGAGAGAAAAATTCAATAATTTCTTCAGTGATGAAATGATGAGAAAAAAAATGGAAAAAAAAACAACAAGGAAAACACTTGAACTTTTATTTGAAAGGATGTATCTTCTTTAAGTTCGAAGCAATATATTGCGCTTAGAAATGCCTAGGAAAAGCCGATCCACATAGCTGACAGCATCTAAGGAGCACGGTAAACGGTAATTTTCAGCTTAAAATAAAGCAACTTTCGTAAGCGGAACCAGTGGGCTAGTTTCTTTTTTGAAAAAATTTTCAAAAAAAAAATTTTTGCAGAAAATTGTTATTGATATTCCGTAGATGCTCTGGTGTGTTGCCATTCTATGTTCAATCTTTTTTGTTTCTAGAAAAACGAAAAACATTGCTAATGGACGAAATATCTTTTAAAGAAACATTCTACTAACAGATGGTTCCTGCACCCACGCATATAAAATTTTAATTAAGAATTTTTACTGCGTAATTAAAATGTACTACAGAGAATCGTTCGCACTTAGTGGATACGATATAGACAGTTCACTTTTATGTATGAATGCTACTTACGTCAATTTTCTTCTATCCGAAAGCTATGGATTTTATTAGTATCTTCAATTAGAATTTTTTAAATAAGTGAAGATTTTCACTCTCGTTATGCCAATTTTACCCCAATCCTCTTTAGTGCTTTCAGTGTTCGTGGCAGTTGTTTTTCTAAACTTCGTTTCATTGAAACGAAAGCCCAAAAGTCCATTGGGATCATTGTCAGATGATTCTAGATGTATTTATTTCAACAGCATAGTGTTTTGATTCATTCTTTGGTAAATAAGGGGTATTTGAGATAAACATGTGACATCTAATTTGTAAGTTTCGAAAACTAAAGATTTTGGTTTATTTTCTGTATGCTTCATCTACAATGGATACCATCTCATGTAAATCTAAACTATAATGACTGACTAGCAAAGTAAGATGTTTCCATCCATCAAGTTTATGCCGAATCTTTAAGCTTCCTTGAGAAATACCTGAGAAGAAACGCATTAATTAACATTTCTAAAAGACAACCATTAATACACTGATGGTATCGAAGCACAGGTCCCGGTTTTGAATTTGGTTTCAAGTCCGACAAAAAGCAGAAGACGTCTCTGACTGGGTTGACTTCGCGGGGAGCCTTTCAGCACGGTTAAAGTTTTACTTTCCCAAAGCAAAGCTACTCAAAAATTCTGGTGAGTTCTATAAATATTATAAAGTTTCATAAGTAAAATTTTGTGATAGATTATAAATCATAAAGATGTATTTCTGCATCATATTATATAATTAGCGAGGTTAAAAATGCCATTTGTCGTAAAATTTAAATATCTATCATAAATAATTAAAATGTTTTATTTGTGAGTAATCTCACCACAAATTTTAAATAGTTCTAATTTGTGACAATAAAACTGTGAATCTTCCCGCACTTCTGGTTATTCCGATAAAGCTTTAGCCGATTGACTTAATTAAGGCGGTTTTGCTTCAGAACTCTCGCGTTCTACCGAATTATCCAGCATTCCCAAATTGTTAGAAGCGCTGGAACGGCTCTGCCGGTGAACAATAATCGTGCCAGTTGTGGGCTTTGTACTTCGTCAACTCCTCCGAGACATATAAAGCCATAATCACACTTACGTCACCAACATTTACATCATCATCCAGCCTGCACTTAAAAGTTACAGAAAAAAAAACTATTGCAAATTTCTGGTAAATGCTTAAAATATAAGAAAATTTCTTAAACTAAACATTAAAATTAAAATACCTTTCTCATACAAAATTATTCATTCTGATCTATTTCCTTATCATATTATCGAATTAGTCATGGTTAAAAACAGCCATTTGTCGTAAAATTTTACTTTTTTAGCTGAAATTATTAAAATATTGGTATTCATGGGTGAATTCACCAGAAATGTTTAATAGTTTCAATTTGTGAAAATAAAACTTTTAAATGCACTACTAATGATGAGTCAAAGCTTGGTGACCCAGGAGTTGTAAGGTTTTCTATATTTAGAAGGCGTCGACTTGGTTGAAGAGAATTTGAGGGGGGAAATATATTTTGCTATTAGAAACCACGCCGGAGAACGAATTTATGGATCGGAGCTGGTTAGATCAGAAAGGTATGCAAGAAGAAGACTTGACCCAGACAGCACAGCAAACTTGCAGCAGGCTTGATTTATCAAGTCAATAAACTTGAATTAAGCTTAAAAATTTCAAGCGTGTAAGCTTAATGCAAGCTTGAATCAAGTGTTCTAGTTTACACTTGCCCAGCTTGCATTAAGCTTGACATAGCAAGCTTGAATCAAGCTTGACATAGCAAGCATAATTTCAAGCTTAAAAAATTTTCCTAAATACACGGGGCGCCCGTCGGCGAATTCGCCCCACATATTTTATTTTTCCACGCATTTTCCCCTCCACGCTGAAATTTCAAGTTATTTTAATCTGTTTCCATCAAGCGTCCGCGTCTGGGATCGAACTCGCTATGTAAGGGTTGGGAAGCCAGCGTCCTAACCACTCGGCCAACCTGACTTGCGCTCAAATGACTAAAGTTTGAAGTGACGGTTATCGTTATCATGGCGTTTTCTGGCGAGATCCATCAGTGGCCGATGTGTTGATCTGTTTCTTTTATTTTTCCATGGTATGAATCAAAATTAAACTAAATTTAGGTGTGATTTAAAGACTCTACTAATAGGGAAATATTCATAATATAAACTTAAAAGCAGCACACGTTTTAAAACTTTCAATATCGCGACACTCATGTTGGGCACTACTGGCCAAAATCGAGACAAACGACTGATTTTGAAATCAATTTCGTAGTATAACAATATTTTATTTTGAAGAATTTCAATATTTGGAAATACAGAATCTTTTTTTTTAATTCTGTGGTCAAGTACATTTATAACTGATGATAAATTATTTGTTATGTGGATGTGGCTTTCCAGATCAAGCAGTAATCAAGTTGTATTCAAGCTTGACAGTTCAAATGACTTCTCGAAGCTTGCTGCAAGCTTAAAATGAATTGAACTGTCAAGCTTCTATTAATACGTCAAATTCAAAGAAATGTCAAGCTTGATTTAAGTTTATGTGCTGTCTGGGAGGCTTTACCTATTTGAAAATTATTGAAATTTCCGCTTTAACAAAATCCTGCACCTATCACCAATTCCTTAACCTAATACACTTAACCTATTAATTATATTATTCCCAATTGTGAACATCACATTGAAAATTTATTAAAAAATGAAATGTTATCAATAATTACTTTAGAAAATTAGCAGATAAATCTAAAAGATGACTTGATTAAAAAAAAAGAATAGAAGTTGCATGTCTATCATTAGTGGGAAACAGGACAAAAAATCATGAAAATAACAATTTTCATAATTTTTTACTGATCGATCTTTATACATCCTCCCCCCTTCAAGCTTAATTCTTATCTTTACATAAATTGATAAATAAATCTTTTCTTGATTCTTAACATTTCATTTATTATTTCAACTGCCCATCAGTATATTCCGTTTTTGAAATCAGTGGAAATGTAGAGTCAAAATGAACCATGGTTTCAATTGGGAACAGAGTGAAAATTGTACACCATATCCCCCCCCCTCAATTTAAATTAGTAATATATACTCTAACTAACGCGTTAGAAGACAAAATATGTAAAAGCTAATTTAATATATGCGTCAACCACAATCTGATCTGTAAGCGTTTAAGTTAGTAACTAAAAAAAGAAGAAAAACGACTGTCTGGTAGAAGAGGGTATTCACTATATGGCGTAGCCAGCGATTTCTTCAGACCTCAGTCCTGTAGAGCACTTGCGGAATGCTCTATTAAGAGCAATTGCATGTCGGCAATCTTATCCAAGGACCTTTCAGGGATTAAAATTAATGGATTATAGAAAGTATTGCCACAATTGTTGATGAATATCCTCAGTAAAAGTATGAGAGCTCCATGTGAAGCGTGCATAGCTGTACGAGCGAATTCATTTGCATGAGCTGTTCTTCTTATTCGGCTAATCGTAGCAAAGCTATGAGAGAGTCGGACGCTGGCCCAAGCAGGTTTTTATATTCAACCATGATTTTATAAACATACTAGCCGCCTCCGGTGACCAGTTGGTTAATCATTTTAATAAATCTTGTTCGGAGAGAATCCTGTTCCTCTCCGGCTTCCTTGGCACTGAAATCTCTCAGATTCTGAATGGAATTTAAAATTAAGATGGTTACAAACAGGAGCTGAACTAGGGTAAGTGGCGCCGAATGCTAACGTAAAAAAGACGCCCCCTTTTATTCTCTACTTAGTTTTTTAGTTCGAAATGACGCCCCTTCGAAGCCGGCGCCCAGAAGCGATGCTTACCGTGTTGGGCTGCCCCTGGTTACAAAATTAAGATGGCTAAATGATAAAAACCTACAAAAAGGTACATATTATTTTCGCCCTGTATTAATTCTGAAAAGCTTCTGGATATATTGGCCTTTATCAGAAAACGGAAAGAAAAAAAAAGTAAGAAAATCTGAAAAAACATTCAGATTTTAAATACGCACTGAAGTGCTATATCTTAAAAGCGTATTATAATCCATGGGTCTTCCCTATTTCTTTCCTTATTCCATTAAGTTGTAAAGTATATCATTATTCATGAGTGTGATTAAACAAAATTAAAATTGATATCTCTAACATCCTTTTTTCTGGATGTAATACATTAGAAAAAAACTCCGCTGTTCGAGCCTCGTCAGGGGAGACCCCCCTGAGCCCCCCTAAGTTTTTAGTTTCATTATTGCCATATTAAAACGATATTAATTGACTATGTCATTTTATCTCTCAAATTTCGTGTATTTCGCCTGGTAACCCAGTGTTGAAATTTTTATGATTGTAACCTATTTATAGAAAAATACATGTGTTGCATATTCTACAGCTTACGAAATATTTTAACAATAGATTAAAGCTGTTGTGAACTAATAGTATTTAAATATATGTAAAATTATGTCGCTTTTTTGGGACACATTTTTCGGACAATTTTCCATAAAGGGGGTGAGAGATAAAATGTCTTAGTCATTAATAGATGGGAAAATGCTGCGCAGAAAAATGCACAATTTGAGCTGAATGGAAGATTCAAAAACTTATTCAGGTATATTCATAATCCAAGTATCAGACGATAAAATGACGGCAAATTGCTCCAAGCGCTAGAATCACATCTTCTCAAAGTCGCATATCAACGATTTTATTTTTCGCCAAATTAAAAAGTTGCACGTTTTAGTCTGGGAAAATTTCCAGATCTTTTTTTCTTATGAGTATGAAGCATCTCATTCCTGCTCTGATTTCACATGCACACGATATTTTAATTAAAAAATAACTTTACAAATAATTTTGAAAAAAATCGTCATTCTTTTATTTTTACTTCAATACTCTGAATCATTTAATAAACTTGCCAAATATGGCGGCCTAGATATGCTTAATTCTCGCTTTTTCCACTGCGGGGTTACAATTGCGAAATGGTGGAGATGAAAAATTAGTCTTTTGCGACACTTTTTTTATCGATATCTCCCAAAATAATTCGAATTTCGAAAAAAAATCGCCTCGTGGTATGTCGGGAACCGTCCTGGAGAATTTCCATACAAAATTTGGTAGGTCTACGATCACCCTTCTTTTAGCTACGCGAGACACAGACAAACTAACTAACTAACTAACCAACTAACTGACATTTTACAGTTCGTTTTATTTATATAGATTACAAGATCTATTTAGCACACTAAACTACTAAGTTCTTATAGGCATATAGAAGCCAAAGGAAATGTCATCTAGTACTGACTGACATTCTTTTGTCCTCTGTTTTTTTACTCTCGAGCATGTACCATGTAAAGAAAGTATTGTAAATATAAAAAAAATTGACTTTGAGATTTTGATGTATTGACACTTTTTGAGGTTGTCTGAATTGATTAATGCTATTTTTACGGTGGTGTATGCGAGTGAACACGATAGCTGTTAAATGGTGCATTTAGTTGAGCTCAAATATGGTATGTATATTATAGATCATCGTTGCACGACCGGTATTGATTTTGGTATGTATAGGATTTATAGTTTTTTTGAAGGGCTACAAAAAATAATTCTTTTACATGAAGGCCTATAGGTGGAAGGTCTTCGAAGTGTGCTAACGTCTAAACGGTGCATTCGATTGGGCGCAAATTAGATATGTATATTCTATATCAAGGTCACGTGACCTTTATAAATTTTGGCGTGTGTACAGATGATAATTTGTTCACAGGGTTGCAGAAAGGAATTTTTTAACATGACGTATAGACGGGAATCGTTTAAAGTGTGTTAGTGTCTAATTGGAGCATTTGAATAGGTTAAAATGGGTATGTATATTATCTGCAACCATCACAGAACCTGTGTGTAGGATTTATAGTTTATTTACAGGGCTTGAAAAAATATCTTATGCATTATGACCTAAAGATTCAAATTATTTGAAGTGCACTTAGTCTGAACACTGCATTCTATTGAGTTTAATAAAATTTATTTCAATTCTTGGTGAAGATCAAGTGTTCGGAAAGTCTAGTGGATTCACTTCAGATTTTTATATTTTGTACTTTAATTATATATGTTTTTTAGCTAAAAATAATGAAAAAATGTAAAATTATTTATCCAGTAAAAACATGGTTTATCTAATACTTTTTCGTAACTAAAATGCATAAATATATTTTTTTCTTTACTATTCCTATAGTTTCGCAAGCCAAATAACTTCCAATTTTACATAACTGTGTGGAATTGTAGAAAGATCGCGGCTAAGAAATTTTAAACTGCCAATTCCTGCGTAATTTACCACTGAAGTAAGAATAGCTTTTGTTTTATTTTTCAAGGATGCAAATTATTGCAATGCATCTTGATGTTTCACTGTCTTTCCATTGTATGAAATTTTTGAGTTTGTTTCTTAGGAATTTCGTCATCACTTTTGTTCGGATATTTAAATTTATTTTCCGTGCAAATTCCATTCATGTAATAAAAACAAATAAATAAAAATCTTCGCTTTGTTGTTTTAAGAAAATGAACAGAAATGTTATGTAAATCCAGGTTGCTAAATTCAGGAGAATGAAAAGGAACAATCCCTGATAATAATAATATTGATAGTAACAATTACAAGAAAAATAAATCAAGCCAATTGCGTCGATTATGAAACTCTTTCCAACACAGTAATCTTTTTTTCTCCGCCCAATTTGACGATACATCGTTGCGAACTGGGCGAGATTTCTGGAATAACCTCAAATTAGGGATGAACGCGGATCGCGAGACGAGACGAGACTTCTCGCGGTCTTGCAATTTTGCGAGACAATACCTCGGTGTGTGAGACGAGACCGCGAGACGATACCTCGGTCAGCTCTCGCGCGAGACCAGTCTTGCTGTCTCGCTGTTTATCGGGCAAATATGGTTATGGTCAGTACCTCAGGTATATAAGACATTGCTTACAAGTCGGTACTCAAAGGAAACGGGAATTTTAGAATTAACTTTCAAATGGGCATTTTTAATTATTGTCTTTATATTAAAAAATGCATTTTGCAAATGAGTATGTAATTTTTCATCGAAGTATTTAAGTGAATTATTGAAACCTTTTTTTTACGGGTATTGTGTCGAGTGCCGGTAAAATACTTTTATTAAGGAAGTTACCCCTGCAGCCGGAGCATTCAAAGACCTGTGTTTAACAATTGGTGTCCTATGCTGAATTTTCTGGGTCCTTTTTGCGGAAGCATTACAAAAAACACTTATAATTTTAACATGCAGACGTAAAAGTGGGTTCTCAAGAAGCGCTGAACTGGACCGCTGAAACGGCCCGGGCGATTCGATCAAACCGACCCCCATCTTCCTTCGTGTATGACGAGAACCGAACAAAATAATGGAGAATACGTCACTTCTCATTAATTTAGTAGGAAACTTTCAAGAGCTAAAAATTATGGAAAATTGGGAAAGTGAATTTCCAGAATTTTAAAGTAGCGTAGGGCAAGGCTCTGTATCATTTATTTTACATACCTGTGTAAAATTTCAAGTCCATCTTTCTAACAGTGTGGAATCGCACACCAGAAAAACAAACAACTTAATGTATTATAAATATATATAAAATTATTATATGTAACACTTACCTGTCTATATATATTAGAATAAAGATAGTGGGAGACATCGTTCAAAGCTGTGTCCCCTTGCACATTTTGAGTCGCGACCTTGCTGGTCGCTGTGCAATCTAGAGCTTCACGAAGCTGTCCTTGGCTAGAATCTAGAGCTTCGCGAGGGCAGCCCTGCGGCCCACCAAACCACCGGCCAATCGGGCGTTCACCCGATCGCCCGATGCCCCAGTCCGGCCCTGTTCTCAAGTACATCTCGCAACCATCCCTAAGTCGTGTTAAAAATAATTTGCAAGGAGATTCCATTGCATGTAATTACATTTTGATACTTCGTACCCGGAAGTAAATATGAAGCAAGGGTTCATCCAAGGGCAGGGCGCAGGGGTGGCGCGTCCCCTCCGAGAGAGATATATTTACACTAGATAAAATGGCTTTCTTACCTGACGATGGCATATCTCATGCAATTCTGATGGTATTCCAGTTTTGTGCCCCCCATAAAAAAATTCTATTTTCGCCATTGATATGAAGACGATATGTGAAACCGTGATAAATGTGAGACGACCGTACATTATTTACTTCTTGCAAAAATGTAAAAATAGACATTTTGGGTGCCAGATAAAATGCGAGACTGGTCTCGCGGTCTGAGATGAGACCGCGAGACGATACCCACGGATGCGACACGAGACCGCAAGACGATACTTCGATGTGAAAGTGCGAGGCGAGACAAGACTTGAGCTATTTCTCGTCTCGTATGGTCTCGCGTCCATTCCTAACTCAAAAAAAAATGGTACATCACTATAAATGTAATTTTGTGAGACACTGTAAAATAACTTTATATGTTACTAATGGGGTACCCCCGCTAGCAAACGGGGATATGCAAGCAGTGTTATCATATATACCAGTCTCAAATAATATCCAGTTTCAAATCTAAGCCTCGCCAAAGTGCCGACATATAGCATTTTGCACATTTTTTTCAGGGAATCATTCGAAGCATCGACTTAACAGCAATCAAAATGGGAAATATTTGTCACTTATATGGTTCGATCGTCAAAAAGTAAAGCAGGCATTTATTTGAAAAGTAGCAGCATTTTTTAAATCATCAACGATAACATGTTTTATTCATCTTTATCTCCGATGTACTAATTGCGAAGATTTCAATTTTCTGAAATTTCGCGGAATTCCCCCAACTTAAAATCAATTTACTCAGTTTGGCGAGAATTCTGAAGATAGATCGTTCGAAATCCCTTAATAATTGCAGTATTTCTGCACGAATAATTAAAATTTAACGCTGAATTCTAATAAACCAATATACACTGGTGTGCAAAAATTAAGGACGAGACGGTTTTTTCAATATAACTTTGTACAAAAGTTTTCCAAATCAACACATTTAATGCCGTAAGATCCCCAATACGTAAGGACATGAGTAATGTAAGCAACATTTATTAAAAGAGAAATCAGAGGGATAAAAAGAAGCTTTATTGAAAAAGCAGCATGGAGCGCAATGCGACTGAAGGCCGAAACATCCCTGTGATGGGTGTCCAGCAAGAAACATCCGGTCTTTAATGGGGATATGATCTCCCCTGACTGCTGGGCAGGTTTCACAGCGTCTGCCCATGCTGAGAATGAGGGTGTCAATGAGTTGTTGAGGCATTGCTGCCCATTCATCTTGCAGCGCCAATCGAAGCTCCGGAATCGTTACTGGTGGTAAGGTACGAGCTGCCAAGCGTCTGCCTAGAAAATCCCATACATGCTCTATGGGATTGAGATCCGGAGATCGTGCCGGCCAATCCATACGTTTAATATCCTCACTCTCTAAAAGCTGTTCCAGCTGCTACTGTGCGATGACATGGTGCATTGTCATCCATGAAAAGAAACTGCGGACCCATAGCGCCTCTATAAAGACGCACATATGGAAGAAGAATCTCGTTACAATAACGGGTCCCGTTGACTGAACCTGCGTCGAAGATGTGAAGGTCTGTACTACTATCAAGCATGATGACTCCCCAAACGAGAACACCGCCACCTCCATACCTGTCCCTTTCAAGGATGTTCGAGGGATGATTGCGGCTTCCCCGCTCTCTCCAGATGAGTATGCGATGAGAATCGCTACTCAGACTGAATCTGCTCTCATCTGTAAAGAGTACTCGTCCCCATTCATTGTTTCTCCAATTCCGGTGTTCCCGGCACCACAGAGAACGCCTTCTCCGATGGGCAGGCGTTAGAGGTACACACCGTACAGGGCGTCGTGCAAACAGACCACCACCGTGCAGTCTTCTGGCCACGGTAAAACGCGATATCGGCCGTCCAGTCGCCTGTGTCTTGTGCCTAGCGATTTCTCCCGCTGTCTGCCGCCTGTTTCTTCTGGCCTGTAAGGCAATATACCGGTCATCTGCGGGTGTGGTTCCTCGTGGACGACCACTACTAAACCCCCGGATAGCTGTTCCTGTAGTTTGAAATTGTCTCCAAAGTCGTGAAACGATGCTGTGAGCAATTCCGAACTCTGCAGCCACACTTGTCACACTGCGGCCTTCCTCCAACTTCCCAATGATTCGACATCGGGTAAAAGCATCTAGATGTCTTCTAATAGATTGATTATTCGCCATTTCTCGCTGAGGCAGCAACTCGGTGTGATTCTAACTGCTATACGGCGTGCAATCTCTTTGCCAGAAATACTGATCTTACACCGACAACATGCTTTATACTACTCAGACACTCCCCCATTACGTCTACCTGCATATCTGCGCATGTGCTACCGTACATCACCTTACTTAATCTCCTGATTGATCTTTCTGTCCGCTCTGCCTCTTCGTTCAGCTGATATGCTAATTTTTCGACTTCGTCCTTAATTTTTGCACACCAGTGTACTTGTTTTCAAAAATGCTATTTTCTTAAGCTCTCAGTAAGTTGCGTCAAGCCTAAAACTGTGCAAACTGCTAGAACTCACTTTCTCAAAATCAGCATATCAGCCATTTTATTTTTCGCCAAACTAAAAAATTTTACTTATTAGCCTCGAAAATCTTTAATCCTTATTAATTTGCGTATAAAACATTTTATTCCTACTCTGATTTACCATGTGCATACGATATTATAATTAAAAAAATAGTCTTACAATTATAAACTAACAAAAAAAATCATGATCATTCTTTTAATTTTAAGAATTTAAAACATTTTATTCGGCAAAATCGCCACACATGGCAACCACGATGTTTACTTCACACTTTTTCCACTACAGGGGTTACAATTTCGGAAAACTTTCAGCGTAGAAAACACTAAAAAACTCTCAAACTCCGGGAATGGGTGGGCTTTCAAAGTTTTAAAGTGGACTGTCATTTATTCGATATTATTTTACATAACCTCGCAAAATTTCAGGCTGATAGGTCCATTTTTGTGGATTTGTATTTTAAACAAATCCACAAACAAACAAATAAACTGACAAACCGAATTTCATTTTTATTTATAAGGATTTTATATTATTAAATAGAGAACATACACTGAATAATATTTAAAAAATAAGGTAAACACACACACACGTACATATATACTACTACGGAATATAACCAAGCACTTCTTTCAAACATTAATTTTCGGCTTGAACTATAGCAAAACTATATGAACTATAGCAACGGCCAAAAAAAAAATTCTGATTACAAAAAGTGGTTAATTATCAAGTGGTTAATTATCTTCCAAAGTAGTTGACATCTATGATATATATGTAATGTTGAATTTTTTTTTTTTTTTTAAATGCAAGTGTGGACATTAGCTATGCATACATACCAAAAACTATATCTAGTAACATGTAAATAGCATTTCATAATAGGTGTGATTTTTTGTATTCCTTGCGATTTCAAATATTCTCAGAAGAGACTGCTGACAAGACATGTTGTTACGTGTAGCAATTTGTGATATCATCTCATTTTTATCAAATTTTGTATGGAGACCTAGTTTTTTTCCCTCTTAACAAGCTAAAATTAAAGTTGTAAAACAAGGAAACGCAAACATTTTGGAGGATTTTAAAACTGAAAACCAAAAATTGTAGGCTCTAACCATCTTTCCTCCCTCTTTTCAGCACTAGATTATTGACCTACGAGCAAGTAATAAAAAATAATGTACAAATAGTGACCCAAATCTCGAAAAAGCTTGTCATCACTGGTCCCATATATTTAGGGATGGACGCGAGACGCGAGAATTCTCGCATTGTCTCGCGAGACGAGACAGGCATTTTTTTGCGAGACGAGACGCGATTCGAGAAAGAAAATATTTTGCGGGACGAGACGCGAGACGAGACAGAGTCTTGTCTCGCGCGAGATTTCTCGCGAGAATTCTCGCATTTTTTTCCGTCTCACATAAATACGATCTGAAAAGCGACAATTTGCCTGAAGCCTCTACCATTTAACTTGCGTCTCCTTCGTTTTCGGTCCTGGTATACTATCAGCACTCTATAATACGCACAAACACGTAACATTTAAAATTAGAACAGACGAGAGATATACAAAACACACAAAGGAGAGGATAAAGAAAGAGGCGGAAAAAAAAGAAAACAGAAAAGTTGAAAGAAAAATAATAAGTAAATAGGAAAGGCGGTACGGTATGTTCAAATCTGACCACTTTTAGACGGGGGCCCGGGGAATTAAGTTTGGGGCCTCCCTTACTATCCCCTTTTTTACGCATTAAGCCACTTTACTGAGCCCCCCTTTTTTAAGCATTTTAACCCAGTTTTGACCGCTGTTGTACTC
Organism: Cheiracanthium punctorium; assembly: GCA_038373885.1. Taxonomy (NCBI): domain Eukaryota; kingdom Metazoa; phylum Arthropoda; class Arachnida; order Araneae; family Cheiracanthiidae; genus Cheiracanthium; species Cheiracanthium punctorium. The sequence continues at coordinate 65,178 of JAWZYV010013215.1, read as the reverse complement.
GAAAATTGCATTTCAGTTAACTATAGTTTTTGTACTTTAATCAAATCGTATTTATCACCCCAAAAAAATATCTCTAACTTGATCTAGTGACAGACAATTAGGTAATACCTATATTATAGAGGAAATTCAGTTTTTTCCCCACAATTACTATTTCAGTACATATGAATTTATAATTTAGATAATCGGGATATATATGGCCCCCTTTTTCTTCAGGGGCACCGGACTACCGACCCCCCTTGCCCCTGTGATAATTGGTTTTCGGTTATATCAGAGAGAGATTAGATGTAGAGCAACTTGCATTCGCATTGATGCTTAGTCTGAGTAGGTTGAAATATGGTTGAATATCCTTGGTCTAAATATCCTTGTACCGATATTATCCTCAAACTTTCCCGCACGTTGCGGCGTGCGTAGGGGGGGGGCGCCCACCCTGGTGACAACTTTCTAGGGGCGGTTAAATCCTTATCGTTGGCCTATTTTAAAGAGATTAAAATGACATTTTTTATTCTTATATATTAATATCGGACGGAAAGAAATGCAAGCAGTTCTTTTAAAAACTATTTCTCTTTACGTTTATATTATCATGTTTTCCCTTCCTTCGGCTTGCAAAACTTTTATTAATTTTTTTCCTCCCCATCATTTTATTTTGCAGTTGGGTTCCTATTCTAAAATTATCTTCGCCTGTTAGATGTCTTTTCATTAAAAAAAAAAAAAATCCACACTGGATATACATTAGGGGGATTATGGTTTAATTTTTTGTAAACAGGGCGACCATAACGACTGTAGTACTCTCGCTAAAAATTATTATGGAAAAGTACAAACGGATAGTCGTCAATAAATTAACTGTTCAGTAATTTAAAATATAAACAAAAAATAAGACGTCTATTAACCAACTGAGATACTATAATGAAATCTAAAAATGCACACACGGTAATGTTATTGGAAATATTAGGCAAATAATTATAATTATCGTTAATATAATCTTGTTTTCATTAATATAAAAATTACACATATTTTAGAGACTTGAAATTGACTTTAAAGTAAATAGTAGAGATTTAATAAAGACGTACTATATCCGCTTTATTCGTAATATTGGTATTAGGTGTACCGGAAAATAATGTCATTTACACTAAATTCAAACAAATAAGTTTTTAATTACCAAAAAGCTCTGTCTAAACATAGGATTTATATTTTAACGCAAGACACAGATATTTTTTTTTCTTTGAGAGGGCGGCCATCGATCCTTTTTAGAGAACTAATTTCAAAATGTCCATAAATTGATTTTTAGGTATTCGCGGGGACTGTATTTTACATCAAGAATGATATATATATATAATTTTTTTTCTTAGACATTGAGGGATATGTGAAAAGAACGTTTTGGTCGCCTATCCACCCCTTCCGTTCCACAAGTTACGAATATTAATTATAAGAATATACGTTTTAGTCTATTCTATAACTAACTTATTTTGGTCAATGACCTTTTACCTTATACCTAAATTTCAAAAATTGAAAAGAATTAAGTATCAGAACATTTTGCGCATTGCAGTACACAGTTGTTTAAATCTGAGTTTTGCAAAACAAGGGTTTGCAGCTTTTACTCTTAATAAAGGCGAAGCGTGGGAAAGCTGTCCTCTCTTGGTAATTCCAAGACCTCATGCCCGGGGGCGCTTTGGCACCTCTAGCGACATTTTACACGGGAGCCATATCACCTCCCATTCTGCTAATGTTAGAAAGAAAGACTGATGGACTTTGCAGTAATGCACATCGTATAGTCGTTCATTTTTAAAGGATTAAACTTGCTAGAGCAAGTTTCCCGTACATTCTGAACACATTGAATTAATTTTAGGTAACTGAACACACACACACACACACACACAAAAAACAAAAAAAAACGAGAATTTGGTCATCTTATGGCATGGAAACGAAATTCGATGGTTTTCACTCACAGTCGTACTACAGATAAATGCTTTGGCCACACAGTGGCTGTAATCAGTGGTTTTTAACCTTGTATTTGATCCTGTGCTTTGCAGTTGCAGTGGAATTTTGCTTTTAACGTTACAAACGCAAAACAACTGTAAAGGTGTGTTTGTCCTAGCCTCTGTACGAGGTTATTAACATCTGCGCACGTTTTATATACATCGACTCACGATAGAACGACCTCCACGGGACCTCGGCAGGTTGGACGTTAAATCAAATATTCGTTAAATCAAAAGCTTAGAAAAGGTATTGGAAAACGGTCAGGACTTCATCAGAGGGTCGTTAAATCGGGAAGTGTCGCAAAATCGCGAGTTGACTGTATTTTAAAGGATTTTTCAGCGGTAAGATGAATTTTGTATGACCACGGTTTTTCATACATAAATATAAACTTTGTCAATTTATCATGTCATCTACTTTTGAAGAATCTACTTTTGCTTTACTTCATGAGTGGATGTGGAAACGAGCACAGCATTTCAATTTAAAAGTTTTGTTTAAATTGTTCTGTACTATTAAAAAAAAGCATTTTAAGATTAAAAATTTATGTTACTAATAATCATTCCAGTTTTCAAAATTATTTATTTGTACACCACTATCTTTAAGCAAGCAAACAAACCAGAATGATATAAGGCCTCACAGATTTTGTGTGCATATTCAAGTTTAGAAAAGCTCTGTTTTTTCAACCTATCGATAGAGTTTGTAAACGGGGGAGCGGATTTTCAAATCGCAATGAAATCTCCTTCTGTGGCGCAAAATGCTTTAAGATATGGAAGATTTCCCGTTCTGTAAATACGTAAAAATTACGCCACACTCGACGATCTTAATGCAATTTTTTCCACTGCTCATTTTTAACACAAGCAAAAGACATTTTGATTAAAACTTGCGATAGAAATATAGGGGAAAATTCACTTATTATTATAAGTGGTATTTTAATTCGTTGCTTAGATTTAAAAATTGAACTATTTTAACGCGGCTGAAAATGTTGTTCATTTTAAAAGTTACAAAATTCGCTTTAAAAAGCGCGATATATTAAATATGCTTCCTAACATATGCATGTTGCGAGTATAGTTTTATTTTAACGTTGGATTACGTTCCTCCATAGTGGTCCTGTACAAAGCGAAAAATATTTTTCAACGTCGTTGTAAGTTTCAATATTATGCCGTTTGAAAAGTACTGTGCAACTGTTCGAAAACTGCCTCAACTATCCGGGATAACTTTTGCGTTAAACTGTGACGTCGTAAATAAAAAAAATTTGTATACTCTGCAACACTGATGACCTATTCCCAATTAGAGCTATTCCAAACATCTCCTCAAGATTACACAGCTTGATGTTTTTCACGAAACAAAACCATTGAGGATTTATAGTATCGCTATATTGGATACATGGATATTTAAATTGGTACAGATTGGATATTTTCCGCCGCGGCGACATGAAATGTTCTGCGATGCTAAATACGTCAATCTGAAAGAATTATGCATAACTTAAATATATATGGAGAGCTTCCTTAATGGCAACCGTATTGCTAATGCGTAAATGGCAAAGAATCACCATAGAATAAAAAGGTTCCATTGGTGCAAAATATCTAAGCTGTTTCTTTAAATTCAGCAACAAAGAGGGAGGAGTGAAAATACAAAGTATTAATATTATAAGTAATAGGTAGTATTAATATATTTGTAAGGAAAATATGAATAAATTCCAATGTATCACGTTAATAAATATTCTATGAAATTAAAAGTGTTCTATTCATGCTTTTTCAACAATTGTCTTACAACTAACTAAAAGATAAGTAATTCTTCTTTGCGTTAGTATATCCCGCAATAGTTTGAACAGAAAAGATTGCCTAACTTTTTTTTTCTTTTTGAGATTCTATTTTGTCACATGTAGTTATGATCATATTTTAGTAAAATGTTTGCTTCCTCAAGTATGAAAAGCGGGTGAGCAGCTATTTTGAAATAAATCGCTTCTCCACATCATGCATAGAGTCTGAGCTATTAATGCTATAAATTAAACCTAAAAAACAGTGTGTAGAAATAAGACATTTTGAAAGTAAGGAATTTTCGCTGCAAACCGGCTAGCTTTTCATCTTTCGATCGCGAATGACACTGACATACTTTTCATGTCATCATATTGCAATGATTAGTACCAATGACGCAAATTAAACGTCAAGAGTAAAATAATTTTGCTGTTTTATAGATTCCACATCACTGGAATTAATTCGAATTACACATGAAAGAAAAATTTTCATTTCTTACCGTGCGAAGAACGGGCACGCAGCTGGTAAAAATAAAAAATAAATATTTTTTCGGTGTCATGTCACATTAAATATGCGGATTAAATCTTAATTTTTATCACTTCAAATGCACATATGAGTTAATATGGTAACTAATATATGTACTAGTATAGTAATATGTATAACTAATTGTTATCATTAATATTAATTTTCAATAAAATAGCATTAATGTTACTAAAAATTTGGCAACAAAATCGCAGTCCTTAAAATGCGAGACGTCTCGCGTCTCGCGCGAGACGAGACAGCAATTTCTCCGTGAGACGCGAGACGAGATAGAGGTTTACCACTGCGAGACGAGACAGACCTGTTTTCTCGTCTCGCGCGTCTCGCGTCCATCCCTACATATATTATCTTCCATAAAACCGGCAAGACACATTTTACATTGCCTGTAAAACTACTTTTTCTTTCCTGATAGTGCTTGTACTGGGAACTTACGTGACTCCGTTCTTACATCTGATTATACAGGGTTATAATTTTTCACTTTTGCAAAATTGCCTCCACAATTTGGTTGTCTTTCAACAAATACCTTCCCAAAAGCAGATGTACTCTATGTTAAAATGTCTTTTTCTATCTTAATTCAAATCTTTAGGCCTCATTTGTAGCCAGAAGACAACTACTTTCGATGCAATGGATCTTTAAGTAAAAGGAATTCGCTTTAGAGTCACAGACTTTAATTTTCTGAATATTACCAGGGTTTTAACAGTTTCAAAATAAGATTTACTTTCCATTTATCATTGTTACTTTTACTTTCTGCTAAACGTTTTACTTTTTCAAATGTAGTGTACTTTAAATACTTTATTTTTTCATCGCAGTAACCGAGATTTTTACTCATTTCAATCAAAACATTATAGTGAACTTGCTACATTTCTGCGCCAAATGGAAAATATAAATGCAGGTTCTCTTCCATAAAGTTCAAATAACCTTCTGCATAACAGTTTCCTATCTGAGTTCTTCAGTTTTGACCAAAGATTTCATTCATAATTTCCTAAGAGGCATTGCATGGGAAATCAGGCATGGCGCTTCCATCACCGTCTCAGAATTTCATGAATTTTTCTCTTATGTTGCCTTACCCAAAGAAAAAACAAACCTGAAATATTTTTGATTTACATCTTTTAGTTTTGGAGTTATTGCGTGCTAAAGTACCCATGACGAGTGACGTAGAAATAATTTAGGGTCATTCTTGCCACTATATTGTTTCCACTATGACTGTTCCAGAGGTGCTTCAGAGAATTTTTTTCATTTTATCCTATAATATACCTTGGATATTAAAATCTCAAATTGAAAATTCATTCGAAAATATTCAGAGCCCCCAAAAAATGGCCCCCCCAAGTACCCCCATTTAAATAAAAAATACAGTTTTAAGAATGCTTTAAATCTTGACTCCGAACTGATACAGAAAAAAAATTTGCGCAGTGCAGTTATATATCTTTACATAAAGTGAATCGAATGTTAAAAGTTTTTGAAGGCCCCCCAGGGCCCCACAGTATGGCGCCCCAAACATAGTCCTTAACGCTAATTTACGCAATTTCGAAGCATTGATATAGTTGAAGCCGACTTCACACAGGATACCTATTGACATGGAGATGTAGTATCAACATAGTAGTTTCATATTATGAAAAACATTTTTTCAAGGTAAAACTTTTTCAAAGAAAAATCCTAAAAAGTACCTCCCTTATTTGGGACATTCCACTGGCACGCATGGGGCATTTCGGCGTTACTTTAGAAGTTTACTAGGAGCCTCCGGCGACCAGTTGGTTCGCCATCTTAATAATTCTTGTTGAGAGAATCCTGTTCCTCACCGGCTTCCTTGGCACTAAAATCGCTCGGATTTTGAATGAAATTTAAAATTAAGATGGTTAAAAACAGGAGCGACCCTAGGGTAAGTGGCGCCTCCTAAACTCCTCCTTTTTTGCTCTAGTTAGTTTTTGAGTTCGAAATGACGCCCTTCGAAGCCGGCTCCCAGATGCGATGCTTAGCGTGTCGGGCCGCCCATGGTTACAAAAATTAGATAGTTAAATAATAAAAAAATACAGAAAGGTACAAATTATTTTCGTCCTATATTAATTCTGAAGAGCTTCTGGATATACTGGCTTTTATCAAAAAAAAAAAAAAAAGAAAGTAGAAAAAAAGGTAAGAAAATCTGAAACACTTTCAGATTTTAAATACGCACTACAGTACTATATATTAAAAGCCTATTATAATTCATGGGTCTTCCCTATTTTCGTTCCTTATTTCATTAAGTTGGAAAGTATATCATTATTCACGAGTGTGTTTACACAAAATTAAAAAGCTGCGCAGTAAAATGCACAATTCAAGCTGAATGAAAATTTCAAAAACTTATTCTCAGGAGTATTAATATAATCAGAGTAGCAGACGATAACATGCCCCAAGCGCTAGAATCACATCTTCTCAAAATCGCATATTAACCATTTTATTTTTTGCCAAATTAAGAAGTTGCACATTTTAGTCTCGGTAAATTTCCAAATTCTGTTTTTCTTGTGAGTGTAAAACATGTAATTCCTGTTCTGATTTCACATGCACACGATATTTTAATTTAAAAATCAACCTTACAAATAATCTAAACAAAAAAAAAATCGTTATTCTTTTACTTTTACTTCAAGAGTCTGAGCTTACTTCAAGAGTCTCCGGGACCCGTCCTGGAAAATTTCCATGCAAAATTTGGTAGGTCTACGATCACCCGTTACGGAGCTACGCGAGACACAGACAAACTAACTAACAAACTAACCAACCAACTAACGGACAGTTTACACACTGTTTTATTAGCTCTTGAGAGTGCTATTTCTTTAGTCACGGGTTTTTGGTCTACGCGAGCGCGTCGAGTCACTTTTCAATTTTAAACTCTCGTATCTCAAAAACTATTAGGTTGAGAATGCCGAAACTTTATATTTAGGATTATTGTAACATCTAGTTGTCCGCCTCCCCTTTCGGTTCCATTCGACTGGATAGTTTATTAACAGGGCCGCCCGAAACATTCGAAATACATTACGCTGAATGGGCCGAAATTCATTAAACTCGCATATCTCAAAAACTATTAGGCGTAGAATATTGAAACTTTATATTTAGGATTGTTGTAATATCTAGTTGTGCACCTCCTCTTTCGGTTTTATTCGACTGGATAGTTTATCTACAGGACCGCCCCAAAGATTCCAAATACATTACGCTCTTTCTACAGGGCCGAAATTCATCAAAGCGTTTTCTGGAGGTATTGGGCTATTTCAATCGACTCAGAAGTGATATATGCTGTTAAGAGTTACAAAATGAATTTCTCCATTAAAAGAAGTGTCTTTATCATTTACAGTTCTGCTACAGGAACACTCAAAATATTTCCAATACATTACGGTCAATGGCAATTTTAGGAGCATTTATACATTTCAAGGACAATACCGTCCTACCATATAAATTAGGTAATGGTCCGACCACTGTCACGTGCCTCCCTCAAGAACTACGCCAAAAGTTGCCAAGCTTAGCGACTTTTGTTGTACGTGTGTATGTATTTAACTCTGAAATCTCAAAAAATTTTATTCATAGAATGTTGAAATTTCATACATAAGATTGTTGTAACATGTAGTTGTGCATCTGGATTTTTGGTTCCAATTTACAGGAGAGTTTATTGACAGGACCACCGAAAAAAATGTCAATACTTTAATGTCTACGGACATCTTCAGTATAATTTAACTCTAGACAGTCATTGTTGGGTCCATGCCCAAAATCTCGCCGTGTGTCGTCGACCTTGGCGAGTTTTTCTAAAATATCGCCAAATTTCGCGATAGCCAGTCATTGGGTCCATGCCCAAAATATCGCCATTTGTCTTCGTTCTGGACGAGTTTTGGCGATATATCGCCAAATTTGGCGATAGTCTGACGGTGGCGGTGGATTCAGTTAGGTTGACAGACGCGCGATATGACCCGCTTTACGCTTCGCCTGCCTATTATTTCCAAGGAAATAACCACTGTGCCATGTTGAAGCATACTTCGTACTTGGAACCGACATATAAAATCTTGGTGGTTTCGTGTGTGTGTGAGAGAGAGTAAAAGCAAACTCAAGTGCGTAAATAAAATCTGGAAGAATTCCAGATTTTTTTTATATCAGCATTCGTAAATGGAGTAACAGAGCAAATTCATTTTGAAAAAAAAATATCCTGTCTGTAGTGACTGATTTTGTGCAATGTCGTCGTGGCCATTTAATGAATGAGAGTCAGGTATTGTATGCAAATATTTCATTGTAGCAGTCCCATCAACTTTTGATAAAGCGATGACCCTTCCACTGTAAAATAGCTTTTCCTATTTCACTGCCTAGTAAGAGTTCAGCTCAATATTAGCAACTTCCTACTTTTTTTCACTAGTCTACAAAGAAAATTATATTTAAAAACAGAAATAATGTAAAATGCTCTATAATAAAAATATTTTATTTATAGAACATGTACATTTTTTTTACTATTTGAAGTATTTTGAATGTTCCTGTAAATTATGCTACATGCATGCATTTTAGCCTATGTTACTCAGGCATAGTGTAGCTTTCAGTGAAAAGATCTTTAGAATCGGTTCCGTAGTTACAGAGATGTCCAAATAGCGTAATGTATTAGAATTCTTTTAAGTGTCCCTGTAAAAGAACTAGTGATGCTGCATGCTGAAAAGTAGCCTATAATACTCACGAATAGTGTAGGTTTTTATCAGTGAAAAAAATTTTAGAATCGTTTCAGTAGTTACAGAGATCCCTACACAGTGTAATGTAATTCTTACTATTCTTTTTTAAATATTTTAATTATATGTTAATTTATAAAGGTTCCTGTGCAGTACTGTACAACATAAATTTGCATTTTTTATGCTCTTTTCAAATTTCAGACATCATATTATAGTAGAGTATTTATACTTAAAAGGGAAACAATTGATAAATGCATGGTAAAAATTATTGGATCACTTGACGTGACATGTCCCTGTATTAAAATTTCCATGGGCTTTTCTTATTTATTACAAAGAGCTAAGAGTGTAATATGCTGTTTTTCTAGGAATATAAAGACGCAGCATCTTGCTTCTCTATTTTACATGCAATCTAAGTGGTATATTTACACTGAAAAAACTCATTGAGCATGGCCTAATTTGACGAAATTTTAGGAATACATACGAATATGGATACATTAAACCACCAGAAAAATATCCTTAACATTATTTCCCTAAGCATTTTTATACTTACCAGCTCTCGTCCTAAATCTGTTTTGCTATTGTGCTACATTTTATTTCATAAAGTGCTATCTTTGTGGAATGAGATAGCCTGCTGCAGATGTACAAATGACGGTATTCTTGTGTACTTAAACGGGTTACTTTCACAAAATTTACGGGTTATTTTCAGAAATTGAAACTATTAAAAATTTCGTGTGAATTTACCCATGAATAGCAATATTTTAATAATTTGAGATAAAAAATATAATTTTACGACAAATTTCAGTTTTTAATCATGACTAATTAGATAATATGATAAAAAAATAGATCATACTGTATAATTTTTTATGAGGCAGTTATTTTAATTTTAATGTTTAATTTATTTTCTAATATTCGTAGCATTTACCAGAAATTTTTAATAGTTTTATTTTGTGAAAATAAAACTTTTAAATGTCGGCCTAATAATGACGTCAAGGCTTGGTGATGTAGGAGTTGTCAGACATTCGATATCTAGGAGGCTTTGGCGCAGGCAAGTCATGTACTATTGGGTTTACATAGTTGCCTAACTTCGCAGCATACAATTAACCACACGTCGCAAGAAGTAGATCTTTTAAATAATATCTCGAATTTATAGATAGCGCACCCGTCGAAGGGGAAATTTTGCTACACTCTAAGGCGAAAATTATTGCTTAGAAAAAGTGGTTAGTTATCTTTCCTTAAAGTTGGCATGCATGGTCTTGTGGCTGACGAAATAAATAGGCTATGGTGCAGACATTTAGGTCACATCCTTTTGCACTCAAAAAGTCCAGTGACATACGGGGTGTGACCATCTTACTCTTCTTGTCTGGGACCAAGATGGCCGTACCAAATGGGTCACATGACGCTTTGGGTGCAAAGGAGTGTACCCATAATGTTAGCACAGTAGTTTGTATATCTCGTCAATCGGACTGGGCGCCATGCTGCTGCTTGTAATCAAACAAAATAAACATGAAAATGTTGGATAGTAACTCTCCCGGCAGCATAGGAGGTAACGCGTGGATTCAAAATTTTTAAATGCAGTTTGAAATTATATTTTAAGGTACGTTCAATTTATAATCTCCACCGCCTTCATCCAAGCTCAGACGTCAGACTGGTACTCGGAAGATTATGCAATAAACTGCGACAAAAACATCCTGGCTGTCTAATCAAAATTAAATTTCGTTAATTCTTTAATGTGTTAAAAATAAACTTGTAAGATATTTGGCGTTATGTCTTGAGAGGCCAGGCTCTAACCGACGCGACGCGACGGTTCTATTTTAAGTCATACGGCAAAGTTTAATAAAAGACAGTTCTGTGGCAATGGATAGATGAAAGTTTCACCTGTCACTCCAGATCAGTATTTCTCAAACAGCATTCCATGGAACACTAAATGCTTCCCGAGAAAGTAGCATGTGTTTCGCGGAAAATATACATTGCTGTTTTAGTCTCCAATTTACTTCTCATTGAAATCTCTCTCACAAACAGAGATTCGCGATACTCCCTTTTAGAGTTACACATGGTGCTAATCCAAGACCCTCAAAATGATCTACTTGGAAAAATGTCTGGAAAACTCTACTCTAGACATTAGGGTCAAATGTCTGCTTGTTGTCCGGTTTCATCCTGTATCTCATTAGTAGATCATCGAAGTTTTACTCTTTAACTGTATACGGATGCAATCTATAAGTACCGGGTGTCCTAAAAATGATTGATGGATTTTGAAAGTCAGTTAAAAAAAAAGGCGAAATGCGATAGATATGTTTCGTTTGCGTCTTTATGCTCAGTAATCAGGGAATTTTATCCCACCAAATTTGAAATTTAGTTAACATTTCTACCAAGAGATGGCGCTGCAGTCTATCTGTAACAGGTATAGTTAAAACGAAGTATTTCAGCTCGCCATACCGTAGTTCGTCGTCAAGCTGATAGCGTGTGCTGTTGAGATTGCAAGTCCGCTCTATCAAAATGGTTTTTTCCGTTGAACAGCAGGTATTTATTGTGTTAAGAGTTCCATCGCCTGGAACCAACACCTCCTAGATATAGAAAGCCTTACAACTGCTACGTCACCAAGCTTTGACGTCATCATTTGGCCTACAGTTAAAAGTTTGATTATGACAAAATAAAGCTATTAAAAATTTCTGGTGAATTTACCCATGATTTTCAATATTTTAATAATTTGAGATAAAAAATATAATTTTACGCAAATGGCAGTTTTTAACCATAACTAATTGGATAATGTGATTAGGAAATACATCATACTGAATAATTTTGTATGAGAAAGATATTTTAATTTTAATGTTTAGTATAAGATATTTTCTAATATTTGTAGCATTTAGAAGAAATCTTTAATAGTTTTATTTTCTGAAAATAAAACTTTTAAATGTAGGCCAGATGATGACGTCAAAGGTTGATGATGTAGGAGTTGTAAGGCTTTCTATATGTAGGAGGCGTTGCTGGAACACAGTTTTGTTCAAACGAGGCGCAGTTTCCAAAGAAAATTTCATGTGAGAAACGGACCGTCAGTCAATCTGATAAGGACTCTATTCCAGAAATTCGAAGGAACGGGAAGCGTGAATGGTGACCATATTGGAAATGTCGGCCGGCCACGCCTTTCAGTTACGGAGTCGAATACTGAAGCCATACAGAAGGTTATCCAACAGCGTCCCCGGACTTCCGTACGCCTTGTTGCATCTTGTACTGGACTCCGAAGAATGAGCACTCACCGTCTCATGCGCCACAGCCTTCCCATGTTCCCGTACAAAATCCAGACTCACCAACCCCTCAGTCCAAATGCCATTAATGCACGCTATAATTTCGCGAACGCCATGCTGCAACTTGTGGATGACGCCGAACTCGATGTTGGCAACGTATGGTTCTCAGATGAAGCCTATTTTCACCGCGATGACTATGTCAACAAGCAGAACTAGCGAATTTGCGGAAGCGAAAATCCTCATATTGCTGAACCTTCATCCCTGCATTCACCAAAAATAATGGTATGGTCTGCGGTTTCCTCCAAAGGAACAATAGGGACACATTTTTTCCAGAGCAACCGATAAATGATGTACGATATATTGGGATTCATACTGCTTTGGAGGACTGTTGGAATGCCTCCTGGTTCATGCAAGATGGTGCTCGTCCACATCCAACGTCTGCAGTATTTGATTTCTTGAACGAACATTTCAGAGAGCGGGTAATTGTCTTAGATTACGACATGCATACAGAAAGTGGCATGACATGGCCTGCTTATTCGCCAGACTTGACGCCCTGCGACTTTTTCCTTTGGGGGTGCTTGAAAGATTTGGTATATCGCCAAACTCCATAAACAATTGCGGAGCTGTAAAGGCACATCTGTACTGCATGTGAGACAATTCCAAGTGACATGTTTGAAAGGATGTCTGGAATTTTTTGCCTCAGACTGCGCCACATTGTTGCATCAAATGGAGGTTGCATTGAAAATGTCATTGTTTAGTTTCTTGCAACAGTCATTGCAAAATTTTCATACCTGTTTTTATTTTTTCACAGTTTTCGGCGCCACCTGTGGGTAAAAATGTTAAGTAAATTTGACATTGGGTGGGATAAAATTCCCTGATTTCCTAAACATAAGGCCGCAAACGATACATATCTATCGCATCCCGTCTTTTTTTTATTGATTTTCAAAATCCATCAGTCATTTTTCGGATACCCGGTATAAGTGGTTACCTGATGGCACTTTAATACTGATACCCTCGGAAAAAAATATATGCATGGTAACGAAATAATAGGATAAATGTGACTCACTAATATAACGTTTAAAATAGATGCATATAAAATATGAGAACTTGCTTCAAGATTGCCAATGAGAATGAAAAGCGAAAGTACCCTATTATATAGTTAAGCTGATCCCTGACACACTCTGTAACTATTCCGGGCAACCACTTCAATATAAATATATTTCCGCCATTACTACACAAAGCTAAAAAAGTTAAAGAAGATTAAAAAATGGGAAAAGCGTAATAACACCTGCACCGTTTATACGATCCGCTTGAAATTTTTCATAATTACGTATAAAACTGTAAAAAACAATCTGTGCTACTTCAAAAGTCTGAAAATCTACTGATTCCCTAATTTTCAGCTATATTTTATTTCCGAGAGTAAAAAAAAAGTGAGTCATTTGCGTGACAAAATGAGCTGTTGCAATCGATATGACGTGATATTAATCACGGTCACCAGGCTTTGAAACGAAAGAGTGATTCCAATTCGTTTAAAATATTTTTTTCCAGATTACATTTAATTTTTTTTTAGAAGTATATTGTCTGCATGGATATGAGAAAGTTTGTGTACACAAAACGAAATCTTTCGAATCTTCTTACACCTAAAGTTTCCGCGCGTTTCCAGAAGGGCATGAAATTCAATTTAGGTTTATAATTAAAATTGAACATGTACTTACTTATTTTAGGTGGACGAAGATTAAATATATTGAGTGTAGACATATTTTCGTCAAAGGTTTTTCTAGTGCCTGTCGTAATTGCCACCACAACGGGCTTTGACTTTTAGTTTATAGAAATAAGTAATTAGGAAAACTTTAATTTTCTATTCTAGCACACGTAAGAAAAATCCTCTCAAGAATACTAATTAGTGTTCATAAAGAATTTATTATTAAGGCCTCTATTCGCAAGTGAATTTGCATTTTTTCTAAAATATTGCAATTTTTTATGGTAATACTAGGAAATATAGAAAGTGAAGATCGCTAACAAAGCCATTACTTCCGTGAAATAGACTTCCGCACAAAACAAAGAAAAGAATATAACATAAATGTGAACTTTGTGAATTTTCTAGTCAAATAATGCTCAATATGCAAAGCAGCAACACGGGACGAGTTAATTGACCCCGCCCAATATCTACGGAATATAATCAGCCACTTTTTGTGAACAGTAAGCTCCGACTTAGAATATTGCACAATTTCGGCGTTTAACGGGTGAGTCGGTTGCTGTTTTGTAAAAAAGTATTAAAGCAATATACTATCAACAAAAAATGGTTAGTTATATTTCTTTATGGATTTACCATTTCACACCCGATGGTGGGTGAAAGCAACACTTTGTACATATAGAAAAGCTTAATTCAAGCGTTAACGTCATTACCGGGCCTGCGAGAATGACGGTACCACAATTTTATTTTCACAGAGTAAAAAAATTTCTGGTGAATGCTAGAAATATTAGAAAATATCTTAAAAATAAACATCAAGATTAAAATACCTTTATCATACAAAATTATTATGATCATTTCCTTATCATATTATCTAATTAATGGTTAAAAACTGCCATTTGTCGTAAAATTAAAATTTTATTTCAAGTTATTAAAATTATGTTTTGCGCGAGTAAATTCACCAGAAATTTTTAATAGTTTTATCCAGTAAAAATAAAACTCAAGAAGTTTAAGCTTTGATGATGTCAAAGGTCAGTGCCGTAGCAGTTGTTAGGCTCGCATTAACTAGAAGGTGTTGGTGAGAGGTACATCTCGAGTTACCGCATCGCACACCGTGGTGACAGAGACTCACTTGTCGAGTGCAAAGGGTTGAGCGATCATATTAAAACGTACGAATTAAAAGAAATTAATAATAAAAATTACTCAATGAAGAACTGTTTTCTCTTGGACCAAATGGGAACTTAATGTATATTATGCTGAGCTGTCAACTTCTACGGTTTACCACTTTTTGTAAACAATATGTGTTTGAGTATGTATTCCAGGTCGTAGCAGGCGTACACGCTAAGTCAACTTTTGCTATAGTTTAACTCGAAAATTATTGTTTACAAAAGCCGGTTAATTACATTCCGTAAAGTTTTGCAGCTATGATTTTATGTAAACTGAATGTATGTAAAAAGTAATGGCTGTCTCAGATATTTAAGGAATAAACTCTTAAGTTAAAAGTGCAATTATTTGAACCAATAATATGAACAGAAATGTGCTAAAGAAGAATTGATTTTACGGACCGTGAAGTAGCTTTGGGTCCACATGTAATAAACAATTTTTTTCTCTATTAACATCGGGCTCTCATACCGCGCACATTAAGGCAATACTGCAGTCTTGATTAACCTAAATAATGAGGCTTAAATAGCTAAAGATTACTAAAAGAACTATAAATTGATATAGAAAAATTGAAAATAAAAAAATATTTAATTAATAATAAAACAAATAGCAATAGCAATAAAAAATGAAAAATAATAATACAATCCATATGTAATTAATTATGTTATTAGTGCGTATACTACTCAATAATATATTTGTAATAATGCACTGAGTGTGTCTTATATGTGCATCAGTAAGGGAAAAAAAAAACACCCCGGAAAGAAAAATGTACCAATAATCAACAAGTCCTCAATTTCTATTTTTCTTTTTATATAAATTTTTGTATAAAATATATAAATATATATTTAATGGTATTTTTGCACATTTTATATAATTTATCTATATATATGTATATAGCTTTTATGTTTTATGAAGAACCATCAAAATTCTTATTTGTACATACAAAATTACTTAGTACATACAGGATATATGATTGATTTTAAAAATCTACCAGGGTATTAATATTTTAGAGCTATTTTATAGAGGTATGTTAAGTTATTAGCTTTAAAACTATTGGTAATATGAGACTCTATTCTATACTTATGATTATCTATATAAATAAAGCAATGTGTAAACTTCCCGTTAGTTTGTCTGTGTCTCGCGTAGCTTGCAAACGGGTGATCGTAGACCTACCAAATTCTGTACGGCAATTCTCCAGGACGGGTCCCGACACACCTCGAAGCGATTTTTTCGAAATTCGAATTATTTTAGGACATATCGATGAAAAACGTGTCGCAAAAGATCATTTTTGTTCTCGCCATTTCGCAATTGTAATCCTGCAATGGAAAGAGCAAGGTTTGAGCATATCAAGGTTGCCATGTTTGGCAAGTTTATTAAATTATTCAGACTCTTGAAGTAAAAATAAAAGAATAACGAGTTTTTTTTGTTTGGATTATTTGTAGGGTTATTTATTAATTAAAATATCGTGTGCATGTGAAATCAGAGCAGGAATTAAACGCTTTATACTCAAAAGAAAAATATGATTTGGAAATTTTCCGAATCTAAAATTTGCAACTTTTTAATTTGGCGAAAAATAAAATGGTTGATGTGAGATTTTGAAGACATGATTCTAACGCTTGGCGCAATTTATCGTCTGCTGGATACACCTGAGAATAAGTTCTTGAAATTTTCATTCTGTTGGAATTGTGCATTTTTCTGTTCAGCTTTTCTCCATCTATTAATGGCTATGTCACTTTATCTCTCACCCCCCTTTATTGAAAATTGTATGAAGAATGTGTCTCAAAAATGCGATATAAAAAGCGACATAATTTTACATATATTTAAATACTATTAGTTCACAACAGCTTTAATCTATTGTTACAATATTTCGTAAGCTGTAGAATATGCATCACATGTATTTTTCTATAAATAGGTTACAATCATAAAAATTTCAAAATAGGGTTACTAGGCGAAATACTCCAAAGATGCGAGATAAAATGACATAGTCAATTGCGTACTTTGAACGGGCAATAATGAATCTAAGAAATTAATCGGTTCAAGGGGGGTGGTCTCCTCCTGACGAGGCTCGAACAGCCGAGTTTTTTCTAATGTATTTCTAAGATCCAGAAAAAGGATGTTAGAAATATCAATTTTAATTTTGTTTAATCACACTCATGCATAATGATATACTTTCCAACTTAATGAAATAAGGAACGAAAATAGGGAAGACCCATGGATTATAATACGCTTTTAATATATAGCACTTTAGTGCGTATTTAAAATCTGAAAGTTTTTCAGATTTTCTTACTTTTTTTCCTTTCCGTTTTTAGATAAAGGCCAATATATCCAGAAGCTCTTCAGAATTAATATAGGACGAAAATAATTTGTTCCTTTTTGTAGGTTTTTATCATTAAACCACATCTTATTTTTGTAACCAGAGGCGGCCCGACACGGTAAGCATCGCATCGGGGCGCCGGCTTCGAAGGGGCGTCATTTCGAACTTAAAGTAGAGCATAAAAGGAGGCGTCTTTTTTTTAGCAGGGTCTCTACACTTACCGTAGGGCCGCTCCTGTTTGTAACCATCTTAATTTTAAATTCCATTCAGAATCTGAGAGATTTCAGTGCCAAGGAAGACGATGAGGAACAGGATTCTCTCCGAACAAGATTTATTAAGATGACGAACCAACTGGTCGCCGGAGGCGGATAATTGATTATATTTCTAAAAACAGAAATGTGCAGACATGATGAGAAATGAGTAAATGCATTTACATGAAAATTAAAATCATCTCTTTTATTAAATATATATTGAATGATAGTCACTTATCAGCAATCATTTTAATATTTAAGTCTAGAAAATTTATTAATCTATTATCACACGTGTTCTTTATTAATTATAGGGCTGAATGATAAGCTGAATGGTAAGCTGTTGGTAAATTGTAATAATCACTATAATTATTGTCTCTAGCTATTGTAATTATGTCATTTATTTACCTATATATTATAAGAGATTAATTATTGTAATTTTTTTCATATTGATATAAATATAGGTCTGCTTAGAGTTAGATCCACCCTGTAGTATTCCTAAAACTTGCTTACATAATTTATTATTATGCAGAATGTAATTATTATGAGCAATGAACTTTAACAAATCTTGGAAATAATAAGTATCTATATAAGAAGGCAAGTTAATATTATTCACACAAATGATATACGTATAGATTTAATATAACTATGTCTGGATTCTTCTAATAGTATATTATTGAATAGGTCTTAGAAGTCATAAGTTAAAATTCTATTCACATTATATAAATCTTTAATCTTTTTTTTTAGTTCATAGCTATTACCTATAGATATAGAAGGGTATTAGATTTTATGTACAGATCATACCTAGAAGTAAGCATCTTTAGTAATACCTTGCTAGCTAAATTATTATATGTGTTACATCCTATAGTTACTGTTCTGAATTTTAGTGGAGTTTTATGGAACTTAGGTATTAGCACTAAATAAGCATATTTTAGACTATATATATTTGACTATTTTGTCTTCTAATCAGTTAGTTAAAGGATATTAGTCATTTAAATGGGGAAAAATATTGTATACATTTCTCACTGTATTCTCAGTTGGGAGCATCAATCATTTCTGACTATTACATTGGCATAAGTGCCAAGTATTACTCACTAAAAAGATTGTGCACTTACAGTGTACAGATGTGTGTACTGGGAAAGCACACTGTGTGCGCACTCTCAGTTCCTACACATAATTGTGCACTCAGTTTTTGCATTCAGGATGCACAATTGATTGTGCACTTAATCTACATAATGCATGTGTGGTAAGGCTACTAACCGTGTACTCAGTTGTTTATTCGGGATGCACGATTCAATGCGCACTTTTGTCAGATATGCCATCGCTCCACTGCCACCTAGATACAGAAAGCCTGAGCGCTGAAGCTTTGACGTCATCATTAGGCCTTCGAGTAATGACGTCACCACACTTTCATTCTCATAAAGTAAAACTATTTCAGATTTCTGGTGAATGCTACAAATATTAAAAAGTATCTTAGGTGAAAGATAAAAATTAAAATACGTTCGTGACACAAAACAATTCATTGTGATTCACTCCCTTCTTACATTATATAATTAATTACAGTTAAAAACTGCTCTTTTTTATAATATTAATTTTTCTATGTCAATTCATTAAAATGTTGATATGAGAGAGTAAATTCACCAGAAATTTCGAATAGTTTTACTTTATGAAATTTAATCTGTGATGACGTCACCTTTAGAAAGCCAATTGATGACGTAGAGGGCTGGTGACGTAGCAGTGGTTAGGCTTTCTACTCTAGGAGGCAGTGATCGCTCCCGCTTTTATCGGGAGATTCTCCACCACTAACTCTCAATTAGTACCATAAATTGTGCGCCTCAACCACCCGCAGCGCAATGGACGGCTCCAAACAAGAGAGCCTCTTCCCTAGTCAAGCTATCTCTTGTGCCAAGTAAGCATCTGGTGAACATAAGGCCAAAAATTTAATCCAAAATAAAACTCTTTAAAAATTGTGGTGGGAAATCTGACGGAAAAAAACGGGAGAGTTGGCAGCAGTGCTTTTGAGGTATTGCTCGAATTTTTTAACGCAAAGAGAAGCGATTAGTTGTGCTACAGAGTTACCAGCATTTACAATGTTATTTGGAATGGTATGTAGAGATACAATGTTATGTGGAAGACTGTCACTGCTTCTCGATTCAGAAACAGCGGATAAAATTTCATGTTTAAGAGCTTTGAATCAACATTTTGCTCATTTTGTTGTGAGTACGTGCACTCTACCTCCACTGACTGAACCTCATCATACACATTATCATCCTCAGCATTTTCAACTACCTCAGAGAACAAACTAGCAACAAAAGTTACTTTTTCAATCGCTGATAAGTGATATTTTTCAACATGTTTCATCAGATAAGCCACATGGAAACTGATGATCGCGAAAATGTTTTTTAATAGAAATCAAATTAAATAATTCGATGTTCTTCTTACAAATGCTGCAAAAAACATTCTAACATTTGCTGCAAAAATAATAATGATAAATCAAAGATGTACCTTTAATTTGATAACTAAAATACAAAACCCGGTAACACACGTTTTGAATTGCATCGTTGCTTGGTAAAGAAGTAAAGAAATGTGGCTCTAATAGAAATTGTACGAATTTAATTTTTAACGAATGGCCCCAAGAAGTACTTAAATAAATTAAATTTATGTGTTATTAAGAAACTTCTTTTTTATTTAAGCTATATACATCAATTCATATTTATTTTTTAAAAACCAGAAATTCACTGTATCTCTGACATCAAGACTTCAGTCATGACGTCAATGTTCGTCAAACTATTGTGCAATGATCGTGCAAATGGCATGTGCACTCACGGATCGCATTTTGATTGTGCAAGCATCACCTCGTTTAAAAAAAAAAAAAAAAAAAAAAAAACATCGACTGATTTCTCTGAACGATTGTTTAACAGCGCGATTGCACTCTCATATTACAATTTGTGAAAGACAATATTGACCCGAAGGTGACATATGATAACACACACAATAGGAAACTTCTTTTTAATTAAACTTGTAGTAACACATACATAGTTTATGTAACTGAACTACGTAATGTAAGTGCATCATGCCTTTGCCTTATTGTTTCATAATCAAGGGTTCTTAATTTCCTGCTGAGAACGATCAGTAGGGATCCGAAGGTCACATCTGTATGTATGCAAAAAGGAAATTTTATTTTTAATAAAACTTGTAGTTACATATACCTAGTTTATGTAACGTAAGTGCGTCATACCCAGAGCGGGGATAGGCGTGGTCGACCTAGCTAGAAAGAGATTTGAAATCCCTCTCCTTTTTTCGTGGCAATTAGATGGTATGGCAGCTATCGGAGGTAACATTTCTTCCAAACTGTACGGAATAGTAAATTTTCTGAGTAAACTTGGGCGGAATTTTTAAATATTAATGTACGATCAATTTTGAATTTTTTGAGCAGGTGTATTAACAGTGTACCGTTATTGAAGTTTAAAAGATTTTTTGGGATTAGAAAAATATTTATTACCTTCCGCAATTAGAGCATATATGGAGCATTACCTTTTTAATATTAACGCAATTTAAGAGACTGTAAATCTAGTTTAATGCACAAAGCAAATGCTATGTAACTGTTTTTTTTTTATATTTGGTTGAGTTTCTTGCTACTTCTTACCACTGTAAATTTGTGAACTGTGAATTTTTCATTGAAACTGAACCTATATATGTGTTCAAAATTGATTTTAAAATTCACAGGGGGTTCTTATACAGC
Source organism: Cheiracanthium punctorium (assembly GCA_038373885.1). Classification (NCBI taxonomy): domain Eukaryota; kingdom Metazoa; phylum Arthropoda; class Arachnida; order Araneae; family Cheiracanthiidae; genus Cheiracanthium; species Cheiracanthium punctorium. Next base: position 43,861 of record JAWZYV010013215.1, on the reverse strand, counting down.
GTGTGGATATTTAAGAATCAACAACATTCGAAAAGAGTTTTTCACTTACATTCAAATATCCAAATCCGTTTTTAGTGCACATTTTTAATATAATTTTGTTGAGAATATGTAAGGTATCCCATAAAAGACAAACTCATTTCAAAAATCGATTAAAAGAGAATGACAATGAATAGGTATATATATTTTGCTGCATTTTTCTTGATACCCCAGGGAATTTCATAATTCCAAGTTTAAAATTTAATTCCAAAATTCACTTTTACGCAGCTTAGATTAACTAAGATACTCGAAGAAAGGAGATGCTAATGTTGCAATGACTGTTTCAAAAATTTATGAACAATATCTCCTAAACAACCACAGAATACGGATTTCTAGATCTTACTTTTCTAAATTATTCACCACCTTCCGTTTTTCATTGGGTCTTGTGAAATTGTCGAACTGATGTATTAGAGCACGGTATCTGTCGTTGTTGCAGCCTTCGAAAACTCCAAAACATGATTTTTTAAAGAAAACAATAATCAGATGATCACAAAAAATAATTTACAGTCGAACTGTTCTTTAAAAAAAAAAAATTGAAGGTATCCTCTCAGAATAGTCTTTCCAGCATCAAAAAGAAATTCGAAAAGCGTAAAACTGTGATTCCCGAATCCCTATTCAAATTATGCGCATCGACCATATTTTGAAACATAATTCTGTACCAACTGAGGTGATGTATAGGTTTCATAGAAAACCCGGAATTCACTTTTAAAAATGCGTTGTTTCTTCTATCTGTAATATCGTAGAACTGCATGCTGCAGAATTTAACCCTTTAGAATTTAACTCACATACCCTCTAACTACTACAGGATATAAGTAACCACTTTTTTTAAAGATAAATTTTCGCCTTCGGTGCAGGTTATTACTCCGAAGAAATGTTTACAACATTGCACTGTTCATTACATTACGTTGTAGCTGCATGGCTATATTCTTCCTTGGTATGTCTCAATCATCACTAGTCCGGATGCAAAATTCTAAGTCGAAAATTACTGTTTATAAAAAATGGTTGCTTATATTCCGTAGATATTGGGCGGGGTCAATTAACCTCTCGTCACCGAATTATGAAAAATCAGATAAAACAAATCTGTCTAGCATTTAATGCATCTGAAATACTATTATAAATCATGCAAAAATATTTTTTTCTAATGTCGATTAATATTTGTCGATTAATGTCGATAATAATAATTTTTCTAATAATTATTTCTGCATTTTCGAAGCATTTTGTTATGCTAAAATTAATTTAAAAGGATGCACATATTAGGTAAAGGTTGAGGAATAAGAAAAAAACGATACTTACCTTAAAAAGAAAACAAAACGGTCAAAAAGCAGCGTAAATATTTTCTTAATTTTTCTCATGAAACAATAAAACGAAAACTGTAAGAAATGATCTAAATTGACTAGTTCTGCAATCTAGGCACGATTTATGCATCGATTTAAGAGCTTCATATGCTTTCTACATGAATTATTGATATTGATATCACTGAAAGAAAAAATACTAAATTCAATTGCTTTCTCTATAAATATTGCTATTTGAAATAAGAGCCTCATATGAGGTTCAGGGTGACGAGAGGGTTAACTCGTCACGAGTTGCTGGTTTGGTTGAGCAAAACAGACTTCGAGTGCAAAAGGTCAAAAATTTACAAATTTTCTTTTCACTTATTCCCAAACATATAACCATAGAGAAATTCTGTAAAATAGGAGTTTTAAGATCGGAAACCGTAACCGAAACAAATGCAGTCGCAGAAAGAACGCCCTTCTCGACGTATCAGGTTCTCATGAATCCGTTGACAGCGGAAAACATTATTTGTTTACTCTGCATATTTGTAGTCACTACACAAAATGAAAGTTTTTTGGCAACACTGCTTTATGGGGGAGGGGAGGGGCAATGGGGATTACAATAGTTAGACTATGCAAGAGTCAGAATTAGATTATGTAATGATAAGAAAATTCATTTATTTAAAACAGACTTAGAGGAATGTTGTCCTTTTTCTGTCACGGCAAATCTCTCTAAAGACATCTACCGAAGGGAGAAAGGTCTTGGGATGCAGACTTTTAAGGAACTAATATTAAAAATTCTTCTAAATTTATCCTTCAAAAAAGCTTTCATAAAAAATATATTTTTCCTTTTTTTGTAACTCGCAGTGCCGCTTATAAATGAACTTATAAGTTGACTTCTACTTCCGTTTTCTGCGAAAATCCGTACTTCTGCATTCTATGCACAACACTTTTTTACATATAAACTTAAAATATAAACTTAATTAATAAACTTTAAACATCAGGCATAATCTTAAATAAAAAGTGAGAACTCTGTAATGAAAATGATTTCGTACACACATTTTTAAGCTTTTGGGTACTCGTGGATGCCAACCAATTTGGCTCGATTTTGGCCAGTATTGCCCAACATGAGTGTCGCGATATTGAAAGTTTTAGAACGTGTGCTGCTTTTAAATTTATAATATGCTTATTTCCCTATTAGTAGAGTCTATAAATCACACATAACATTATTTTAATATTGATTCACCCCATGGAAAAATAAAAGAAAGAAATCGGCATCGGGCACTGATCGATCTCGCCAGAAAACGGCGTGACAACCATGACAGTCACTTCAAACTTCAGTCGTGCCAGCACGAGGCAGATTGGCGGAACGGTTAGGACGCTGGCCTCCCAACCCTTAAGTCCCGAGTTCTATCCCAACCGCTGACGCTTGATGGGAACAGATTAAATTAACTTGAAATTTCAGCATAGAGGGGAAAATGCGTGGAAAAATAAAATATGTGGGGTGAGTTCGCCGACGGGCGACCCGTGTATTTAAGAATTTTTTATTTTAGAAAAATTTTTAAGCTTGAAATTAAACTTGCTATGTCAAGCTTAATGCAAGTTGGACAAGTGTAAACTTGAACACTTGATTCAAGCTTGCATTAAGCTTACACGCTTGAAATTTTCAAGCTTAATTCAAGTTTATTGACTTGATAAGTCAAGCTTGCTGCATGTTTGATCTGCAAAAAAGGCAAACAAACTTTACTCTTGATTAGTATGAAAGTAATGCAATTTCAAATTTTTTAATTCTAAGAACATGGATTTTTTGTTCTGGCATAATTGTTACATTTTTACAGTAAATGTTTAAAAGTACCGTAAACGGAAATTACCCAGTCAATTACTTCAATTTCTCAATAACTAGCTCTTACTACTCGTACAATATTTTATGGTATTATTAAATTATAAAGCATAATTGAAAAAGTAAAACTTTTTAACTTTGCTCATTTTATTTTTAAAAATAAACATTATTTACCGTGATTAAAAATAAAATACCATAAATAAATATACTTGTGCATGCATTTCCCCTCCCCCCCCCCACTGTCCCAGAGCTGCCAAGTCTCCCCGTCGGCTTTTTCCGGGAGATTTTCCACCACAATTTTTAAACAGTTTTATTTGGGATTGAATATTTGGACTTATTTTAAAGATAAATTTGTAAGTAAAAATTAGTGGTGGAAAATCTCCCGAAACAAGCCGGAGACTTGGCAGCTCTGCTTTCCAATCTAAAAATTGCGTTTTCATGTTTTTACACTGTATAACGCTTATTCCGACGAACACAAAAGAAAATTTTTAAGAATTAAAAATATCATCTCTTTTTTGGTTTGAAAAACGGAAGCAAGGAAAACTATTTTCCAGGAAGATCGGAGAGACAGATTCCAGGAAGATATTTCCCCTTCTCTCTTCGCCCACAGTCATAAAAGTGTTTTCTTCACTCCCACTCTTCATTGAGCAGGAGCTCCCATCAGAGTTCGCGCGCTTTCCATCTGAGTTCAGATTTTTTGGGAATATCCCCTTCACGCTACAGCGAACTTTACGATTTCCACCGAGCTCGGGCAAGTCAAAGTACACTATCGGAACATTATCGGAATAAAACCGGAATTGAGGCTATACCATTAATATGAACCTCATCTAAGCGACGTCTAATGTGTTATACCGGATTACCATTCAATACCAACCATTTTTCGTAAACTGCAAATTTTTATAACACTTTTCGAAGACCTTTATATCTTCGCGAGCTTCTGAACGGCGCTGTTATGTTCTATACCGAACATTATTTTTTACAAAAAGCGATTCATTATATTCCGTAGAAATTGAAATCTGTGCCATGCATTTGGGCTTTAAAACAAGCGTGTGTTCTCGGCATCCCAAAACATAGGCTGGCGTCAGAAATATTGTGGTGCAGGAGTGGAAAAGAATCAACCTTGATATTTTATGAAAAGCACTTTTATCTTGGAAATCCGGGTGTTATATGATATTGAGACTAGAGGGCTATCAGATCAAGCATATTAGAAAATAAAATTCTTATCTTCGTTTATATTTATAATCTTTCAAAATCGTTAAAAAAATGTGTGATCATCCTCCGTATAACTTTTAAGTTTACATGCAGTACCTCTTGTTGATAGTCCACTTAATTTTGGACAAAAACTCTTTGACTTGAAATCCTGTCTGATTTCTGCTGTCTATAAGTACTAATTGAGTTGTAAACAAATATTTACAGCGCGATAATGAAAGCACACTTTGTTACATTGAGAACGTGGAACAGAAGACTAGGAGGAAAACGGCACGTAAATTCACCCCATTAGAAACCCTACAGGTGCTAAAAGTCATACATTTAAAGAAGAACACACTGGTGTGTTTCTTTGCAAAACAACGGAAACAGTATAATCTATTTTAAATTTCCCTTGAAATCCCTAGTTTTGTTTCAGAATAATCTCGGAGCTCCATCCCCGTGTATTACGGTCTAGATTTCCATTTATGTGGTCAAGTATGGCTGCTTGCCTTTTCTTTTACCTTTCATTTCAGAACGCTTTCTGAGTCCTAATGACTGCCTTCCCCCTCTCCAACTCGAACTGTAATTCCCAAAGATGAACAGCACCATCGTGCTAGCGGCTATTTTTCTCACGAGAATTCAGGATAAGAAAAAAAGAATTCTCTAATTCCATATTATTACCTATCGCCTGCATACAGTGGCGTCCACTGTCCGCCAGTGGGGCTCAAGCTCACCCTCTAATTATCCGTCTCACTTTGCATTTTTTTTTTTTTTTTTTTTTTTTTTTTGTTCCATCGTGCTTTTCATTCGAAATACCGAGAAAAGACTATGTTCGTCCTGTTTCTTTTTACGCTGTTCTGAAAATGGCAGAAAAAGACAATCCAGGAGGATGTTTACGGCGGTTATAGGTACGGCACGCAGACTGATCCGAACTGTAATTGTCTTTCTACTGTGATGGAAATTGTTAAATAGTGAAAGCGCTTTGCAGAATCGTGATGATACAGACTCAAATGCTCTACCGTTATCAAAGTGACCTATTAACATAGGCTTAGTATTTTAGTGACATTTCCTGTCCGTAAATTACCTAATACAACCGGATTCAACCTTCCGAAGATTATGCAACGTGTGCTTTCATCACGAAAATGAAAAATACAAACAAGATGCGAATACGTGACACAATTTTGCAGCGCGACAACGTTGCGTTCTCCAACTTAATTTATAACAAAAATTCTTCTGTTAATTTTCTTCTTCTTTCTAAAAAATACTCTTTTGACAGAGGTTAAATTGTTAACAGCAAACCACTTTAGTAAACAGTAATTTTTTTAAATATTTTTTTTCAAAACAGTAGCCACAGCCCGCCTCTGGCCGAAAATATACGGTACATTTTAAGCCGAGGATTGCGAACTTTTACGGATTGCATCCGTAAAAGTTCGCAGCTGTGACGATAGAAAGGATTTAAAGGGGGTTAAAAATAAGGATCGACCGATACCGATACTTTTTTACAAGGGGCTGTATACATATTATAATATAAAATTTAACATGTCACAGCTACCAAAGATTTTCCACCACTAAATTTTACATAGCAATTTATGCTTAAAATAAAGCCAAATTTCTCTTGCAAGCTCTTTAAAATTGTGATGGAAAAATCCCGATGTTTCAGGAGATTTGGCAGTTTTGTTGTACAGACCACATTCCCCATCACTTGCGTTTGGAGAATTTTTTCTCTGTGACTGCATTTTTCCGAATGTAAGTGACAGGAAATTAGGTTCCATGAAAAGCTGAATTTTCTATGTTGATATGTATACAGCCCCTTGTGAAAAAGTATCGGGCATCGGTCGATCCTTAGTTAAAAGGAGTAATGCATAAATAAATTAAAATCAATTTTAACTGATCTTCAGGTTACACGACAATACTGTGTAAATTATAAAAAGAAGTTCAAACGAGATAATATTATAAATGACTGAAATCTTATCTGAAAAGTACTCATTGAAGATACTGTTCTTGCCCATCTGCATTTATGCAGTTGATAATAGAAGTTTATTTATTTTTATTCAATTTACATAGCCGTAGGTGCCAAGCATTACGGAATATATTAACCACTGTTTGTGAACGGTAACTTTCTGTTTAAAATATAGCAAAATCACTCAGCTAAAGGCAGAGCGACTACCTTGTAAAATTATTCAAAAAATGTACGGTTTACAAAAAGCCCTTCATTTTATTCCGAAATACGCGGCACCTATGCATAGCTGCCAACAATTCCGCAATATCGTTAACCACTTTACGCAAACACTACTTCTCAAAAATATTTTTCAAAATAATAACCGACGAACTCAGACGTCTTCTTACGTTTCAACAAAAAACTTTTGTGTTAGAATTACCGTTTAGAAAAAGTGGTTGTTTATATTCCGGAATTGTTCGCAGCTATGCATTTAAACAATAGTAATATTTTTTTTTTCTAACGGGCGGGTACTTTGCCGATTCAGTATTGTCCCTGACAACGGCCCGAAGGTGTTGGCCACTTTATTATGGGGGCACCTAGTAGGTGGGCCAACGTCGACCCCTATGATGGGACGGACATGACAACCACGCTCAGTCGGGGATCGAACCCCGGCCGCCGGGAGTTGAACCCGAAACCGGAGTACGGTGCTTTACCCACCATACAACTCGGTCGGCACAAGAGTAATGATTAAAATAACCTTTATTTCTGTAATATTATTTCATTTCTCGTAACCAATATATGCAACAACATCCATTTTTTTTTAAATTTCCAGTTTAATAAAAATTCATACGTTTCATATGTAATATAGACTTAAATGTTTTTTGAGATAATTTTTTTTCTATTTAAATTCTTTCGTTCTCTTTGTTTTCTTGGCTGTGTTTTTAAGATTTCCATAATGTTTTGTAAATTAAGAAAACATGCCTCTACGTCTAGAAAAAAAAATTGTCTTTCTCTTGAATATAAATAGATGTACAAAATAATTACAACGAACTTTCCAAAAATATTCGATATATATTTCTGATTTGTGTTTCTTAATTTCAATTCTTATACCCGTATTTATTCTTATACCCGTAGTAAAATGATTAATGTCAAAAATCTTTTGCAAAACGTTCGTGCAGTTTTGGAAAAATTTTCTTTTATAAATTACAAAACACGAAGTAATCTTAGTACTTTTGTTACTGCTAATATTTGAAAACTAACATTTGTATCTAATAGTCCAAACCATTATAAAAATTATTTCAATTATTATATCTGAACTGTACTCTTATAAAGATTAATTGTTTAGCGTTTAGTAGAGTGGGGTCCTTTGTTTAGAATTAAATGAATTTCAGAACAAGAAAATTACCAGAAAAGAATTAAAGTACGTTAGTTAATGATTTTTATTGTTGCTTTCCTTTTGTCCTGGATGAGCTGTGTGAGTTTCGAATCACGTCCGTGCACTCTTATCCTAAGAGTAGCAAGTGATAGAGAAAAGGATATGTTGCAGATTAATATGGCGCCTGTCGCATAGCTGCTAACTCTCCCGATTTTTTCGGGAGATTTCCCATTACTAATATTTACCTGGTGATTAAGGCTTAAAATAAGTCCAGATTTTTAATGAAAAGTAAAGATGTTTAAAAATTGTGTTAGTTAATCTCCCGAAAAAATCAGGAGAGTTGGCAGCTATGCTGTCGGGAAAATGTCTGCTTTTACGAAGACATGTATCACTCAAGTTCCGATTCATGGGACTCAGTCAACATAATTCAGATAAAGAAAGCCAAGCAGTTGAGGGTTCGACTTTGTCACAGTCCTATTTTCACCAAGTAAAACTATTTAAAATTTCTGGCGAGTGCTACAAAGATTAGAAAATATCTTAAAGATTAAAATTCTCTCTCTCTCTCCTTTTCTGATACAAAATAATTTGTTATGACATAGCTGTCAACTTTTTCAGAATATAATTAACCACTTTTTCTTAAAAACAAATTTTTTCAATATTTTTTCAAACTAGCAGTTATCTCACACACAGGTTCCCAAACTCCATCGTGCAGCTCCTAAATAATTATCTGGTCCCTAGATGTCTAGATCTGGTCTAGATGATGATCTAATCTAGATGTTATCATGTACGTGTCCGGAACGCCATTTTCACATATCCCCCATCTGCAGCGGGGTCTCGCAGGGCTCCGTCTTGGGCCCTGTACTTTTCAATATCTTCATAAACGACATCCCTACTCACCCGGATACCATGCTAGCCCTTTACGCTGACGACGCCGCCATTGTTGGGCACGCTGATACCGGCCCCATGCACATCACCGCCATGCAGGCCCATGCCGACCGAATCAACAACTGGTTCAGGAGCTGGAAACTGCTGCTTAACATCCCCAAGTGCCAGGCCTTGTACCTCTCCAACAGAAACAAGCCGCCAAGAATCCAAATTGATGGTTTCCCGATCGACTGTGAACACCATGTCAAGTACCTGGGTGTTACCATCGATAAGAACTTGTGCTGGAAACCTCACATCCGCAGTGCCAGAACCAAGATGGCCCTGGCATACCCCAAGCTTTCCCCCCTTATCAAAAACAGGAACCTTTTCCCCAGAACAAAGCTCTCCTATACAAAACTTTCATTGGACCAACGGCTACGTACGCTGCCCCGGTGTGGGCGTATGCTGCAAGAACATCCATTGATTTGCTCGAAAGCAAGCAGAATGCCATCTTACGAGCTATCCATAACGGACACCACTTCTTAAAGAAGGAGGCTATTCGTAGAGACTTGTACATTCGGACCCTACGTCAACATATATACAGACTGGCTGTACGTTACTACAGTACCCTAAACCAGCTACCTAACGAGATCGTAGCCGAATACCCGGACTACGACCCTTCTGAGCCCCACAACTGGAAAAGGCCCAAGGCCGTCCTCTTTGTGTTTGAGCCCCGCTAATGTGCCTTCCTTTCATCTGCACGTCCCTTCTCATCTGATCTGATCTGGGCCCATGCCCCCCCCCCCTACCTCAAGATTAAGTACCACAGGATACGATACTACACACTGGAAATAAAGTAATTTTGCTAAGGCGCTCCACTAACACCGTACTTCAGTTCAGTTCAGTTCATCTCACACATTCAATTCAGAAATTTTATTGTATCTTAAGCCGAAATTTATTGTTTAGAAAAAGTTTTTAATTTTGTTCTGTAATAGTTGGTAGCTGTGGTTATGATCTATTTCCTCGTCATATTATATAATTAGTGATGTTTAAAAATTCCCATTTGCCATGAATCAAATTTTCTGTCTCAAACCATTAACATAATTTTAATGCGTGAGTAAATTCACTACAAATTTTAGGTAGATTTTCTTGTAAATAAAACTCTGATTACGTGATGAACGTAACTCCGCCGATGATGTAAACTTTCAATACTGCTCACTTTATCTGAGAATGTTTTTTCAACGGAAATAATTTCTGAAGAAGAGATTTTGCTTTTGATAATGAAAAATTATTCTGTAGAAAACGTGTACTAAATGTAAATGTTTTCGCGTACGCTTTTCTAAAATTTAATGCAGTTTACGGTATAAAGTTCTTTTAATTTTGAACAGTTGAATAAACAATCCTCAATAAATTTCCATTGCGTTTCCGAACATTACCTACAAATTTTAGTTGTTCTTTATTTTGCAAAATAGTTCAGCTTGACTATTTTACTAAAGCAGGGTTGTTATAAACAATAATGATTTAATGAAAATTGCTCCAAAGACGAACATAAAAAATGATGCAATGATTTCTTAAAGCCCAGTGATGTAACAGTTAGTGAACTGTAATGCCGTACCATACATCCGGTGTTCGATTCCCGATCTCGGCAACATTGTATAAGCCTTTCATTAATTGAGTGAGTCAACAAAATGCGGAACAAGCTTCCTTTAAGACTAAAAACTGTTGACTTCGCGACAGGCTGACTAGACCATCTGGGGAGGTATGTGCTTTCGCATCCCAGAGCCCATAGTCACGAAAGGCGTGGATGGGCAGCACAGCCCTTGGACCAGCATGGGCTGCTGAAGTATTGTTTTATTTAGTTAATAATTTCTAAAAAAGAGTACTACTAGAAAAAAATAAAAACATAAATTTGTTTACATAATTTGGAACGGCGACAGCGTGTCGTATACTGAAACAAATCTAACAATCGAGTATGTGCTAGCACGGTGCGAGCATTTTCTATAGAACAGATGGATTTAGAAGGTGTAGTGTCGTATAATTATACTAATGCTGTTAACTTAAAACTATTTGATTTTGTTATACGGCACTAATCTACAATGAAAAAAATTTTTAAAAGCAAAAACGTAATAGAACGAGGATGGCAATATGTTTCACTTCTATCGTTGTTATGACACATCCTTGGCGCAATGGACCAACACCTCCTATATATAGAAAGCCTAAAAACTGAAACTTTGCGCGATCACTAGGGCTTCAAATAATGATGTCACCACAGTTTTACTTCGATAAAGTAAAACTCTTTAAATTCTCTGGTGAATGCTTCAAATATTAGCAAATATTTTAAGATAAAAATTAAAATACATTTATGATACAAAACAATTCATTATGATCTATTCCCTTATTACATTGCATAATTAGTTACAGTTAAAAAATTGTCCTTTGCCGTAAAATTAAATTTTCTAGCTCAAATCATTAAAATGTTGTTATGCATGAGAAAGCTCGCCAGAAATTTTGAATATTTTTACTTTATGAAAATAAACTGTGATGACGTCAGTTTTGAAGGCGTACTGATGGCGTGAAAGCTGAGTGACGCATCAGTTGTTAAGCTTTCTATTTCTAGGAGGTGTTGAATGGACCCACAATTTTTCTCAGAACACCTTAAAAACGCTGCTGCATCTCAACTGTGGATAAATTTGTATTTTTCATTCAATTCGCTTCTCAAAGAAAATAAAGTTTATTTTTAAAGTGAAATTTCAAATGAGTATTTAGAAAGATTTATTTAAAAAGTTTTTTTTTTTTTTTTACATTTCAAAATTTTCTTAGCTAACCTCGTCCCACAATTATATAAAACTCTTTTTAAGATGAAAATTTTCTTTCTGTACCATAGCCGCCAAGTATTCCGGTTTATAATTAACAACGTTTAGTAAAATTTTATTGCTTTAATTATTTTTTCACGATAACAACCAGCTTACCCACTATTAAGAAAGAGTTACTATATTATCTAAACTATCATAAAAGTATTTGTGAATGTAAATTCTTCTTAAAAAATCATTTTGAGCTTATCTCATATTCATATAAAACTATGTTTAAGACGAATTGTTTTTTCTATTCAATAATTTAACCCTCGTTTTTGTTCAAAGGTACTTCTGCTATTATCAAAGACTTTGTATAAATTTCGTAATAAAAATCCCTTTAGCATTTCATTCCAAAAAAACTTCACCAAATCTTGAGAAATGTTTCCAAAAGCTCACATCAATATCTCCCAGTAATTCGTTCATTGATTTGCGCAGTAATGCTTTTATCAATTGGAGTTATAAAAGCTTGGCCTATTTCAGACGTTTTACTGTTGAAAGTTTTAAAACTGGTAATACTTTCTTAACTTTTCTGTTTTTACAATTTTGTTAAATTCGCGGACTTGTATTGAGGACAATCATCGACTATCGGCAGACGGACGAAATCACGGCAGCCTCTAAACGGTAAATAATCAACTCCCTTTTAATGATTAACTGCGTAACCGCCTTATAGGGACGAATCATAATGCATTCTACTACTGAAGCACGCATATGTACACAACATGAACATAATGATTACAACTCACAATGGCATCTTACAGGAAAATTTCCTTTAGGTCTTTTAAAATTCTTCGATGATCGTCCTATATTTAAGTTCGTGCCTAAACCTAAGGAAACAACCAAAAATTCATTTCGCAAATGCCATTGTTGTGACCGCACCTCCACCTTATCTGGGATCAAATACTCTGTCGGCTGTCGAATCATTCATTTAAATTTCAATTTTGAAAGCTATAGTAGTAGAAATAGAGTTTGGGTCCCTCAGTGGTCTGGCCGCATAAGAACACGCGAGTGGGGCAGCAGCCGGCTTGGTCAGTGCTTGAGAGGCCAGTGCTCCCACAGCAGTTGAGCCGAGAGGGTCAACTCCCTCTTAGCTCGACTGCTGTGGGACTGTGTACGCTAATGGGAGTTGATGCGCGTAAAATCCGTTGTGCCTCTAGTGTCCTCCAGGTTTATCGCTACCTCTGGGGGTTCCAATTTCAGAGGGTTGGTCCCTTCTCTTTAATGGGTTCAAAATTAGGGAACCCCGAGCTAAAGTCGGACTTCCTCACACTGGGGCGGTTTAAAAATGGAAGGCGCCATTTATGCCCATCACCTCCCTATCTGGGGGGAATCTGGCACGGCATGCGATAGTCAGAGGACATAAGCAACAACAGCATAGAGTTTGTCGCGTACGAAATTTCGTTCAAAAAACGAAATTAAGCATTTAAAGAAATCATTAGTACCTATATTCAGTAAATAAATTAAAATTTCATCCAAAAGTTAATTGCACCTGTGACATATAATTTATTCCGTTTCTATCTCTGATGGTTAGCGTGTGGTAAATTGGTCTCAGCGATGTACAAGTGATCAATAATGTTTTTTTTCCTTATAACCACAGTAATACGTTACTGAATATAGACGTACTATATATACCCGACTGCCGGTCGCTGGTCGGCTATCGCGAGTGGCCCGGAGGCTCCCCAAATATTACTTATATTAGGTACTTATATATATATGTATATGTCAGAATTTGGATTATTTATTTACCAGTAATCTTACATCTTTACGCAGCGGAGCATCCCAGGAACTCCGCGGCTTGAGGGGACACCAAAATTTTGGACTAATTTCCAAATATTACATAGTCTAATATTTTATTCCCTCTAAATTTCTCAGTAAGGGGCCTTTTCAATATCTAGCCAAGGGCCCCCAGTCCGGGCCTGGGGCCGATGTAACATTGGGGCTTTTTTTTTCGGTTGAGAGAGGGGACATTATCTAAATAAAAATTGTTTAAAACTATAAGACATTTCGTACCTTTTTAAACCATCAGAGAAATTAGAAAATAAATTATTTTTACCTGAGGCAATCAAAATCGGATAAAGCATCCTAACTAAATAATAATATGGCCTAAACCATTCTAAAGTTGGTTTACTTTGAATCGAATTGTTACTGGAGTTAATATAAATATTTCAAAATAGCAGGTTTTTAATAATTGTTGTACATTTTCGGAAGTATCAGGGCCCCCTCGGCACTTCTTTTCAATAGGTCACTGACTCATAATTCACCGATGTAATGATGAACGAAACGTAAGTAAAGTTTACATTGAGATATCTAATTAAATTAAACAAATAAAATATTTGTAATTTTAATTCAATTTTGTCTTCTAAATACGCATAAAAGGTATTAGAACTAGGGTGCTATTTCGCTCAATACCAGTATTTTGTCTACGCATTTTTGTCTGTGCGATCTTGTCGACAAGCTTTGTAGACATGAATTGTCACGGTGAAGATCTTTTCAAATGTATTTGAGATAACGTGGAGGTGTGTGTGTGTGGGGGGGGGGGTGAAATGAAGATTAAAATCTTGAAAGTCGCACAGAACTGATCGCCAAGTTTGCCTCCAAAAAATAACTTCAAAACAGAACCAAGCTTGAAAAGTATGCTTAGAATATGCCTGACGAAGATTGTAAAATAGTTTTAGTTGGCGATTTTAATAAGATTTCGATTCCAAAGCTGCGTTTTATGGAACAAGAAAGAGTTGATTCCTTCAACGCCCCCACCAACCTAAAAAATCGCCGCACTTTGCAGTTATGAGTCTCTAGGAGTTATGCACAAGTTTAAACGCTCCCAAAAGAACTAGAGGAAAACTAAAGTGAACAAATATGCGATAAACGCATCGGATAAGGAATTTTAAGACGATTCATTATTAAAACTACTTTAATTGGAAACCCAAAATAAAATATAAGCAATTGAATGCTGTACATAATGTTGCTCCAAATCGCCATTTTAGTTCTAAATTGTAAGGTTGCCACATAAATAGGAAAAATCGTCGTGATAACTGCATATGCTTGGTTATCGTCACCTTGGCGGGAGTCGGTGCATTACAAATATGTGTTTTATGGAACAAGGGAGAAAAATACGGCACTCTCATGAATAATGATACACTTTCCAACTTAATATGGAATAAGGGAAGAAAATAGAGACGAGACATAAATTATGTTACGCTTTTAATCTATAGCACTTTAGTGTGTATATAAAATCTGAAAGTGTATCAGATTTTCTTACATTTTTTTGGAGATTTTGTTTTGTTACCGGTAGTTATTTTAGGAAAGTATTCACATCCTACCGTGCGAAGAACGGGCACATAGCTAACATAAAATAAAACTTTTAATTGTAAAATTATAACCGTATGAAAACATTATTCGACTAACCCACAAAAAGAATAATTAGCTGAAGAAGTATTATGTTTTTTGAGTAGCAAATAGTAGGAAGCCTTACAAAATCTCTTTAAGTGTTTCATTGAGATAGTTGCGCAGTATACGGAGAGGCGCATTAACTAAATATTTGGCTGGTCCATCTAACCCGGAATCACCCTACTTCAGAGTTACTAATTCGTACAGCTAAGCCTCCAGAAGTTGGGCACTTGCAATTCTCTGAAAGTGTCCAACTTAAGGAGGTATCCCAGTTCCGAGGTTTCACTGCTTTTCAGTGCTAAGTGAAGTATTCCTGTATCAAAATAAGCTGCAGATTTACTGTTGTAGGCTTTAGTTCCCCAAATTTAAGGCCGAATATCACATAATTTTATCATTGCTTTTTAGTTGTTACCTTTAAGAATTTATATCAGTTTCCGTTAATTATTATAAGACTACTTTATCTCGTGTTTTGTCCGTATTAAATAAATGACGCACACAATAAATGCACACAAAATTATAATTTTTTTCGAGCTGTTTAAAGCAAGCTATTTAATGTATATGAATAGATTAATTGCAATGGAGTTTTTACGACTTACTAAGCATTTCCAGATGTTCTGTAGTAAAAACCACTAAATTCATTTGAAAAACTAGTCATTTTCTAAAGCTTTGTAATGCATTGTATTAGCTCCGCAGTTGCATTGAAAAAATTGTTAGATTTAGCTACAAATTCTCTAATTTGCAATACTCTACTAATTGACCTTTCAGTGACAGGAGAACAATTCAAGGATAGATTCCAGTTAGTTGGCCTTCATTGCAGAACATTAGACTTTTTTGGGGGGGAGGGAGGGGGCGGTAACCTTCATGTCTGAAAATACCGTGCGTAGTTTGGTTATACAGACTTCTCAAACATCACTTGCTGGCCCCGGGGGGAATCTTTCGCCGTAAACCTTCGGGTCGGCCCCTCCGGTGGAAACATTACATTACATCACTTTCTGGAATATAAGTACAAAAGGCAAAAACTTGCTGCGTGTGAAATTTCAGCTGGAAGTGTATAATTTGCAACTAACAAAGAGACAAAACATCTCAGAAAACAATTGACCCTTGACCTTTATATATTTCGCACTCTTTTCCGTGTCCGGGACTGGCTGGTGTACTCGCAGAAAATAACCGGACTGAAAGTTGGGCAAGGCAGTCGGCGAGCTCGAGTAATGATATATAGCTAATCTGATTTTGATTACACAGCAAACACTAAATTGGATGCTCTTGGAACTGGTAAGGGGGTTCCGATAGAGCATTTTCCGAAGGACAAAGTTAAATTATATAAGAATAAAAGAATGTTACTCAGAAAAGTAATAAACATGCCTCTACACTATAGCTAAAATAGTCATTTACAAAAAGCACTTCAAAGACTGTGAAAAATATTGAATATTTTCAATAAACATTAATTGAATTCAATTAAAGTCGCAATTTGTTTGCTGTTTTTTTATACGCTATAGACATAATCCGAAAAATATTGTAGCAGAAATCTACCTTCAAACAATTTAAAATCGAAATATACTTGAAAAAGAAAAGTTTCGTTTTAGCTCGGCCAAAAAATTTAAAGCCAGCTATAAAAAAAGTGAAATTACTTGCTTGAAAAAAAATAAATTGATCCATTTAGAGAAAATTGTGCACTCATTTAGGAAAAATGGTCAGTTTCAGTGCCGGACTGGACAGGTCGGCGATTGTCCCAGGGAGACTCCCCAAAAATGGAGATATATTACTTTATAATTAAACTAATTTGATATATAACAGAGTAATATACCTAAGTAGTTTATTTATTTTCTTGTAATCTTACGCCTTTACACAGTGGCGTAGCGGGGGACCTCTACGAAGAATCAGGGACCCCAGCAGCTTTAAAATATTTAAATATGGTTTTTAACTATTAGGCACGTAAGCCTAGTTTTCAATTGTTACATATCCTAATATTCTATTTTATTCCAAATTCCCCAGTCAGGGGACCCTTTTCAAGCTCTAGCCAAGGGCACTGAAAGGAGCCAGTCCGGGCCTGATATATATATATATATATATATAGATAGATAGATAGATAGATAGATAGATAGATAGATAGATAAACAGATGGATAGATATAGATATAGATAGATAGATATAGATATGCTGTGCGCATGGTGTACGGCAGTGCGTGAAAATAAGTTCATGCGAGAGTTCGTACGCCTTTCAGGTAAAAGTCGATCCTTTTATATTTGTTTATTTATGTTATATCGCTTAACTAAAAACGTCAATTTACAGTTTTACAAAAATTAATAAATCTTCTTTCTTTAAAAATTAAACGGATTTAAAATACAAAGCTGTCTTTTTTCTGATGTGATAATTCAGAGTTTAAGGACAGATGTATCTTTTAGAATATTAAAAATGGTAAGACTTACGAAATATTGGAAATTTCTTTAATAAGAATTCTTACATTATTTTGGTTAATTGGAATTACGAACTCAGCATTCGGATTTTTTTTATGTTAAGTGCAATATGTAGTTCTAAACTTAATAAATCTAAGAGCAGGATTCTGACTATAATTGCCTCCACTAGGTGAGATGATGTTAGCACCAGTTGCATTTCCTGACTATTTGTGGAACGTGGATTTTTCTCCCTGTTCGAGCAGAATGTCGTCAGGTGTTAAATTATTTTTTTCGCTTAAAATGTTTACTCAGACTTTACCTATAACATTATTTTGTAAAAATCGGGATTAAATATTCATTGTTAAAGAATAAAAAACTGCATGAATGTTGAGGAATGTCAGGGGCGCGCCATCGTAAGTTATCGTTAGGTGGGGGGCACAATGTTAAAAAGTTGGAAACCCCTGTTTTCGTCACACCCCTTTGCACCCGAAATGTCCTGTGGCAAAGGGGGTTTGATCATCTTAGTCGAAGGTAGCCGTAGTAAGAGGGTCACACCCTTGAGATTTCATGATTCTTTGAGTGCAAAGGGATGGGTCCAAAATGTCAGCGTCATAGCCTGTGTATCTCGTCATGCACGCGATGATAGTCACATTTACCCGTCTTTCGAGAAGATTTTTAAAGGAAATTTCTTTGACAGTGATTAAATGAAAAATCTGATTGAAAAAAAATCAGAGCTATACTATAAGTGAGATGCTCGTGAAATTCAATTTATCCAAAGTATTAAAAATTTTCACATTAGACATTTCTTCTACCCTTCTGTCCACTATAAGAAATTCCCAAACAATAAATTATCTTTCCGTGGAAATGGTGTAAAGTCAAATAACATAAATGCAATAAAGCAATTTCTTGAAGTTATTCTTACGTGTTTTCTAAAGTTTATCATTTATGCTGCAATGTTTTTTTTAAATTTTTCTACACATTACGAATGAAACTTTTTAAAAATATATTTTCTATCCAGGAAAAAGCATATACTTTCTTACGTATAAATGACAATTATTAATTTTTCTTCAGATTAAATATTATTAAAACACTGGAAAAACTTTAAAAACATGATTTATTTGTTGACGTCATCCATGTTGCTTCTAAAATATTTTTCGTCCATTAAGGCTAACATGTGTGGACCCAAACCACTACCATTATAACTAAAGGTACAATTAATAATATTATGACTTCAAAGTTACATTTTGAAACGTTTCCCGTGACAAAATAGTAATTGAATGATGGTAACATATATGCTACCAAGAATACTGGAGGTTTAAAAAAAGTGGGGGAGGTGATAAACTAACTTTTTGGGAAATCCAGCTCATCGATTCTGATTAAAACAAAATTATGAATGTTTGTATTCACAATTTCTTGAAATGTGTTTCAATTATTTGTATTTAGAATGAAAAAAGTACGCAATTCAAAATAAGTCGTTATTGTTACCTTCCTGTATTTTAAATAACGGTTCTTTTTTTTCTAACGCTTTTTTACTCACTGTAAATGCTTTAATACTTTCACTTTGGAGTAGTTTAGAACCTGAATTCATAGATAAAGTGAAAAAGGCGACCATTGAAATTTCAAATCTTGAAATCTCTTTTAAGATAAAGATGTTCCCGGAATACAAAATTTGATAACGACGGTAACAAATAGTGCTCATTGAACTATAACATTACTCTATTGGATTACCATTAAAAACAGAACAAAAAATCTCGATTTCATCAGTTAATTTTTTAAGGGGTAAAGTTTATTGTATAAATCTTTGACAGTATTTCAGGAATTTAGAAAATTCTTTCTTTTTAAATTTGCATTATGTTAATCTTAACAGCAAATCTTCGTTTAGAATTTTGTAAGATTTCCTTGATATTTGTTCTAAACTTTTTGTTACACAGAAGATTTAATACAACTCTCGCTGAAATTTTAATTATAGCACAGTAGAACCAATCAGTTGAAGTACATGATGGAAAATCCCTTTGTAGTTTCAAATTTTAAAATAGCAAACATATTCGTTCCGATCCAGGGATGTTTTAAAATTAACAACTAAACTATTTGACATAAATTCGAAGAAGGATTTTTGTATGCATACATAATTCAATTATAAGTATTATTTAAAAGGAAAATTGTGTTTTAAACTCAAAATAACAAAATAATATGAAAAGAAAATGTATGAAATCTAGATTAAAGAAAATAAACTTCATATTTCATCTGAAAACTATTTCAAAACCATTCTTTTAATATATAAGGTCATAAGAGAAAGTAACACTTTTTGGCGTTCTGTATTGGCATTTTCCTATGATTAATGATGCCCTTTAGATTCCCGCCTCCGCTGATATGAAATATTTTATTAGAATTCTTAAATGGCATGATTCTGAAATAAACTGGAAATAGAAATGTTAAATTACAATTAAAAGAAACTGAACAAGTTCAAACGACATAATTTTCCGGAACATTAAATAATGTTTATCTGCGAGATTGCAAGAAAGGGTTATTTTCTATAAATTTTCATAATAAAAACATGGTGAAAAGCAAAATGTGAACATTTTTGCCCTTAAATTAAATCTGAACGCATAATATGTTTTGAGAAGACATAAATTAGTTAAATGATTCAAAGTGTTTTAAGGTGTGTGAGATTTTATCTTGGTTATTCTGTTATGAAAGTCATTTAATTTAATTGAAATCTTGTTTTCGGTAGAAAATGCATTCTACTAACAAATATTATCCCGTATTTAAGGGGGGTTTTTTTAGTTGAGCTTAAAAATTATAGTATGCAGAAACTCCTTGAATAATTTGCGCTACCTCAAAAACATCTTTTTAAATTTTCAAAAATATTTTCCATAACTTTATTTAAATCATGATGAATTACATTTCAAATTGCCAATAGCAGGGAAATATTTATTTACCTCATTATATATTTAATTGCATTTTTAAATTAACAGCAGCAAAATCAAAAAGCATATTCGAAGTTTCGTGAAATTCAATTAAAAATTTTACTTCTAATCCATTCAAACATTTTGACAGTTTTGACATTAAGTGATTTTGCTAGATTGCGCACAATGATTACTATTTATTTTCGAATATCAAAAAGTATAACGAAATATTATTTCTTAAACAATATTAAAGTGCTTCATTAAAATTGTAATTTTTATTTTTTAATTACAGAACTTTTCTTTACATTGATGCACGTATTTAACCATTTAATAAAATGTAGGGCATTTGTAACATTTAAGCAGCTAACAGATTTGTATATTTAACTTGATTACGTGCATTTTTAAAAATTGGTTCGCATATGTATCCTGCCATTCATATTAAATTCTAAGATTGTAAGAAAACATTATCATAGGGGCCCAGTATCACAGAATATAAATAACCACTTTTTGTTAACCGTAATTTTCTGTTTAAAATATAGCAAAATTTCTCGGCTGAAGCAGTTAGGCCCTGAATATTGCGGAAAAATACTTAATATTTTTACGCTATGCGAAAGTCCTTAATTATATAACTGCCAACTTTTACGGAATTTAATTTGCCAATTCTTGTAAACAGTAACTTTTGTTAACTATTTTTTCAAGCTAGTAATCAGCTCCCACACTGAACTACGAAATCGTGCTATATTCTGAGCCGAAAACTATTGTTTTGAAAAAGTGGTTCATTATATTCCCTAAATTAGCTTCAATGATAATTATAATCCGTAATACTTGGCATCTATGCATTATGACTGGTACTGAACATTTTACTTCAAATTTTATAATTCTTTTCAGATGATTTCTGGATTGTTTTTAGGTTTTTGCTTTCTTTTTCAAAGAAAGGGATCTGTTAAACTGGAAGTAATTCAAGTAGATTTAACTAAATTACGAAAGTTGTAGTGTTTAGGCTAATTAATTTAGTAACGATGCAAAAAATTCCAGAGCTGGGGATCGAACCCAGGCCTACCGCTTAGCATGCGGTCGCTCTACCCCTAAGCTACTCTGGGACGATTCCCAGATGAAATTTCTACCGTATAAGTTTATTTGTTTGTGGGATTACGGCCGATTAGCTACGCGTGGGCTCTAGGCCGAAGGGTGGGGTGCCCTCCGTGGGGGGTCTTTCTAAGGGGTCCTAACCCGTATTTACGCTAAGTTTCGGAGAAAACCACGGAAAACTCCCAACGGTTAGGTCGACGGACGCGCGATGGGACCCGAACCCGGGGCCTTCACACTTCGCCCGTCTACCATTTCCAGTGATATAACCCCTATGCCATGGTGAGACCTCTACCGTATAAGAGCTTTTACGAATTTTCCGGGCAACCCGCTGTTCTGGGGTTTAAAATAGTTCAAAATTCGTATTCTACGCTTCAAATAATTCAATTTTGCCTATTGTTCATCAAAATCGGTCAACTAGAACCGGAGTAAGGAGGTTTCGGTTTCCCCATTCATTTGTATGCAGTTTCTAGAAATCTTGAGAAATATTGATGAGAAATAAGTGCTAGGCCTTCGGTAACTTCACATTTGAGGACTTATTTTTGGCGCCGAATTTGGTAATATTTAGCCAAAAGTCGCTACGCTTGGCGACATTTTGGTCATTTGGCGCGATTTTCTCAATGGGCCTGGTGAAAAGTTTGTTTTTCTGCAGTAACTTGCATAATAGCCTAATATTTCTCTTCTATGACGTAATCAAAATTCCCGCTTTATGCGGAATCTTCGACAAATAGATTCTTCTGAAAGCTCCTTGTAGCTTCTGCCTCTGCTATAAATTCAAGCGCGCTGCCCCGATTGAGTCAGCGTGAATTGAGATCTCTGAGTGAGTACACTTGCTTTACTCTGTGAATTGATAGTGCTATAGAAGCGGTGTTTTCGCTTGCTTTACGAAGCTGATTGATTTTAAAGTGCTGTCTGTAAATTCTTTATTACTGAGTCTTGAGGGATTGCTTGCGATATCTGTCTTATATTTCCACTGAATTTTTACCTGTGGAAGTGTTTTCTCTTGTGTGAGAAATTCATTATTTGTGAGAGCTTCAGATCTAAGCGGACTGTTAAAAGCACATCACCGTTTGATTGTGCTTGTGAATCATGTACAGCTGATTGTTCGACGAGGTAGTAGAAGCAATAAAGTTTGTTTTCCATCCTGACAAGTGGACTCTTTACTAGAACTTTCTGCACCAACTGGACTTTAGAACGACGAACCCAGGAAACTAGCAGAGTTTTCTGCTACAGAACAGTTCTTCTGCAAACCACAGATTGAACATATGAGACAATTAATTGGCTGCAACTCCGATACGCCGCGGAAATTATACAGATTTTAGAAAGTGATTTTATCAACATTTCAAGTAATTTGGGCATGTTGGAGTGTTTAGGCTGATTAATTAAGCACCGATGCGAAAGATTTCAGAGCTGGGGATCGAACCCAGGCCTACCGCTTAAATTTTTCAGATTAGATTAAACTAATCTGAATTTTTAATGATTGCTAATAAAACAAGGTGCAGGTGTAATTGTTTATATATAAGACACTTTTGAACTGCAAAATGTTATTCCATTATCTGTGGACAAAAATTCAATTTTTGACTGCAGTCTGTTGTCAAAATTTCAGTTTTTTGGTAGAATATATTAAACGGTATGTAAGATTTGAAAAAGTGACTCGTTGCGTTTCTTTACGAAACCGTAACAGCATGTATTTAGAGCAGCGCTTAGATGCTTATTTAGAGCAGAAACAATGGGGAAAGGAGACAAATCTCAGTTGTTGCCCCTTTACAAGGATGAATTTTAAGAACAGAGGGTCATAACTAAAGGTACCTTGTTTCGAGAAGTGTTCAACAAGAACTAACGGTCGTATTTTACCAAATTTGCAGGAAACTTAAACAGGCCCACAAGTCAGAAATTTTGGAAACAATATTAGTTCAGGAAAAATAACCAGGTGATGTTTTACAATGTTATAATTGCTCACATGTGAATTATTCTACCGTGCATAGGTATAAATCATCTGTTTCATAAACTCTTCATTGTTTTCTTCACATGAAACGTTATTTGTGTGATTTACATGCACAAAAATGTTGTAAAACACCGCCTGGTGGTGATTCTTTTAAATAATTTTTCTCCCCGAAAATCCTTCTCCCGTGATCTCATTAAGTTTTCTTTAAAATTTTGCAAGATTGTGATCAGTAGTTTCCGCTGTGCACCGCACTGAATAAGGAAATTTTAAGAATAGACATTTTGGTCAGAGCGCATTATTGCTCTTATTTCAAAACATTTACGTGCCTCGTGAATGCAGTGCATTATTCAAAAAAATCTATTTTAAAGAAATTACCTTTTTGAAAGCTTGTGATTAATTTTATTTAAAAACAGAAAGAAAAAGTGTTTTACATTTTTATGAGTTATTTTTCCTCTTTGTTAATAACTTAAACGAACTCTTTGAAAGAAATTAGTACAAGTACTCCCAATTATTTTTGCATTCATTTAAACATTAAAAGAACTTGGAATTAAATAAAGTTTGCAAAATGTACCACATTTTAATATGAGCCCCTTAAAACCCCAATGGTATAACTAAGATCTTTGCAGTTTAAAGATTTTTAAGTTTTTATTTGGGTTAAAAGAATGGAATAACTTCTGTGACCCTAATCCAATGTTGTTGCTGTTATTATTCTCGTGTCCTCGGATATACAATGTCTGTACCTGCACTGTCCCTGGAAATAAGTGCCATTGTCCCCGAGGAGGTTGGACTTCTGCTTGTTGGTCTCTAATTTTGAACCAATTCCAGATGAGGGACCAACCACCATCTGAAACCGGCATCCTCCCTGGTATCTTTTGAACATGGAGGACACTAGAGCCACGACGAATTTTAAGTGAAGCAGCTCCCATTTGTGTACACGGCCCCAAAGCAGTCCTGACGAGTGAGGAGTTCACCCTCACAAGCAATGGCCCAGCAGGATGTTGCCTCACTTTCCATGTTCGTACGGGAAGGGAGTTTAGCGACCAGGCACTGGTGGACCCGTAACCCAATAAAACCAAAAAGTGGCGTTACACCACTTGGGTTTTAATGCGCTGATATTTCTAAAAGCACAGCTACCAACCATTATAGAATATAATTTGGCACTTTTTGTAAGGTAAACAATATATGTTATGAACACTTTTTGAGACAGTTACTCGTGCCTTAGCCGGCATGTTCATCTGTATTCTTAGGCGGAAATTACTGTTTACTGTACAAAAGGGACTATTCCATAAACATTGGCAGGTATGCAGTAAAAGTAACTGTAAAAAGACTAACTCTGATGGGCTATAAAAAAAAAACACGCATTTTTAAAAGATCCGCAATTTCAGTTATGAAAAATTCTGTATGAAATAATCATTTAACTTTTACTTAAAACACTCTTCATTCGCACATATTGTTACTTATAATAATATCGTTCATAGGGTTATAACTGTAATAACAACCCACTGACTAAGAACAAGTTGGCGGAGACCAAATTTTTAACCAAATTTATTAAGGTATTTAGCAAGAACTTTTTTTCGTTATGATGCTCAGCTCGCACGCTAAGCGTTTACGTTTTGCTATATTGTAAGTCAAAAATCACTCTCTACAAAGAGTGATTAATTGTATTCAATGAAGTTTGGAAACTGTATGAGGAGTATAGCCAACACCTCCTACAATAAGAATACAACTGAAGCTTTGACGTCATCACTAGGCCTACTAAAATGACGCCATCAAAGTTTATTTTCAGAAGGTAAAACTATTTGAAATTTTTTTAATGCTACAAATATTAGAAAATATCTTTTAATATAAAATAAAAATAAAAATACCTGTCCCATAAAAAATATTCATTATGATCTATTTCCTTATCACATTATCTAAGGCCGCATTCGTAAATGCCGAACGAATTACACTCGTGCAACGAGTTTCCATCTAAGGTGTTCGTAAAGGAAACTCAGTGCATTCAGTTTATAAACTAGAGCGTTCGTATACAAAACTGAGTACGGTTAGTTTCAAATTAAGTAAACTGAACACGGAGCAGGTTCATCCAGTTGTTGAGAAGATTGCTGCACGTATTTGTTGTTATTGAATTAGCGTCCGTTGTTAGTTAAAAGTATGTTGTTATGAAATGTATTTTACGTTCGCTGAAGCTGCAAATACTATTTTGTCGAGGAGGAAATTCATTCATACGTTAGAAACTGCAACGAAGGTACATAATTTTTCAAAGGTAATCATTTTCTTGTATTTTTCATACCGTTTTTTTATTAGCGAAATTTGAGCTTCTCTTGCTAAATACTTTTGAAAAAATGAAGCATAAGTTGAAATTTCTAAATTTTGATCTATGCACTTCAATCATGGTGTAATGTCATGGTATAATCAAGTAAAATGGGTAGTTTAAAAATCCTATTTTATTTCATGGATGAAATTTTCGGAGACGAGCCTATTGTTAATGAAAGTTGATTAAGAAATTAGACGGGCACTTCAATAATTTTCCCAAAGTGATTTTTACCGGGTAAGGTGGTGTTTTCTTTTCAAAATCCTGTTGATTTTATCTTGAGTATGTACTAAATTTCTCCTCAGCAAAAATAACAAAGGACGCGAATATAACCAAATACGTCTCCTAGGCGACAAAACTAAGTAAACTGAAGTTGTTCGTAAAGGCAACGGAAACTGATAGCCAGTGGTAGCTCTAAACACACGCATTCCGGTTTTCTTACAAAAACCCGTGCAACTAATTTGTCGTTTACGAATGCACCCTAATTAGTTATGGTTAAAAACTACATTTATCGTAAAATTAAATCTTTAACAGATCTTTAAAATGGTCTTATGCGTGGGTAGATTCACCAGAAATTTTAAATAGTCTTATTTTGTGAAAATAAGACTTTTAATTATAAGTACAGTCAAAATCGTGACATAGGAAGAAATCTACAAAGGAGTTGCGATCGTCTCACGAGAATCACACCATTTCTCCATGTTACCCGTTTTCCCTGTCGCCCAATTGCCGAAATGGTATACCGCTGCCACTTCTGTGCTGAGAATTCAGGAAGTGCCAGAAGGAGAGAGTGCGGCTCTCTCTTCCTCAAATAATATGTGTTATTAGCGCGATGCGGATGCGAAAAGGTCGTGGTCCAATCTCCCCCCCCCACACACACACACACTTTTCCCCCCGTCATCCACCTTTTCTGAATGTCGGAAGCAGCCGTGATTACAAAAAATACTTCGGTGTTCTGCTGGATTTCTAGGCCTTACTCGAGGGCACATACAATATACAGGGTGAATCTAAACTCCTGGGAAAAACTTTAAGGAGTGATAGGGCACATAATAAGAAATCAGAATCACATAGCAATGTGGGGTCGGCAACGTCGTCTTCGTGCAGCTGTCAATAATCACTTCGGATAAAAGTGCTGAAACAAGAGTGCACTTTCCGACCATTGTTCGTCAGAAAATAATGTATTTATCCCCGAATACGGAAGAGTAAAATGGGTAGTTTAAAAATTCTATTTTATTTCATGGATGAAATTTTCGGAGACGAGACTATTGTTAATGAAACTTGATTAAGAGATTAGACGGGCACTTCAATAATTTTCCCAAAGTGATTATTACCGGGTAAGGTGCTGTCTGGGATAGAACGAATAAAACATGGGATGATTGCATTTCAGGGGTCGTACAGAAATTACAAGCATTTTTTTTTTCATTTTCATTCTACCAATAAACGTTTTCAATCAAATTCATATATAGCATCCCCCCCCCCGGATCATCGCTGTTTAAAGATATCTCTGAGACGTTTTATGATGAAAGACGATGAGACACATTTTAATAAATCGGAATATTTTTGTATGAGGGTCGTATACAAATTTAAAAAGTTTAACTTTTTCAGAATGAACGATAGGAATTTTTTTCTTAACGTGGTCTTTTTCTGTATATTATATTATGAGCATTTTTTTTTCAATTTATATTGCCCACTTATCTCTTAGAGTAGTTAACTAAATAAAGCCAGTTACCACCTTTTTAGGACACCTATTATGCACATATTATAGAACATATATAAATGTCCACTCGACTTTTCGAACCTTAATCTTTACCAAGCGTTTAAATAAATCTCGTTCATCTCAATCGAATGCAGTGCTCAGACGTTAGTGCACTTCAAATAATTTTAGTCTATAGACTGCAACGTGCAAGAATATTTTTTTTGTAGCCCGGTAAAAAAAAATAAAAAAAAATACTGTAAGGCGTACGCATACCAAAATCTGCTTAAAATATAAGACAGTGGCCTATAATGTGCGTACCTAATTTGAGCATAATCGAGAATGCATGATATATGGACCCAGATGCACTTTCAAGAATTTCCGTCGCAATGTATTAGAATTTTTTTGTATAACTGTACAAAAACTATGAACCACATATGGGCAACCTCCGGCCCGCGGGCCGGATGTGGGCCGCCCGGCTTTTGATCCGGCCCGCGGTGATCACAACCCCATATAAAGCTCATACAAACCACTCAAAATTCCATACGAATCCCGATTTTACAGCCCGCGACTTCGCTAACATTCTAAAGTTTCTCCCGCAACTGTTCAAAGGTTTCCCATACTTGCTATAAACTCTACACATGCCAAAATCTATAGCGGTTGGTGATAGAGACGGTGACCTACAATATAAATACCCAATTCGAACTTATTTTAATGCACTATTTAGACACAAGCAGACTTTAAATGATTTGTATCCGTTGACCGTAATGTATTGGTGTGTACAACTATCGGCTCTACACGCACTAAACTATATATAAGTGGTGTGACCGTGACCTACTATACATACCCAATTTACACTCAATCTAATCCTAGCACACTTTCTAGAATATCCGGCCATAAACCATAATCTCAAAGAATTATTTTTTGTATCCCGTAAAAAAACTATAAGTCCTGTATACACCATAATCAATACCGGTCGTGCGAGGGTGGTATTTAATATATATACCAAATTTGAGCTCAATCAAATGCACCGTTTAAGCTCTAGCGCTCTTTCGAAAATTTCCATCGATAGACCGTAATATACAACAATTCTTCTTAGCAGCCCTGTGAAAACACTGTAGGTCATATACACACCAAAATGAATACCGGTTGTGCGACGGTGGCCCGTAATAGATACGTACCAAATTTGAGCTGAATCGAACGCACCGTTTCGGAGCAATCGGGTTTACTTATATCTATATACAAACATAAATACATCTCGTAAAAAAAAACCAGTAATATATATAAAAAAAAATTAAGTTAATTCCTACTTAGGTCAACAAAGAAAAGTTTTATTTTAGTTTCTTTTTATTAAATGTAATTAATTACATTTAATTTATTAATTAACATTTGAAAAAACTGTTTGAATTTGAGTGTATGAATAAAAAGTATTTTATTAACGACTGAAAGTTTGAATAAGATATATAAATACATATAGGGAGAGTGTGAAATAACAGTAGGAATTGAAAAAAGAAAAAAAAAAGAAATGCACAATTAGATGTTACAATAGTTCTAAATACAAATTTCAACATTCGTCATTTTGTTAATTTGTCGATAGTTCACTTTTCGTAACTGTAACATTCACATAATTGTTAAAATGTGATTCTCACCTGTATTGTGGCTTGAAAGCGGGAATTTAGCGAGATTCTTAAGAGATGCTAAATTGGTTCGCTTTCATGGCGTATTTCTTTATGTTTAGTACAATAATCTAAGGTTGACGATACCAAGAGACAATGCAGAAAATTTTTACGTTCGCAATTCGGAAAAAAAGCTCAACTCACGATTTATAATACAATTGTAAAGATACTTTTTAAACATTTTTCTTAAGCACATGTTACGTATGATCATAGTAAATTAGACATTTTTTCAAAGGATAAAATGTAATCGCTCTATATTAAAAAAAAGTAACGGCCGCTGACGTCGCCAGCGCCATTGTCAAGAGCTTGTTCGGCTATCTCCTCCTAAACCGTGGGGATTTGAGTTTCGACTAAGGTATCCAAGGATTCAGAAAATTCCGTGGAACCTGATAAGCTGACACACATTGATTTTTCGTTGTCAGCGTTGTCAGTCGCGTAATAATATTACTACTACTACTACTAATAACAAATTATTTTCTAGCCAGTTGTTACACATTTATAAATGTGATTTGAAATACTCTTGACTATGAAAGGAAATTCTTCGTTAAAAAAGTAATTACACAAAGTTTAATTTTTGATCACTCATGAGAATGCGTTTGGTGTCAATATTTTTTTCCATCTAAAATGTCCAACGAATATCCATTTCTCAAAACTACTTGCAAAACTTACAAACCAAACCAAATACGAAAATTTACCGTTTTCACTAGAAATTTTCGAAAGTTGCAATCATTTTTCTCCGTTTAACGGAAAATTACCTATTATTGGATAAAACGGACATTTTCCTGAAAATTAAGGCTGGAACTATTCTGATTTTCAGATTATTTTTAACAGTGTAGTTTAACAACTAAATGAACTGAGGCAGAAGGCAGTCGGGGCAATGCAGAATCGGAATTTTAAATTAAAACTTTAAAAATATGTTTGCATAATTATTTATTCATTAGTATACAGTTTCATAAATAAGAAAGGAAATCATAATTTTTAGCCTTTTTTTTTTTTCCTTTTTTGTCAAATGTTTACATTTCTTTGAGCGGCCAACTCTCTTAAAGACCGATTTTTCGCGGAACGGAAAGGGTCAATCCCGAAATGTTTCACTGAATTATAGAAGTATTGCACTTCCCTTTGGATCATAATTAACCAATCGTTTTTATGCTATTATAGACCCTTCATCGTATGGTGTGATATGAAAGCTGTGTTGTAGGGTATAAGAAAGCTTTCTCAAGTGGGGTCTCCAACGAAGCTTTGTCTCTGGGTCCCCATCTCTGCCAATCGGACTCTTGACAGGGACGTAGCTAGGGTTGCCAAATTTTATACACGAATTTACGGGACTTTCGCAATTAAAATGCGAGACATGGCTTAAAAAAAAGCGGGAATCAATTTACTCAATAGAGAAAGGCGAGAAACGCAATTAAAAATAGATTTAATTTTTACACTTAAGTAGTTTATTACTTATTATGCTTATCACTAACTAGGCATCATTACATATTAAACATAGTTGACAGTTAAAACAATCAGGCAAACTAATGAAAAATTAAGATTAATTATTAGAGTGTGCCACTTCGTTTGTAAACCAAACAAACAGCACTATCATTTGCAATTCAATTAAATAAACATTTTATTTACTTTCACAAACAAAACCAAAGCGTTTTTACTTTAGTATTTCAAAAAAAATTAAAACAACCCATGAGTAGGTAACTGATAACATCTATATAAATAAAATGAGCTATAAAATGTTAGTTAGTTTGCCTGTGTCTCGCGTAGCTCTTAGACGGGTGATCCTAGAACTAACAAATTTTGAATGGAAATTCTCCAGGACGGGTCCCGACATACCTCGAAGCGATTTTTTCGAAATTCGAAATATTTTAGGAGATATCGATAACAGACTTGTCGGAATGGCTAATTTTTGCTCTCGGCCATTTCGCATTTGTAACCCCGCAGTGGAAAGAGTGAGGATTAAGCATAACTAGGTTGCCATATTTGGTAAGTTTATTAAAGGCTTCAGTGCTCTTGAAGTAAAAATAAAAGAATAACGATTGTTTTTAGATTATTTGTAAGGTTATTTTTTAATTAAAATATCGTGTGCATGTGAAATCGGGGCAGGAATGAAATGTTTTATACTTAAAAGAAATGACCTGCATGTTACATGACCTGCATCTGGGGTTGCAAAGACGTGTGCACACGCGTACACTGGAAAGAACCCAGAATCGGACGACCTGGTGTCTGGCAATTAATTAAATAATAAAAGCATAACTCCAAGAGCGCGTGGCATGTATGGCAGGAAAGCAAAGCTTACAGTGAAAGTACACGCTTAATGAGCAATGTCAAACTACCTTTTTATACATTGCATGTATTCAGTTTCATGCTAAAAGAGCTAAACTTTAGTTTTACTAGTAATGATAACATTTGTTTTATGCTATTTGAAACAAAACTTTACACATGATAAAATTTCCCTCCAGTTACGGGCCCCCTCTAAATCCCGGGCCCGGGGACTATTGCCGCTCCTGTTCCACTCTGTCGGCGGGCCTGGCAGGAAGAAAGGATGGAGATAATACGCACACAAGTTCACACAACTCACGCATTGACAATTTGACTAAACTTTTATGATAAACATACATAAATATGTTATTTTATATTTTAAGCTTGGCTATAATTTTCTAAAATTTCGTTGGATGAAAAATATATTCATAATATTTTTTTCTAGTTTGTATAAGTTATAGCAATGAAAATTTGAAACTACTGAGTACTGGACTCAAGGTCCATTCTAGGGCCGGGCCCTTTACCCAGGGGGTCCACGATTGAAACACTCATTAACCCTTTAACGCGCAGTGATCCCGCTCTGGGATCACCAAACTCTGGCGCTTTGACTGTTGCCAGTCACGAAGAATAGTTTTGATTTCTATAAAAATAGTTGCGGGTGACATGGCTCCACGAGAATCCTTTACTTTTTAGCACGTCATTTCCCGTAAAAAAAGGGTCACGATTATTTTTAACAGCACTGGCATCTGCTGAAAAATGGAAGAAAGCGAGAACAGCTGGATCGATTGCCCAATGCTGAAAAAAGGGCAAACACAGCCAGCTGTCGTCAAAAAAGGGTCTCTAGATCTGTGGCACGCGATGGACGTTTCGATCGTCCGCCATCTTGCTGGTAGTTAAGTCGAGCGATGGCAACGGCTGCCCTTTTTTCAGCATTGGGGAAGGGTTGCGCCTCAAAGGGTTAAACATTTGAATAGAATGAAACTGCTCTCGCGTCTCCCTCAGGCATGGGCCTTGGACCCAGGGTTCCACCCCGCCCCATCCTTGTTGCGTCATGCTGGGTATCCGCCTATCAGCTGCTGTCCTCGCCGTAAACGCTTTTTAATTAAAACTTGGAGAAAATAACCACTCTGAAGGAACCGAAGGATGAAAAAAAAAAAAAAAAGAAATAGAAGAAAGCCGCCAGGCTGTCATGCCTTCACGTCTACTCGTTGAGCTCTCTCACAGACACAAGAATCATCCACATTCAGAGTTTCGGGATCAGTCGAGCAACGTCTTCTCTTTCTCTCGCTAAAAAGGATCTCCGTCTCGCTAAAAAGGATCTCCAACTAAAGTTTCCGTATTTCAATTTTTCCGTTATTTAACAGAAAGTTTTGTTGAATTGTGCAGTTATATACAGTACATACGATTGAGTGCATCGTAATGTATCAATATTATTGAAAGATAATCATCACAAAAATTACAGTAACATTACTGGAGTTAAAGTTATGCTAACGATTGGGAACACAAATTCTACTGATATAAAATTGATTCCTGATGTCTAAACTAACACATTAACTTTTAATTATTGGCACATAATTAAATTTACTGACATAACGCATTATGTCACATTAGCAAAAATATCAACTATTCAATTTTAAAAATATTTTTTTTTACTATCTTATCTTTGGTTATCTTTTTCTTTAAACTTCGTACAGTTATGTATTTTGAAGACGTCGGGAAAATCCCGTAAAAATATAGTTTCCATATCTAATTAGGAAAAATTATTTGACAATATACTGATAAATTGACCATAATATACAATTTGACAATATACTGATTTAGAAACGTGTTATCTTAAACATCCATAAGATAACACGTTTCTGCATTCCTCTCAACAAAATATTTTCTGAAACGTTACACAATTAACATTTTTGTGTTAATTTAATTTTTTATTTTATTTCAATTTTGTGTGTATGTGTTTTTTCCCAGGATCAGTTTTCTTAAATAAATAATTAATTCTATAAGCTCATTGTAAAAATTAAAAAAAAACCTTTGGTTTGGAGAATGTTAGGGGAACACTGTTACAAAATCAGGTGCTACTTAAGAGTTAAATTTGTATCCTCCACTGAATATTATTAAAACAATGCAACTAGAACCATAATTTATAAACATTATTAAAAACAGCAAACCCTTGAAAACAATTAAAAGGGAAATGTAAAAGAGCTTTGATTTTATGAGAATATTGCTTACACTTGGAATTTAAAATTTTGACTTTTGTTCGAGACAAACACATTAAGAGTTATGTACTGTATATAAATAGGAATTTTTATTTCTCCTGAGTACATAAATTCCATAGCATTATTGTAATTATAAATTATAATTCAGTAACCTATCAGGCTATTTTCAAGACCCTAAAATAGTGTAACGTTTAGGAACCAACTTTTCTCGGATTTTTCTTGCAGTCATAGTATGCATAATGTATAAATCGTACATATATAACTTTTGCCAGTACACTGAAACTCTCCCAATCCGGGCACCTCTCAAAGTTATCCACGCCAAAAGGTTGGCTCAATACAATATTGATGACGCAGCCAAAAGGTTGGCTCAAAGAGCCCGGGCGACTTTCGAAAGTTGTATTTTTGTTAGCAAACTGATAATAATCAAGCCTTTTTGTGATAACTTTTACTTTTTCCACTTTTTCAGCCACCCCCATTTTTTTTCTATCTACGTTCCTGATCTGTTGAAACCGCATAAGCCGGATTTAATTTTTTTTTAATAAATAGAACAATAAAAAACTGTTCTACTTTTCCCCATGAAAACCTTATATACGCTTAACAACTGCTCACAATTAGTAAACTTTCTTAAAAACGAAGATAATAGATATAAATAATTCACTGATGTGTGCAAAGTAAATCCATTACAATTTTAATTGGTAGAATTCATATGTTGAACCATTGTTCTGCTATAACAGAGAGCAAATATTAATTAATATATATTAGTATAACACCAAGATATAGGGTGTTCAGTGCTAACGCTGTCCAATGGCTATTTTCTAAACCGTTAGTCAGAGACTCCTAGTTCCAAATGCAAAAATGCTTTAAATTGTATAATATATTATATCACAAACAAGTCAATAAATCAATTTCTATAAAAATTAAGAAATTTAAATTTTTATTCGGTCCCCCCGTCCTATCAGTTATATTTAGAACAATTTTCTTTATGCAATTTCATGCACAATAAAGAAAAAATTAGTCCTTCTACGACCAAAATTCATCGATTTGTGAAGCAGTAAACATTGTGACTTAAGTCACTTTTCCAAGTTTAAAAATGTCCCGTTATGGTAAACCGTTAAGGGACCATATAAATACTGAAATTTTAATTTATAATTTTAATTTCATTTTCTGGCATAATGCGGAAAAAGAAGCAAAACTAATTTTAGAATACTGATCTTCAAGCAGACAGGGCCTTATTATCGCATGGGCAAATTGGGAGATTGCCCAGGGCCCCCGGCTCGAAAGCCCCCCCCCCCAATTTCAAATGTTGTTCTGAAATATTCTTTCTTATATCAAAATGTTATAAAAAATAAAATAAATTTCATACATCAGGGGCCCCCAAATCCATCAATGCCCGGAGCCCCTGTTGGTCATAATCGGGCCCTCCAAGCAGAGGGTTATAGTCGAGCTCTATTAAAATCTATCTGAGGTCAGACTTACTAAATCGTATATGTGTAGCATGCAGATGTGTAACATAAGAGTGTGCTACGGAAAGTACAGGAAGAGTTCTCTGTACGGGTGCATGTTCAGATTGCAGTCGAAGGAAGTTATTTAACACCAGTTCATTTAAAATCCTGTTTAAAAAATTCTACTTTCAGCATAACCTATATTTTTTTGTTACTTTATTGGATACCCATTGTTAAACGTTAATTTACTGCAATTTACATCGATAAAATATTTAATGAAATTGCTTATAAATATTACAAAGCTCAAACCATGTACATTAATTTTTCTGAAATTCATTTTGTATACAACCCCTATTTCGCAGCTCGAAAATTCCTTTAACTTTAAGCAGCTGTAACTCGGTGAATTTTGGTCGTAGTAGGACGATTTTTTTTTTTATTTTTTTTTTTGTGTGTGTGCATGAAATTGCATAAAGAAATTTTTTTCTAAATGTGACTGATAGAACCGGGGGACTGTATAAAAATTTAAATTTCGTAATTTTTATAGGATTTGATTTATTGACTTCGATTGTTTCTGATATAACATATTTTACAATTTAAAGCATTTTTGCAACTGGAACTATGTGTCTCTGACTAACGGTTTAGGAAACAGCCATTGGACAGCGTTAGCACTGGACACCCTGTATATTAATATTAGGTTGTAACGAAAGTTTTCCGCCACTGCAAGTATTGTCTGAACAAACAGTTCGCGCTGGTGTCTTTGCCAATATTTTGTTAAACGATTTTTGTTATGTGAAAGAAAAAGACTTGTTTTAGAAAGTTTTGTTGTGAAATCTGTATAACAATATCGTTATGATTAAGTATAAGGTGTCTGAAATGGAACTATCACGCTACCAGATTGAACCATCATTTACTCTCAGTTCTGTTGCAAAAAGTATCCTACAGAATTACACCGAATCATGTGTACAGCTTAAGGTACTACTGTAGTATCATACGACACTGTGAAGATTTGGTACCGAAAGTTCAAAAACGAGGACTATGGCATTTAAGAAGCAGAGCGCTCTGGCCAGCCTACTGATGCTGATGAGGCCCGCCTACGAGAATTTGTGGAAGGAGACAAAATATTCATCCACTCGAGAGCTAGCTAAAAGAGTTAGACTTTAGTGCCATGTCCATTAGTTGCGCTGGGCATCGCATAAACTTGACATATAAGGTTAATCGCTCGGTACCACACGAACTGACTCAAGCTAATATGGCGGAAAACTTTCGTTACAACCTGATACAAAGGAAAGTGATTAGATTTATTTTGTTAATACAGATAATAGAATTCTAAATCAAATTTGAAATTATTGTATTCATCTTAAACCTATCTACAGTAATTAAACATAAGTTAAATTGTCTTAGAATAAATATTGCTTAATAATCAAAGATAAATATTGCTTCGTTATGTATCAATATAATTGAAAGATAAACACTACAAAAATTACAGTATTGAGACATTGATAGAGTGACATTGACAGAGTGACATTGCTAAAGTTTTGTCATTGAATGGCAACACAAGTTCTACTGATATAAAATTGATTTCTGATGTCTAAATTTTAAGCACATTAACCAACACATCAAATATTTAATTTTAAAAATCTTTTTTGGTACTATATCTTTTTCTCTAAAATTATAGTGTATGCAGGGGCGTAGCCAAGGGGGGGTTAGGGGGTCCTAACCCCCCATGAGGAATTTTTTACCATACAAAATGTATATTCTTCACTCCCTTATCACACACATGTATGCATATATGTGAGTTGCAGTTGTCGTAACCCCCCTCCACCCCCATGAAAAATTTCTGGCTACGCCCCTGAGTGTATGTAATGCAATTATTAAACTTGTAGCATGCACACAAAAGCAATGCCCAGTAATAAATTGCCTTAATGTGAATTGTATTATTTTATTATAAAAATGTCGTGTTGACAAATCTATTGTCATAAAAAAAATCAGAGAATAAACATACAATTCAAAATAAAAGAAATTTATTGAAAGACATTAAATAACAGTAAGAAATTACAATTTTAAATGCTTTCGTTATGTTGGATTAAATTACTGCGTTTTAAAATTTTGGGAATCACTGCATTTTTAGATTATTTTTTTTTTCATACTTCGTTCCTCTATCGGAATTTATATCCGCAAAGCATCTGCAAAAGAAAATATATCTTAAATTTCAAAGAGAAAAAATGTTATACACTTCAATTACAAATAAAATTAAAACATAATTAGTATTTCTCTTATAAGTACATTATCATCTGACATATATATTGTAATGTGGGTATAGATTCTAATATCATAAAACTTATGTTAAGAGGACATATGAGGGTACATTAACGTAAACAATTTAACATAAAGTGGCTTAATCTAATTTATTCAAACAAATTTATTTTGAGTTAATCTTTTCTAGCGAAAAATCTTCATTACTTAGCTTCTAAGCTGTTGACTGTACTTGAAATGTGTTCAAATACATTTCATATAGCGTAGTTCCAATGCATTTAATAAAAGTAACTCCAAACATAGATATATCCTTATGATGAGATTAAATTAAAATTACTGAACAAAATTAGTATATTGACTTTAAACTGATGGTTATATTGATCTCAAAGGCAAAATTTAATTTCAAGAACTTAAAAAATTTCGGAGTAATTTTTTGTAACTGTGTTAAATTCAGAGTAAAATGTCTAGCGAATTGACTGCCACATCTACAGACGTAACGAAACAGTTGAAACGCGCTTATCTTTTATTCTTGTTAAAGATAAGTGATCAGTGTAAATAGAAAAAATTATTTTAAATAAAGTAGGAAGTAAGGCTACTTTAATGAAATATTCCTCTCATTCATTTTCAAAAAGTTGTAACATTTAATTTTAGCTGTTACACAAATTTCAGATGCAAGCAAAAAAGCATTCGCAAGCAAAATCAGAAAATTGCTGTGTTTAGTTTGGCGATATCATTTAAAAAACCGCATACCTGTATAGCTGTATCTTTAAAATCTACTGAATCACGTTGAAAGAAAAAATCTGACTAATGCCACTTTTCTGTTCCAAGAGAAGGGCTGTTTTACCAGCGAAAGTAGAGACCGTTAACTGACGGTGAAAATTATTTGATCAAAAATATGCTAATGTGTGTCAACATTTTTTATCACATGAATCTAAATAAAGTATGACACAGAGATCCTATAAAGCAGTCTTCCTCCTTATGTGGCCCGTGAGCTGCATAAGGCTATTATCATCCAGTTCTATCTTTTTTGTGATAGGTCAAAAAATATTATTTCCCCTGTGATAGATGGTCCCCATTCACAGTATTAGGGACTCACAGTGTTGAACAAACATAACTTCTTCAGTTTTAAAAATACTGATGTGCGGATTTTTAATATCATACTTATGTGAATCGAATAATACTTTTCTAATTCAAAAAGTGTAACATTTTGAAAATTGATGAGGGTTATGATTACAATTTTCTAAACTTAACTTTTTACTTTATTTGTCCCTTAATTTAAACATTTTTGAAATATACACCACTTACTTTTATCGGTAAAAAAATAAAGCGTGATTCAATCTTTTTGGCACACACTATATAATGCTTTGTTTCTTAATTTTGAAACAGAACAATTACATAAAATAAAAATATGCATGGAAATACGTTTGATTTATTAATTGGTGTAAATTAAGTAATTTTAAATCACAAGAAAGCAATAAATTCATCATACTGCAAAGTGGAAAAGAAGGAAAACCCTTCCCCCGTTTCTTTAAACTTAGGGGACAAACCGTAAATTGGTAAAAGTTAAATAATTATCCATTTCTTTGAAAATGACAATTAAACGCCTTCAAATTCGTCAAATTAAAATTTCACTTACGGAAACTTACACTTAGAGATATGATTTTTCTTTTTAATTTGGGTTCTTAGACACTCACTAGGCAACATATTCTAAATATTAGTGATAGGAAAAGAGGAACCGTATAAAAATTAAATTTCGTACTTCAATATACAATGCTTTGAAAAAGAATTGCAGTGACGTGTTTATTAATCTTCAGAAAACGAATATGATTAATACAGGAATTAATTAGTATTCATGGTATCAGATTGTTGAAAGCTAAATAATAAGATAATTATTCCAAAAATGAATGCTACCGTGCTAGGTAAAAAACGGGGTCAATTAAATAAATGATAAAAAAATGGAATAATAACGCATATAAAAAGAATAATCTAGATGTTGTCAATCCATGCTTCCAAGGTACATTTAGTACAACAAATTAAGTGAATATTGTAAAATATCCCTGTCATATGCATAATACTAAGCACAGAAAATTACACAAATTACATATATGAGGAATATATAAAAGGAAAAAAAGAAAAAGGGCACCATTTACCGTTGTATGAATTCCAAAGTGATTGATCCATTATGGGTGTATTCTTGAAGCAGCAGCGATGAAATTTTTTGACCGCATTACTGGAACCTTGTCCATGAAAATGATGAAGTCGCTTTCTGCACAAATTGAACCACCTGTATGAAATAAATATTTAATTAAAATTAATGTTTTGTTAGAACAAATACAATAAATTTTATATGAAATTTATAAATATGAAAGTGAATAAACAAATATATAAATAAACAAGTTTATTTTTCCCAAGTTAATAACTGCCAAGTTTTGGGCTGAGTGGCCCTAATAAGCTACAAATAACTTGTTAATAGGCCACAAGGGAAAAAATCACATTTACTCATACAAATCCCTAAAAGGTTAGGGTTCGGTTTTCTATTTGTAAATCAGCTGAACTTGTTTGTACCTTTTTAGTGCTAAACCCTTACTACGATGACACAGAATTTGTGCTTCAAAAGGTATGGTAACAAGGTACCATGTGAATCAAGTGTTATACTCCTTTATTTTATTAAACATACAGCCATCAGCTATTACGTAAGTTTTTAATTCATACAACACGATTATATTACTTTAACGATATAAAAAGTAAGGATCAAATTTAATTTGTCAAATAAATTACTTTGGCAATCTAAATAATAGTCCATATGTTTTTCAGGAATATAAAAGAACTGCTAAAAATATTTTAATAATTAGTTTCATATTAAAAAAGTGTGTGTGTGGATTTATAGCAAAGCTACTCAAGGGCTATCTGCCTAAAGGAGATGCTTCGGGCGGAGGGCATTTCAAGGGGTTCTACAATATTACAGGGGTCCCACTAAATTTTCTATCTAGAAAAGGGGAAAAATAAGCATTTCTGACGAAAAAGGGACCATTTTATGAACAATTGTTTTTAAAGAGGGATAGACTTGGGAGATGTCTGGGATTATAGTTCGTACAGTCTTTTTTTTTTGTGATATACAGGGATAATATCTGGGATTTGAAAAAATCCGGGGTTATTGAGGGTGGTTCAAATTCAGAGGTTCCAGACACCATTGAAGAAAAGCGTGCAGTGTAGTGTAGTGTGTTTAAGGCAAACTTCCACATGAGGTATCTGCAAAAGGTGAGGTGCCTTGGGAAAAGGATTTTTTAAAGGGTTCTTATGCTCATGGTCGAGGGTGACACGCCCCCCCCAATATTTTGTCTTACTAATGATAAAATTTATAACATTTTAATGATGATTGGTAAAAAAGAGCATGTTTTGTGCTCCGCCCCCCCCTTCCTCCACAACAATCAGCAGCTTGTTATGCTTGTTATTCTAATTCATGTGACATATGGAGAAAACCACCCTAAACTTCGGAGCATTAGATTAACAGCCATGCGATTAGCCAGAACCCTTCACCTTCACACTTCAGCTATCTATCATTTCCAATACTTTATGCAATGGGCCATTGTGGGGCCTGAAGAGAAGTGGGGAGCTATTTTTCAAAGCTTTACAGAAGAATGATACTACATGTCGCAACATTCTAAATAGTTTGTTCTAAATCGTTCAAAATAGTTTAGGATGCCTTTGCCTGGGACATCTGCTCCGATTAAGAGATTTTTCTATAACGGGGAATAATTGGTCAGCAGAAAGGGGGGGGGGAAGACTTTCAGTATGTAATGTTAAGCATCTTCTAAACGTTCAAAATTATTTCTGATCTTTCGTGTTGTAACTTTTATGATGTCATCATAACAAACAGTCATGTTTAATGAAAAATACGACTAAATAAATAAAGTTGAATATTCCAGTAAGGTAAGATTTTTAATTTACTTTATAAAATAATGTAAAAAATACTGTGAAATCTCATTAGAATATACTAAAATTTTATGAATATTTCATATTAACGAATAAATATTTTTATTAAAGAGAATCATTGGAACTAATTAAATAAATGAAATTCCCCTTTAATGAATTTTCCAGAATTACCAGGTCAATTTTCCTTTAAACTCGTTATGAAATTTTACTAAAGACCCCAGAAAAATATGTTTTGTCCTGGTTTGGCCTCTGAATTATATGGGAAGCCTAAACAGGGATGCCTTTCAAGAAAACCAGAAAAAGACGAAATCACATGTGAATCAAAAGATAGCAATATACAGGGTGAATCTAAACTCTTGGGCAAAACTTTAAGGGGTGATAGGGCACATAATAAAGAATCAGAATCACATAGCAATATGGGGTCGGCAACGTCGTCTTCGTGTAGCTGTTAATAATCACTTCGGAAGAAAATGCCGAAACAACAGTGAGCTTTCCGTCCATTGTTTCGCCAGAAGCTAATGTATTTTTCTTCGAAAACAGAAGACTAAAATGGATATTTTAAAAAGTTTATTTTATTTCATGGAAGAAATTTTCGGAGACGAGCCTATTTTTTATGAAACTTGGTTAATAAATTAGACGGACACGTCAATAATTTTTCCAAAGTGATTATTACCGGGAAGTTAAAACTGCGTTTTTGACCCCAGATTGCTATGTGATTACGATTCCTTATTGTGTGCCCTATCAACCCTTGAAGTTTTGCCCAAGAGTTTAGATTCACCCTGTGTATGTAATTATGCATGACGTAAAGTTTGCATCATTATTCATAATTATTCGTAAACTAATTTAAAATAATAATTAGATATAATTAATGCATAATACAATGCAAAAAATTTCTTACATTCAAATTAGTGTTATATCACAGCTATATAATATAACAAACACTAATTTCAACATTATATATTGCATAAGAATGACAAATGTTTCAAAAGTTTTCCAATAAACCTGTTACATGAATATTAAAAATGACTAAATAACATATTTTTCCAGGATTAAAAATTTTTTTTGAAAAATTACTAACAAATACTACAATAAATTGTAAAATTCAGTATTTTTAGATTAAAATTACTATAAAATATATTCATTTTTCCTTTTAGTGTTTGCTCTTTCATTTACATATATATATATATATATATATATATATATATATATATAGTGCAAATGTTTTAGTTCTTTTTCCCTTTAAGGTATTATGCAGCAAAATGAAATCTTACGAAACATTGCAATTGTTATTCAAAATAGTTAAGCAATTATGACTTATGGATACCAAAACATAAAAGAATGACAAAAATATTTTCTGTTCAAACATAAAACATCCTAAAAAACATTGAAAACTTACAACACAGGATATTTTAAACAGATGCATTAAAACATACTGAGATTAGTGCTCATAAATGTAAATTACACCTTAATATTATTAAAATATGTTAAACTAAACACATATTTCTAAAAGGAAAGTTTCAAATTAAAGTTTAATAAAGTAACTTTCATAAGATGAAAATATATAAATATTAAGAAAATAATTTATGCAATTTTAAATACATAAGTTGACCAAAAAAAAAAGGGCTACTTTGTCATATAGAACAGAATATCTGAAAAGCAGTTAAAAAATCTAGAATATTAAAAAAAAAAAGGTTAAAGTTTTTAAAGGTCAATAAAAAGTTTTTAAAGGGTCTGTGAGTAATTACAAAGCTTTTATTTATTTTTTTTTAATTCTTGAATGTTAAGTTTATTTCTTTTTTGATTTCACAAACATTTTTAGACTAACCCGAGTATTCTTTGTTTCACATTTTAATTCCTTTGTTTTTTTGTTTTTTTTTCAATCATATCCAAATTTGTACTTTAAATGAAATTCTTTAAATGATTTTTTGGGGGTTGGGGGTGGAATAAGGTGAAAAAATTAATTTATAATTAAAGTAGGTGTAAATTTTCACTCTTACGGGATTGGAGGTTAAACAAATAACAGTGCTAATGGAAAAACAAATATTCTGAAGAACGATGGGAAAATATTGAAATTAGGATGCAACAAAAATATTTCTTCCAGTTAAAAAATTACATAAACAAACCAATACGGACCAAAACGGAACTCTCATAAAAAACGGACTTTTAGGGAGAATGGGACCAAGCGGGAGTCCTGTAATATGTATTTAATTCAGTTCACATTGAACATTGTAAATACTGTTTGGAATGGGCATCATAATTCCTGAGTGTGCCGTGTTTGTCTTTCTTGTTCCACAATCACCTCTTCAGATTTGAAAGCTATATTAAAATCGCCTATTAAAACTATTAAATTCAAGATTAAATTCAATATTAAAATTCAAAACTCTATAAAATGAAGTAATCAATGAAATAAATACCGGAAAAACATTAATGAACTATCGTATATGGGTAAATTGAAACACCGATTGGTATAGCTGCCAACTCTTCCGGTTTTTCCGGAAGAGTTTTCACCACTATCTTCAAACAGTTCTATTTTACAATAAAATTTTGGACCTATTTTAAGCTTAAATTAGTAAGTAAAAATTAGTGGTGGAAAATGTACCGGAAAAACCGGAAGAGTTGGCAGCTATGTAATCGGTATTATACACATGTTATTTGTAATATCAAGCGAATTCTTGCAGCTGGAAGAGAGTGATGGATATAACATAAGAGCACGGCTGTACTCTGCTTATGGAACATGACATTTCGTGTTCAGTGGTCAAGAGGCTTCGAACGCGTATTTATGTATTCTGGGGAAACGTATACCTCTTACGTGCAGTGTTATTTATGTGCAATATTTCTTCCTCTGACTCACCTTCTAATACATATTTCGACAGCTTCGCTCACGTTGAAAGCATTTCATAGTACATAGTTGCCAACTCTTACGGAAGATTTTCCACCACCATGGTGTTATTTTACATTTAAAGTTAGGATTTATTTTAAGCTGAGAAAAAATTAGTGGTGGAAAGTCT
>JAWZYV010013214.1:0-350174 GCA_038373885.1 Cheiracanthium punctorium | reverse complement strand
TTTTGAAGCAAATACTCTAGAAAAAAAAAATGCGCAAATTGAACCCCCCCCCTTTCCGCCTTCTAATATTTATATTTGTTCCGCCCCCCACCAAACTAGATTCAAAGCCCTACCTAACATTTCATCCTGGTTACGGCCCTGAAAGGATAGAAAATAATTTTTAACATGCTACTTCTTCAATTATTTGTTTGTATGATTATTGAACAATGCTTTTTACAAAAGTATGATTTGTAGAGGTCAACTTATCACAATGGTTCCAAACCTTCAAATCAACTTTTTTTATTTAGATGAAATATAGCACCTGAAGATAATCCTGATAAGGCAGTTGAGAAACGTTTACAAAAAGAAATTATAAATTTTTCAAGAAAGAATTATTTGAATTAATCTAATGAATATTTTTGTGTCTAAGAGAAATTTAGATAACGCTAACTGAAAAACTCTTTTTGAAATGCAACTGCAACATGCTGATTTTCTTTTTCATTGCTCTTTTCCATTTACTACATTAATCCGCAGTTTTGCTATAATTTGAATTATTCCGCATTCAAGGAACAATAAATCTAGGTTGATTTAGAATACAAATCATTTATTCCTTAGTGGGCTGGACCAAATTTTAATGTGGCCAGCCCCGCTTAAGTTTTATTGCTACATTGATTGTGATATAATGATAATTGTTGCTTAGCCTGGTTCTCATACACATTGCAAGAGAACGACTTGCCGCAAAATTTAACCGGAACTCAGGTTGCACCTCCCCCAACAATGAATGTAGTTCTCTTACTTTAATAAAACCCTGTTAAGAGCATTCTGTTCTTGCAGTATATTGTTCAATTCCATTTTTTCTACTTTCTTTTCTAAGTATATAAGAAATGCAGACTTGTCTCACTTATTTCATTTAGAAAGTTCATTGCTATTTTTGAGAAACAAATTGTTGTACTGTGGGCGTTGAATTTTTATTGCGAAGGCGGAGCTTTTATCAATCTTCAGTTTACGAAAAACATACTCTTACTTGGCGGGCACGAAAGTAATATGAAAAACATAAACACCTTATAATTAAAAAAAAAAATCTTATTTATAATATTACAGTTGAGGTATATCAGTC
The DNA here is from genome assembly GCA_038373885.1 of Cheiracanthium punctorium. NCBI lineage: Eukaryota > Metazoa > Arthropoda > Arachnida > Araneae > Cheiracanthiidae > Cheiracanthium > Cheiracanthium punctorium. Next base: position 349,078 of record JAWZYV010013214.1, on the reverse strand, counting down.
TACACCTTCAAACTTGTTTTCAACTAAACAGTCATATTCGATCTTTTACAAGTAACAAATGCAAATGTTTCTGATTATATTACCTACTGAATTTTCTTGCTTTCGTGTGACATAGCTGTTTACAAATTACTGGCTACACAAAATATATTTTTTTTAATTTGAAAACAGATTTTAATGTTTTCTTGAATTTGTTTTTCTTATTATTGAGTTTATGTTATGATATCATAAAACAAACATTTATGAATGAAATAATTTAAAAATATATTGTTAAACTACATAAACATAGTGTAAAACTATGACTGTAATTATGTGCATTGTTAAAAATCATATTAAGTGAAACGTTTTCTTGAAAATATTGTATACTATGAAAGCTAAGTTCTGTACTTAAAAAAGAAAATTAATTTTCAGTTAATGCTTCATTGACAAAGAGATATTTCAGAAGAGATTCTATCATGGACCGTGGTTTCTATGCAGCGCCATTGCTAAGACTTCTTTTAAGGGGGGGGGGGATATCGATAAATTACCAAGTCAAAGATCGGTTTTTACATTTTTTTTTTTTTTTTTTTTTTTTTTTTTTATCAACTATATTTCTCACGTTTTACTGTTGCCAACTGGATTTTGTAATTCTGCCACGTGTACCAGAAACAGCATGTAAATTATCGTTTTCGTTTACATTTTTTCACCAATTTTGCCAACTAGGTATCTAATTTTGCCAAGTTTAATAGAATCCTTTTTTATACAAGTCCATTATTCAGTTAATTGTCATCTTCAGGCATATTGCATCAGCAAAAAGGCTTCTTCAGTTGTTTTCTCAAGAATTCAAGGTATGCAGAATGTTGTCTCCATGGTTTTGATAGAAGGTGGAGCTTATGAGCTATGATGTCATGCGGAACAAGCCTATTGCAAAAGGGCTTGCAGCGGGAGCGAGTCCAATTCCAATTCCTCTTCCAATGGCTTGTTGTTTGTTTATAGTGCACTGCAGGGTGTTCGTACTACTGGAGTTTTCGGTAACTGTACGGAGCTAGCCAGTTAGATCCCAGGTTGAAATTAAAATTTTAAGCCTTAGGTATGACAATTGCAAAACGAACGTCTGCTGTGTTACAAGGTTAGCCCCCGCCAAATTGGCGATTTTTGAAAACGCGCCAAGAAGCACCCTAAAATAGGAATTAACCCCTCGGGTTGGTTCACCAGTTACCCTAACGCCTACGAAAATCTAAACAGACACGCTAAAAATGCCATCCGATTCAAATACAGTGGCCACCGCTTAATTGGATCGGCCACTTTATGGAATAAAATCACGGAGAGCGGAAAAAAATCGCTCTTTTATATTACAACTCTGCCTTGTATTTGGATAAAAACATTTCGCCTTCGATGCTCACTTTTTCGTTGTTTAATTTTACCTTTGTGGTCTTCCAGACGTCAGTTTTTTCCGAAATTCTTTCAGATCCAGATCTTTTCAATGCTAAATTTTTAGTCTAGGTAGGGGCGATTGCTCTCCCACTTGGAATTTTCTCCTGCGTGTACCGTAGTATTGAGAAAAAATAATCGTTTTTTTACATACTTAATTTTATGTATGAAAAAGTAAGGATATTCAAAACTTTTTCGGTAAAATCGACCAAGACGGTGCGAGCCCCATGTAAACAGGGTGACTGTCACTAGAGCTTGGCAGTTGCCAAGCCCCAGGACTCTTGCCAACCATTTTGCACGATCAGCAAAGCCACAGCGAGGCAAGAAAAGTCAAAGAATTTTAACACATTAAAATTGCACATAAATTCTATTAGCAAAAATATTAAAACAGAATACACTTTCCATATTTAACCTTAAAAAGTATCTGCAAATTCAGTAACGGGTAATTTAAAATGAGCAAACAGTGGACCGTTTTTAACTAAAAAAAAACTACAGTGGATGAAGCAACCTAGTTGTACTGCTAATGTGAACTGGGCAAACATTGGATCTTTATCAACTCAAAAAAACATCGGTGTATTAAACAATCTAGTTGTACACCTCATATAAAGTCAGTATGATTAGAATAGCACATAAATAGAACTAACAAAAACATCAAATATCAATTTAAAATTTGCATTAAAAACCTTAAACATCGCAAAGATTCGTTAAAAAAAAGCACTTACCTTTATTATTTTAGTTAACAACTCAGAAATGTCCCTAACACCTACCGGCTTATAACGTAAAACCAGCACACTTTCTTTTATTTAGTTTTATATTCACACTACATTTCTAACAAACACACACACCAGCTTACAACGTAAAACCAACATGCTTTCTTTTATTTAGTTTTATATTCAAACTACATTTCTAACAAACACACACACTGGCTTATAATGTAAAACCAACATCCTTTCTTTTATTTAGTTTTACATTCAAGCATACTTGTAACAAACACACACACACTTACTTTTCATACAATAACATATTTCATTTTTTTCCATCCATAATATGAAACAATTTCGAATTTCCAAACTGACAATACATGTTTTTTTTATGGTTGCCAGTAAAAACTACCACTGTCAGTGTACTTCACTCCCGCTGTGCATTGCCCACGATGGCGTCAGAGCGATCACCAAATGAAACATGTAAACATAACATCGGTATGTAAACAGCACTGTATACAGAATATAGTCCACTTTATCATATATGACTATGTATGTTCTCTGTATGAACAAGACTGTCAAGAGCTAGTCTCAAGCTCTAGGTCAGACAGGGCTGCTCCCTCTAATGATGTTCGAATTAATGAAATAATAAAATTTAATAAACGGAAATAAAGCAATTTTTGTAATTTGAATGCATAAAATAAAAAATGTACTTATATGCAGTAGACACCGGTTATAACGTACTCTCACGGGACCTAAAAAAGTAGTATGCTATAGCCAAAGTGCGTTATAAGCAGTACCGTGGGTAAGATTCGATATTACACAAAAAAAAGAAAGTGGGCTCATTATTTCATTGTAATATGTGTTTTAAACAGGTCTGATTTTTTAAAATTTAAATTAAACAGGGAAAATTCTTTATTACTTTCAATTTTTATTGAGATAAATAATCTGTAATTTTCTTTTGTTTTAAATGGGCAGATTCTAATTTAAAAATACCGTTTTGGATATCCATAATAGACTTCTGCAGATAGTAGTCTCTGCATCATCAATTCGGCATTCAAAAAATCGTGATAATGTTTTTGCAGCATTGAATGCATCGGGTATGATTGGTATAAACTCCTCTGTTTCATCTTCACTATCATCAGAATCATTATAGATTCACGAGACATTTACATTGATGAATGACGAATAAAAAACATGGTCTTGTTCTTAGCCCTACTTAGCAGGCAAAAAAGATAAAAGATCGCTCCCTTCATTCATGCGCAATTCATCTCGCTAGAGAAACTGAAAACTGACAACGAGTGTTTTTGAAGGTACTGAAATTTCCGAGAACAGGGAAACAAAATTCTTAAGAAAAGCAAAATTTTATTTTTGGCTTTGGTATAAAAAGTACATTATAGCCGAAGTACGTTTTAACTGAAGTTAAATAACATTTTAAATATAGGACTTCAACCGGGACCTAGCTTCTAGGTACGGTATAACCGATAGTACGTTATATCCCAGGTCCGTTATAACCAGTCCACACTGTACTTTTTTAATAAAGTAACTTAATTATCTGTTTGTTTAAATATTTCGCTATTTTGTAACACAAAAATTATTGTTTACAAAATGTGGTTAATTATTTGCCTGGAATTGTTGCAGCTATGTATATTTATATATACAGTGAAGCACCATTTATATGTTTTTATCATTTATACGTTTTTCTGAATGGCACAGCCAGCTGAGTCAAAAAAGGGTCTCTAGATCTGTGGCACCCGATGAACGTTTCGATCGTCCACCATCTTGCTGGTAGTTAAGTCGAGCGATGGCAACAGCTGCCCTTTTTTTAGCATTGGGCAATCTATCCAGCAGTTCTCGCATTCTTCCATTTTTCAGCAGATGTCAGTGCTGTTAAAAAGAATCGTAACCATTTTTGTTACGGGAAAGGATGTGCTCAAAAGTAAAGGATTCTCGTGGAGCTATGTCACCCGCAACTATTTTTATAGAAATCCAATCTATTCTTCGTGACTGGCAACAGTCGAAACATCAGAGTTTGGTGATCCCAGAGCGGGAACACTGGGCGCTAAAGGGTTAAAGAGTTAAAGCTATTCAAAAGTTGCACAATTTCTTAGAATAACTTTAACACAGCATATTTTTTTCTTGCAGGTGTACTGATCATCATCTACCAATGAAAGGATTCGTTGCTGTTCACGTCGGTGCCGGCTACCACGCCGAAGGCTTAAGACCGCAGTATAAAAAGGCCTGCAAAGACGCTTGTAAAGCTGCCGTTAAGTTACTGAATAACAAACACAAGGCCACTGAAGCTGTCACGGCAGCCGTTGCAGAACTCGAAGACAGCGTCGTAACTAACGCAGGAATCGGATCAAACTTGACTCTGAAAGGGACAGTCGAGTGCGATGCTGGAGTTATGGATGGGGAGACGCTCAATTTTGCATCTGTAGGTGCACTGACCAACATAAAAAATCCTGTAAAAGTGGCCCACAGTTTACTCGAGGTGCAGAACAAAGGATTGCTGTCGTGTGGTCGCATTCCTCCTTCGATGCTCGTCGGTAAAGGGGCATTGGAATGGGCTTTGGACAACGGATTCGTCAAGATGGAAGAAAGACAGCTTTCGACTAAAATGTCGAGAGGCGTTTATTTAAAGAACATGTCACTGCTAAATAGTTCATGCTCAGAACCCAAAGGTATTGTGGTATGTTCTCGTGACCAAAATTCTTACACCGAAAGCACTTTACTCGATACAGTCGGTGCGGTTTGTGTTGATGCATTCGGTAATGTTTCTAGTGCAGTGAGTAGTGGTGGAATCCTTTTAAAGCACTCCGGTAGAATTGGACAAGGTGCTATTTACGGTTCCGGATGTTGGGCGCAGAACTCCGCATCCCCTGACAAGCCTAGCATTGCTTGCAGTGTAACAGGTGTCGGGGAGTACCTGGTAAAGACAATGTTTGCAAGAGAGTGCTATAGCATGCTCTCCGAAGACTTTGACTCAATTTTTGTACTTCGTGATGTGTTTAAAAAATGTTTTTTAGATTCACCCTATTTAAAAAATGTCTCTACAAAACTCGCTGGAACTTTAGCAATCAAGCATTATTTGAATGATGATTTCTGTGAGTTGTCCTGGGTCCATACGACTAAAACTATGGTGTTAGGCTATATGAGTGGAAGCGACTCAAAACCATGTACTATTGTTTCAGTACAACCATCTGAAGCTGTTTGTGGGGAAAGTATTTTTGGATCTGAGAAGCGATTAAAACTATGATGTTTTAGATATTAATGTGATGAAATAAATATTTATGGCATTGTCTAAAGTCTATTAAAAATAATAATATGTGACCTACTCCAAAATGTTTGATCAGTTGTTTCATGGATACATGAACCAAAAATAGAGAATTTTTTTATATATGCATTTAAATTTGTCTAAGTAACTAGGCATTCAACAATGTTATGTAATTACAGTTAAATGTGTGTACAATGATACTATCTTTAACAATATTTTGTTTAGTCCTAGAGGAGTTCTTATTTATTTACTCATATTTTGTGAACTGACCTATTACATTAATCACTTTTCACTCATACATGTGCAAATGTTACCGTGCATGTGTACCGTGCAAATGTTATTAAATGCATCAGCAAGTAAGCAAACAGAAGTTTTTCTTAATAAGTAACTTTTTTCTGGATGATATAATTAAAATTTTTATAATTTCCTTTTATGCATAATTTTATGTATATTTTTAGTAATAATTATTTCCTTTCATTGAATATCGAAAGAAAATGCACTATATATCAAAAGACAATATGTAGTGTTGGCGAAACTAGTGGACTCATGTGTGTCTGTTAAAAGTATTTTATTTAAATTTATTGGAGTTACAGTTGCTATAATTTTTTTTAATCAAATGAAAACCAAATGACTTCTTTAAAATAATTGTGTTTATCAAGAGTTTTTTTTTTTTTTTTAAATAGCACTTTCATCAAAGTTAAAAAGTGCTTATGACTTGCCTATCTGACTGACTGGGTTCTAATTGCAGTAAATATCGGGGGCATAGTTACAATATTTGTCACCACACGATATTTGTCACTTTGGGGGGTGGGGTGTTTTGCAGCCCCCCCCCCCCCCCCCCCCCACCGCCCGCATTTCAGATGATCGATCAAGATTTCAAAGTTATGAAAGAGTAATCTTAATAAAAATTGATAATCACAATAATCAGACTTTTATAAATCCGTATGAAAGTCTTCATATTCAGCATTTTCTTGAGGGACAGTTTCACATAGTGGTGCTTTCTTTTGTCACACTGTTTACCACACTATCCATAGAGGCTTCATTTTGGTTTTCCATTTTATTGATCAGACATGATGACAATTCCCAAAAGGAGAGAAGTGGTTCTCTATACTTTTGGTTTTGGTTTGGTAAATTTTGAGAGTGGGTGCAGCAGTTTTGAAGATCAAGTACTTTCAATGTACTGAGGGTGTTCACACATTTTTGTAACGATTTTGATTTTCTCCATGAAGTTAAATATTAATTTGAAAATAAAAATATGATTGGCATCAAATTGTAATAAGTCTTATTTATTGTCTGCAGCATGAAAAATATTCTTTGCTTTAAAATGTCGCTGTAAAATGAACAATGGATCAAAAGCTATATTTTTGCACTATCCGAAGAGAAATACTCTGATTCAGTTATTAAAAAAAGATGTCAAAATCATAGTTTTGATATTTCTACACGTAAAATAAATGGCATAATTAATATGAAAGGAAAGAAACTTCGAAGTTTATATTTCACCTCTTATTAAATCTAAAGTCACATCTCATGTTTTAAAGGCAAATCCAACTACCCAAAGAACTATCGCAGAGTCTTTAAATATCTCTGTAGGAACTGTGAACAAAATTTAAAAATCTGATTTAAAGTTAATCAAAGCAAAAAAAAAAAAAAACCAACACAATGTTCATCGCCTAATGCCAAAACATGTTTCTCAACATAAATCTATGTGTAGATTGTTGTATGAAAATTATTTGGCGGGTGAAAAATGGAAATATGTAGTTTACAATTGATGAGCCTTGGATACATTTATCCGACTGCAATAGAAAAAGATTGATTTACTACCACAAAAGAGGAGAAAAAGACTTAGCAAGTTAGTTTAGAGAAAACAAGGAAAGTTTTTCTAAAGGTTTTATGGTTATTCAGGATTCCCGCTAGAGTGCGAGACCGCGAGAATCTCGCATAAATTTCTTAAATCTCGTGCAAAAAATATTACAGCGCGAGGTATTCTCGCGCTGCATAATATTCGCCACCTGTGCGAGATTCTCACATGCTGTTTGAAAGTTTAAAAATGCCAGTTTACAAACACAAAAATTTGTTTTAACTCTACTAGTGTCAGATAAGGAGCATGCTGCGGTGGCAATGAAGCATCCCCCCCCCCTTCCTCTCTTGAGTTTCTGTTCAGAGATAATGCAGTTAAATCATCGGAATGCAGAGGGGGGAATATTAATTAATGCTATCAGCGCTGAGCTGATGTGTTGATTTTTCTCCTCCTGCTTGCCAGCTGTAAAATGTTTTGTTTTTGTATGTGTGTCCATCGTATATGAGTTTTGAGAGCATTTCATCTGTTAGTTTTTTTATATACCAGCACGATCCATGGAATTATTGATAACCTCTGGCAGTTTGAAATATAGACACCCCCCCTCCTTTCCGTTCTTAGTTGTCGTTCACAGTAAGAGTTAATCAATCTTTAAAGAAGACCCCCCCCCCAAAAAAAAAAGCTGAAATTTTCCACTTAAATGCTGGATAATCTAGCTTATACTGTAGTAAGAATTTGAACTTACCCAGCAAACACACACAGGTTCTCTGAACGTCTATTAACGTTTAGAAAACGTCTTCTGAACATTAATAGACGTTCAGAGAACCTGTGTCTGTTTGCTGGGTAACTATATCTGTTTTAACTTTGTCACACATATTTGTATCTTACAAACTTTGTAGTATAATATAATTTAATATTTATATAAATATTAAGCTATTTTATATAATTTTATTATACTAGATAAAATATTATAGTTAATAATTCTTTGGCTTAGTTAAACTGGATGTGATTCTTTGAATAAATTTGAATATTCATTAACCTTGAATATCCCTTAACAATTCAAATGCAAATTTAAGCAATCTTATTAGAACAGCTGATGGAAATATCAATTTAGAAAGTTTTCCATATCATCAAGCTGTAAAGTTTTTTAATTAACGGAAAAATCGGTGTTATTGAAATTGTACACTATAAATAAATAAAATGATGTTAAACGATATTTATGTTCTCACTTAACTTTCAGAAATCTCACTCAAAATTTTTGGATGGGTGAGAAATCTCCCCCAGTTTTTTGTTCTAATGGGAACCCTGGGTTATTACTGGATTTTCTTATTACGGAAAACTTACAATAAGGAAAGCAGAAAAAAATGTCAAAATTAATTCGTAGTACTATCAGAAGTATGTTTTAACACCTATTTTTAAAGAAGAGATTCCATCCCTTTATCCAAACAATCTTCACTGTGTTAAGTTCCATCAGGATAAATTTCCAAGCCATACCTCTAAATCTACTGCTCTATTTTTTGATAAAATGAGAAATTAAACTGGAATTGGAGCTATTCCCTTTAAATGCATCCCACCGAAGTCCCCTGACGTGTCTCCTATGGATTACTGTGCATTTGGACTTTTAAAAGAAGCTCTTTATACACGGCATCCCGAAACATTGGGTGGACTCTAGAAGATTGTGAAGAAGTGGAACAATATCAGCCTTGATGTTTTGAAAAGGACTTATCTTGGAAATCAAGATGTAATATGATAGTTCAAAGAAAGGACTATCATTTTGAACACATTAGAAAATAAAATTCTTATATTTATTTCTATATATATCTTTGCAAAATCGTTACAAAAATGTGTGAACACCCTCAGTAAGATGTAAAATAAACAAGAATTTTGTTGCAAAGCATGCGATACCATGTAAACAATATCTACCTAAACCCTTCATTCACAGGTTTGATTTGCAATTTCCTTTTCGGTACTCCTTTCTCGTTCAGCTCCCAGGGCACCCCCATCTATTCCATCCCTGGTAAATATGCATTTACTATGAAATTTATATACGTTATTGCCATTAATTCTTTCAGAAGCACCAAAAAGAATTCCAATACATTACACTCTATGGGTAGTCATTTTAAAAGCTCATTTTAGAGATATTCGACTATTTCAAACAAAACCAAATTGACATGTTATCAATGTAATTTGAAAGAATGTTCAAAATAAGGTTGGAAATGACTCCATTAAGAAAAAATTTCTCTCATTCATGTACAAAATGTTGCTTTTTTAATTTCTATATGACCCCTGTACAAAAAATTTCCCAATTAGTAAAATGGGCCCCCCAACATTGATGAGGTGATGTACCCAATTTCAGTCTTTCATCATACAATGTCTCAGATATCTTTAAAGAAAAATAAACTGGGCTATACATGATTTTGTAAACATTTAGTGCTAGAGTGGAAAAAAATATTTTCTTTTGTAATTTCTGTACCATCTCTGAAACATGATCATTTGATGTGATTTTTTCCCTTTGAGAGTCATTGAAAAGTGGTTTAAGTCAGTGTTAATATTAATAGAATTGCCTATCGTTTAGTTAGTCATACGGTGCCTATTTAATAAATTATGTTATATTACAAACATTTTTAATTCAATATAAAATGAAATATTTATGAATTTGGTAGATTGTTCTTTAATCCATATTACAGGGTTTAAACAGATTTCAGAGCTTTTGTTTCCCTGAATTCTACCATGTTTCTCCCGGATTTTTTATATCTCATGCTTTTGTTGACTTCATATTGTACTTATTTTCAGTAGAATATAACTTTTTCAAAACTTATACATTTTGCCGTTTTATTTAAACACCCAATGATAAATATATTTTTTAAAATTTATTTGACACAACAAAAAATTTGCTTTTTAATGATTTAAAGATTAAGCGTATTTCAATTAGACAAGATATGACACATAACACATTTTCAAATTTATTAAGTTCAGAAAAGAAAGTGAAAATAAAATAATTTCTACAACATCAAAATAAAAGTATTTGAGAAATTTCTGTTTTACAACTTGTAAATACCGAATAATTTCAGCTTTAGTCAATCCATCTCTTATACATTTGCCGTTGAGTTTAAGCCCTTCAGTTTATTATCTGCTTCAGACTTTTCTGAATATCTTTCCTTTCGAATGGCTATTCAAAGTAGAACATATAATGCATCATCATTCGGCTTCTTCAGGAAACTGGTTACTGAATACTATGATAGTTTTAAATTTTTGATATGACTGGCCCTGTAGTGTGGGAAAGATATTTTCTCCATATTGCTCAATTTAAAAAAATTATGCAAACTTTGCAATATGCTTTATGAGGGTTATCTGAAACATCTGAAAACCATCATGAAAAATCTGGATACAAAGTAGTATCCGAGTACTGATAATTAAATGAAGTTTTTTTGTTTCCCATATCTGATATACAGTCGTTCTATCCTAAAAAATAAACCACTACTGCACAAAAACGTACACAGGGTCTCCAAAAAAAGGTTATAACAGCCTTTAATTCTTTACAGATAACTAGGCAATGTAAATTGAAAAGAAAACATTTAAAATAAGATTCTGTTAATAAAAAAATGCCTATAGTTAATTTTCAAAAAGTTACACTTTTTAAATTTGAGTATGACCCTCATACAAAAAATTCCTAATTGGTAAAACGTGTTCCATACACTAATGAGGTGTTGTACATATTTTGAGAATTATATTCTAAAAAGTGTCAGAGAAATGAAGATAAATATATGCTGGCTTGAACCACTTTTTGATGATTTTCAAAGGGAAAAAATCACGCTGTATGATTGCATTTCAGAGGTCATACAGAAATTAAGAATTTTTTTTCCACATAGACTCTGTGGTATGCACAGAATGCATGGGGAGTTGGCAAGCAAAGATTGCAAAGGAAATGTCGATTGATGACTTTGCACAAGTGATCTTGTCTAAAAAGGTTAAGAATTACTTTTTGGTCCAAACTGTAAGAGGTGTCGACAGATCAGGGAAATCATGGAAATATGAGGGAATTTTGCAAAAATATTTAAAAATCAGGGAACTTTCGTTTTGGCCTAGTGAACTAGATCATTTTTAACTGTCAATCTGATGCGTGGCTACGTTCTGGATCACACGATACTCAACTGATGCACAGATACAGACATTTTACGAATCCGAAACCAGAATACAGATCATACGAGAACATAGAAATATGAATCCGAGACTCAAGTGATGTAGGCACTATCACTATACAAATCCAAAAAAGCGCATGCATTCGGACTCGTTCTAAGATGCGGATCATACAAGAAACCGAATATGCGAATTTTGACTGACTATGAGTACTGAATTTTGACTGACTATGAATACATTTGAGTGATGCCAGCTAAGTTCCCCTGCAAGACGATTTTTTTTTTTTTTAATAGTTAGTGGTGCTCGTTTTAAAGCCTCTTTACATATATTTTAAAATTTGAAATGATACATTGATTGAAATAAAATAAGTTGACTAGGTGGCCATTTTACTTTGATCAGTCATCCTTACGCTTAAAATTGAACACTATAAAACGAGGAAATTTTCTGCTACATATTGTCTTTTAGTGTTCAACTAAATTTTGTGTTTGGATTTATGAAACTGAACTATAATTTTATTAATATTAAGCATTTTTGTGGTTTTCCATTATTTATTTCCCTATATGAAGCATTCACCTGTTGGTGCATGATACACAATGGTGATTTACATGAAAGGTATGTATATAATTAGTTCTGGAAATTCGATAAAGATAGTCAGGGAAATCAGGGAACTTTTTTTCTCAATTTCTGTAGCCACCCTGTGTAATTAACTTAGTTGAATTTCATGGGAAAAACTGAGTTTTCTTCCATTTCCCTGTCTGTAGGAATCTTGTATTGTTACTACAAATCTTTTAAAAATTGTTTCTTACTTAAGTATTCCATGGTTCACCAGCAAAAAATATTTTGAATCTCAAGAAAAATTTCAAAATGTGTAATCTCAAGGAGCTATGTAGAATCACAAATTATGAATATGACATAAATTTTGTGGCAGAGTTAATACTGTATTACCGTGAATATAACACTGCCATGGAATTTTTCAAGGTAATTAGAAAAATCCAATATTTAGATTGTAAATTTGGCACGAGTCAGGTTTTTAACAGGAAATGACCAGTCAAAAAACATCATGTTATATTCGTGCCAGCTCGTTTTAGTTTTTAATAAATGATGTAAAAGAAACCCCAGTTATTGGGTTGGCAGCAAAGTAATTGCGTTTTCTTGTATAAAATTCAAGCAAATAAGTTTTCAACAAGTTTTTAATTACAGGTTTGCTGTGCCTGAACATACGATTCATGTTTGTTACATTTTAAAGTAAGAATTTCACTGGCAGTATTTATTTTCGTCCATAAAAGATGGCCACCCTCCCCCCTTTTCGCTTCTATCCTCCTTAGAGGACAATATTAAAAATGTCCTGAAATTAATTTTTAGGTATTCGTGACTGCTGTATTTTACAGAAAGAATTTCACGGATATCTCTATTTTTATTTGAGATCACGCGGGATATGTGAAAAGAACTTTTTGGCCCCTTACCCCCCACTAAGATTACGAATTTTGGAAAATGCTCTCTGATCTAGCACCTATGTTGAAGAACTCACGTACGTGCCAAATTTCGCATAATTAACTTAAGTAGTTTTGGCCAGGCGAAATATTGACATACGGAAAAACGCAATTACTTTATTGCCAACCCAATAGTTCACTTATTAGTTAACTATTAGTAATATAAAAGCTTACAGTGGCAGCTTGTGACCCGTTTCAGTGGTGGGGCCCGAAAAAAAAAGTGCCAATTAAAATCGCGAAAATATATATACATATAGAACAACCTATCCCCACGTGCACACAGCGTAAGTATTTAAAATTTCTCAAATGACAAATAATTATCGAATTTACTATACAACTTTTGCTATTTTTTACCTAGTTATGTTAAATTGAAAAGTTTACTTTATTACTAAACAAAAAGCTACATTTAAATATTTAATATTTATGTTCTTTATAGTTGCCTGTTCATAATTTTTTAGATGATTTATTTATTTTAAAATAAATATCAACATATATAAAAAATACATTTATACATCCCTTTTCGTAAATCAAGAAAACAAAACAGAAAAATATCTGACTGCACTGCAAAAATACGATCACGCAAATAAACTATGATTTCCTCCTAAGCGGAAAATTTTGCCAATAGCTACCGATTGCCAAAATTTCCCCGTACGGTCGTGTAGATCAGTGGTGTGCAAACTATTGTCATCTGCGACCCCCTAATTTGTGTAAAATTTTGTAGCGACCCACTATTTTGAGTAAAATTTTATCGCGACCCCTGGATAGACAGTAGACATTTTCTTTAATTGAAAAAGAAGCTACATTGAAATTCTTTCTGGGAGTTGCTCTTACAGGGTGTTTTTAAAAGGGTGTCGTGATGTAATCGATTGAAATAACGCCTTTTTAAAATAGCGCACCAAACTTATAAACCATCATAAAAATGTTATAAAAGTTGTAACATCATAAAAATCAGCTAATGAATCAACGCATAATTTTATGAATCAATGCTTTATTTATGCATATGGATATAAATATTTTTCATGAAAAATACTTTTAAAAACTTTCCATCATAAAAAGTCAATGTGAAATATGTGCTTGCAAAGAGCTCATGATTGTTTCTATGTTCGGATCTGTATTGGAAATCGCAAGTCGTAAGTCATCCTCTGGATCCAATCGAGATCGATGTTTTGTTTTAATGGAAAATAATTTTGAAGATCACTATGCATGATCCATTTGCAGATCACTATGTATGATAACATGGTTTTGAAGCCCCGTGATAGCGATCGCGAATATCGCGCTTGTAAAATAATAATTGTCAGTTTCTTCTCTTGTATTATTTCAGTTCTTTGAAATGAATAATTGCAGATTTTTCACAAATTTGAATCTCTTTGAATTTGGCGACCCCCAAAAATTATCTCGCGACCCTTTCGGGGGTTGTGACCCCCAGTTTGCGCACCGCTGGTGTAGATCACCATGCGAGGGCCCGAAGATCTGGACCCAGAACAGTGCCAAATAAGCCGTTTGGATGCCAAGTTAATTCCGCGTCAGTATGGCTTTTATGCTCAATGCCAAATATGTCAACCCGGTGAACGGAGAAGAGACTCCCATTTCAGGGCAAGCCAGCCCTTGGCCCATGCATGGTTTAGATAGGGGGAAAATCGTATAACTATCACTTTTTTAAGCGCGTTTTTTAATGGATAGTATTAAAATAGAATAAAACGCGTGTATTTTTTTAATGAAAGTAAATTATTGAAAGAACTGCCTTACATAATAGGAAGATACTTTGATTTAGACGGTGCTTAGTCGGTGGGGCCAGGCCCCTCTGGCTGTTAATGACGAGCCGCCACTGAAAGCTTACAACAGGATTAAAAAAAAAAAAACATGACATATACGTAGAAAAGACATTCTACATTAGAATATTTGAGTTTTTAATCATGTTCTTTACATTTTGTATCATTACCACTCCAGGTTTTACTTTATGTCATGAATGGTCACTCTAAGATAAATTAGCTGAGATCATGAATTTTTTTAGAACTTTAAAGAACCTAAAGAAAATCATAACCTACTAAATTTCTATTCTAAGATAGTGAAATAGTAAAAACACGAAACATCAATTTTATCAATTACAATAAATAGATGTTTTGTCAGTAAATATTTACAGTGATGAGGCTTTTTTTGTGTGTGTTGTTTAAAAAAGAAAATGTAGAGTTGCATAAAAAGTATTTTATTTTATTTACACATATTCTACAGAAGCTATTTACATTATGAATAGAGTCTGATATTTTTGTCTGAAGAAGTAAAAATCCAAGGTCTTTTTGGATGAAAACAAATGTCCAAACACATTCCGTGATTTTTAAGGTTCTTCAAAGGTACAATTAGTGGATTCTGGAGAAGATCACTGTAACAGAAAGGAAGAAAAATATATTTACTTAAGAAATATATTAAATTGCATTCATTAATTGTAAGGTGTTACATATAGCTAAAAGAAGATTATAAAAATACACTTTAAATATGAATGTTTCTATGTATTTATAAAATAACATAATTAAAAAATCATAACTAAATGAACAAATCTGAAATTTATATTTATTGTACTAGGGGCCAAGGCCCCTAGACTCGCTATGCTCGCTTTTCGTGTGAGGCATTCGGGCCCCTAATAAGGCTTATTCGTAAAAAAGGCATAATTTCAACAAACCCCAATGCTTGGATCATATAGAATGTTACCGAGCTACACATTGCTTGGTTCTTGCATGCTGTTTGGAACATGAAAATTTAAACTTCGCACTATTTTTAATTATGTGGAATACCTTGCGTATCAGCCAATTATGGCGAATTTTCATATATTGGCGACTTGCGTATATATATAGTTAATAATTAGCTCTAATAAAACAGTACTTCATATGATTTCTTTGATAAAAACTAACAAGCTTGCCATCAACGGCGACTTTTCATTATTTGGCAATTTACACATGATCACAACTTATGATTACTGCTCATGTAAGGTTCCCGGAAAACCGTTATCGATATTTTCATATACATAATCCTTTGCAGATTGGCGTATTTATCACTCCGAATTATATCATCTCGCCTAGCTGGCAAATATCCAAAGTGTACTATAACGCCACCAAATATTTCTACTGGTGGCAAATACTCCAGCTGCACCAAAAAAGCTTTAAAACAATCTGCATTTTAATTATTTTTCACTTTCAAGATATTGGTTCTAACATTTTTGAATTCGCGGTTTAGATTAACCCTGCTTGGAAAGATACCATTTTTGCAGATCGTACCTAATGCCAAAATGGCGCTTTTAAAATCAGTTACAATTAGTTATTCTGTTTTGAAAATTGTCAACTTTGTGTAACACACTTTGAGTTATTTATTACGTATACTTTTTAATTTGGCATAAAAGGGGTGTCATTCTATTTCATGTTTGTCAATTTCATGTGATTCAACGTACTTGGAAATGCTTTATTTCAAAGTAATGAATAATTTTATGCCAAATCTGGCAACCATTATGTTTTATTTTTCCAGTTTTTTTTTTATTAATATCCTCTAAAATAATTCGATTTTCGAAATTTAAGTCAGCTTTTCAGGTTCCTCGGAATTTTCTGAATCCGTGGATACATTTGTCGAATTTCAAATCCCCACGATTTAGGAGAAGATAGCCCAACAAGCTCTTGACAGCGGCCGTTACTTTTTTTTAGAATAGAGAGATACAAGGATTCCCTTGAAATTACTGTTTGAGATAATCACCTATGAAACATAATATAGATATATAAATAGAGATTTGTGAAGAAAGTTATTTTTTAACATGGCAATGTTCACATGTACGAAAAACATCAAATTGAAATTTTACTTATTAATTAGTGGTATCAGTTAACGGTTTATTACCACAATCAATATAGCAAAATCAGAGACCTATTTCTAAACTGGAAAGAGTAGGCCCCAGCTTACGGTGGCATTTTCTTTTTTCTTTAAATTACATGAAGAATTCAGCTTATGCAGATCTCTGTCTTTTTTTTTGTTTACTCTGTTCATATTAACTCATTAAACGCCACTATGAGAATCAGATAGAAATTTTTTAATGTATAAGCATTTTTTTCATACATTGCATGCCTCTATTATAGAACAGTTGAATTTTTTTTTTTAAACTCAAAGCATTTAGGAAATATAGCATGTTCCCGTAGCGGGAGCTTTGGCATCTTATGGGGTTAAATTTTGGATACAGCAATTCCTTTTTTTTACGCAGATGCTGCTCAAAACTGTATATATAAAGTAATTATTTTTGTTGTTGATACTGGCGAAGTGCCAAACCTTTCTTTATTGTTGAACGGTAGCAAAATCAAACTGGAAATGCTAACTAGTGGGAGGGCACCAAAGCTCCCGTTGTGGGAACAGAAAATATAAGCGTTTCCAACACTCCTTTATAACTTTTTAAAAATTAGGAAAAAACATTAAATAAAAATATATTGTTCTGATAAAAATATATAAACACATCCTATAGTGTAATTGTTTATATAAAATGAGTATTTCGTAAATTGCGTTAAAATATTTTAAGAAAAAAAATATAATAGATGTTCCCGTAACATCCCGAAACAATTGGCGCTTAATGGGTTAAAAAATATCTACCCACAAGTAGTACATCATTCATTTTGTGGAGACAGATCACTTCAGATGTCATTAGTCATTTTCCAGGGTGAATGGCTATTGATTCTGCCCCAACTGTATAATATGAATGTGAATTGTATGCATTCAAATATCTACATCATAGGAACATTAACCCACTCCCAAAAAATATTTTCTTAGCTATGACACTTTAAGTCAATAGTTTTGTCTAGAATACATATTTTTGACTGTCAGCACACTAATAATATGCACACCTGCTAACCCTGCTTAGGGAACATTAACAATAGTAAAATTAGGTGCTCATTTCAGTAAATTCCCCCCCTCACATCAGTAAAACTAAGTTTATTTTTTGTTACTGCTTGTTAAACTAAGCTTATTTCTTGTCAAAATTTTCCATAATTTTAATTTTTTAAAATATCATTTTCATTCATAACTGAACCTGTTCTACTTCGTAAGGTTTTATCTTTTCTGTTTTTTGGGGGAAGAGGGGGGGCAGAGAAATTAAATCTAAAAATAGGAATCAGCTTTTTTTTTCATGACATTGGAGTTTTAAATGAAATAATTCCAAAGGGAAAATATTTACCCTCAAGAGAAATGGAAAAATATGATAAATTTAAATTCAAAATAGGAATCAATTTTTACTCTTACAGCACCAGAAATTTAAATAAATGAGTGCTGAGGAGAAAATATATATTCTCTGGATGGATGGAAAAAAAATAAATTGAAAACTTTGAAAATCGTCAAACAACCCATAAAATCACTTTTCATATCTGTGCATCAGTAAATCAACCCCAAAATCTGCATATTTTACAGATAATC
Source organism: Cheiracanthium punctorium (assembly GCA_038373885.1). Lineage (NCBI taxonomy): Eukaryota > Metazoa > Arthropoda > Arachnida > Araneae > Cheiracanthiidae > Cheiracanthium > Cheiracanthium punctorium. The sequence continues at coordinate 330,847 of JAWZYV010013214.1, read as the reverse complement.
CATAAAAGTTAGCAGGTATGAATATGCATGGAGATGTAAAAGTAGCCTTGCTAGGGGCAGCAGATTTTAATTTTGCCTGTGAGAAGCATGGACCTATGAAGCCCTGGGTAAAATAAACATTACCATACATGGCTGAACTAAAGAAAATTACTCATTTAATATGCAGATATAGTGCACATAGCAGTATAATATGATTAAATTTTAAACATACCTGTACACCATTCCATGGCATATAATAACAGAACCATCATCGGATGAAGATGCAAAAAGAGGATATCTATGATGAAAAGCAACGGCTCTAATTGCTTTCTTGTGATTCCTGTAATCATATTAAAAGCTGTTAACACACTTCAAAAAAAGCTTTATTTATAATAATTAACCTGCCAGGAGGCACACGACTCCCAATGACAGGAGTGCGTGTGCCAGGCCTGTTAGGCACAGTGTACTTTTTTACAGTATTTTAAAAACTATTTGGCTTTCCGGTTAACTGAACAATTAGTAAATTTATACTAAAGCATCAAACAAACAATTACTAGACTTACAACTGATATTTTACAAGTAATTAGTATTGTTTTAATCATTATTGATCAGAACAAAAAAAATAAAAATAAATGATTTTCATATTGGTCTATCGAATGGAAAAAATATATTTATTATAAAAAATGCAACATTATTATAAACAATGACATTAATAAATATTTTAATATCTCATCGTTTTAACAATACCTGTCATCAAATTTATTTAGGTTAGGGTTGCTACACATTTTGGGTGTCATCATAAAAGCCGATGTTAAAACAGCAAATGGCTCAAATTCACTTAAGCCCAATGCATGGTGACTATTTTAGATGGGCGATTAATGTGCTAAGTATTGTAAATTCGATATTTTAAAGCTGTGAAAAAGTCTGAAAGATCTTGCATTTTAGTGCATCCATTATAGTTATTTTGTAATCTAGCTACTGAATGATATATGCTGGCTCCATTTGATGTCATTGAACTTTTCCTTTGGATTTTTGAACATGCGTTATTGTTATTGCACTAATGTTTACACCTAGCTGTTGCCGTTCGCAGTGTGGAAATATGGTTGAGTTTTGTACCGCATACGTTAGCGTATTATATAAGTAGATTTACTTATATAATACGCCCAATGTATAGAAGAATCTAAGAAGAAATTAAGGCCCAATCTAAGAATTTACAATACTTAGCACATTAATCGCCCATCTAAAATAGTCACCATGCATTGGGCGTATTATATAAGTAAATCGTATAGTTAGCGTATTATATAAGCAAGTTTAAAACTTTAGTATAGCTTTTTTTTTTTTTTTTTTTTCCAATGGAGTAAATCTTAATAGTTTTATAATATGTTTAAGAATTTTTACACACATAAATAAGGCATCTTTTGTTCACAAATTTATTCACTTTTTGATTTTCTGACAAAAATTTAGGAAGTAGCACATTTGAAAAAACACTCAAAATACTGGTGTTAAACGATAAAGTAATTAAAAAACTTTGTAAAAAACACACATAAGAAGTAAAAGGAAAGAGGATACGACGTAAAGAACACAGGGAACTCAGTTCCCTGTGTTCTTTACGTCGAAGGGCTTGGACTGATGAAGTTCAAAACAATTTTTGAACGAAATGCGTATCCTCTTTCCTTTTACTTCTTATGTGAAGTAGCACATTGTTTAGCTACAGTTGCTTGACGTTTTTTTTATTTCTATGATTTGATTACTCTAAATAAATTATTGAAACATATAAATAAATTATACAATAGATTTAATCAAATACTGGTTTTAGTAAAAATTATTTTTATATCTGAAAACATTGGTAGAAACCCCCCTAAAGCTCATTTCAAAAATCTGAAATTTTACTGGGAACCACTTACCACTTTACCACTTTTCAGTCATAGAGCATAATGCAAAGGTGTCCCACAAATTTTTTTTAAAGGGCCACCTTATAATGTATACTTAAAAAATGTAAACACAAGAAATAAATTGACAACAATGTACTTACTTGAGGGTTTTGTAGGGTTTAGAGGACAGCTCAAGGTCAAACCAACTTAATTTACAATCATAGCTACCTAACAATAAATTATCACCTAAAAATAAAAGACAATTAAAACTGAGAACAGATAATTCAAACTTGAAGATACATAGAAAAGAAATATTTAAAAACTAGATTTCGGCTAATTTGATAGATGTATACAGTTTAATAAATATAGTAAAGCAAAAACATAACATTTTTTATTAAAAACAAAAACAAAAAAACAAACATATAGCTATTATCAGAGTTACTAAATAGTTCAGTTTCTGAGTCTCCTGGCCTCTTTTTAATCTCAAATTAATAAAATATTAAATTACAGTTTTGATATTTAAATTGGAGAAATTACCTAAAAGTAAGCAAGCTGATCAGATTTAAAAAAAAAAAAAAAAAAAAAAAAAAAAAGGAACATCTGCTAGTAAAAAATTTTGGAATAAAACATCAAACATACAATAATCAGGGGCGGCCCTAGGGCCGGACAAACCGGACCCCTGTCTGGGGCGACAAACTTTAGGGGCGGCATTTTGGATTGAATTTGAAAAATACATTTCGTATTAGTAAAAGAATTGTTAAAAAATATTCCGAAGAATATCATTCTATATAACTTTATTAGCTGATATAACCACCTGTCATTGATGGGTTTTTACTAACCGCGCGAAATTTCGTTTGCATTGTAGTAGTACAAAATATGGAATTAACATAATGGCAGAAATATAGAAAGCAAAGTTATAACTCTTGTGTATTGTTCAAAGATTACAGATTAGAGAGTAACAAATTACTGAGACAAACTGTCAATAGAGAAAATATTTTACGTTCAAAATTAACATTTCTTTTAGTGGATGAACTTCCTACATCAAGAAGCCATTTAAAGTTGCAAAAGAAGATGCTAGTGATGAATATTAAACTGAAAAGAGAATATCTGGAAAATTCTTTGTAATAGCAAGTAGCCGATATTTAACACTGCAACGTCCGATTGAATTATATTTTGATGATTTTACTTGATGCGCGAAAAACTTTATGAAAGTTTACGTCATACCTCAAAAATAATTCAAATTTGAAGAAAATTAAAAACCTGAAATTTTAATTTACTAACCGCCTACTATTTAACAAAATTTCATTTCATTCCCTTTTGTCTGACCACTAATTGTTTTCACGAAATGGTCACACAAAATTTTCTCAAAATAATACATGTGTATATATATATATATATATATATATATATATTAATGTTAAATAACTGAATCTCATCGATAGTAACTGAATTTTGTTCTATTAACGTCAGAAATTTTATTATTATGCCTGTAAAATTTTTGCACTATTTTCACAAAATTAAAAAGAAAGAATAATTTAAAAAAAAAAGAAATCGACGTAATTTGTTCAAGTCGAACAGCCACCTGTTGTATTACCTCCAGACGCCTTAAAGTGACGCCCTCCCCCTCTCTCCCCACCCCCTAAAAAAGAAAAGAAAAAATACAATGCAACTTTGGCAAACCTTTCAATTTATTCAAATCTTTTAAAAATCTCGATGATGCTTTGTTACCCATCATATTTCCTAGTTTCATTCTGTTCTCTTAATCCTTTTTTGATGGATGCCAGAACAAACTTTCAAAGCGATTTTTACAAAATCTCAAAGTCTAAGAATTATTTAAAACAATTTTGGTATCTATTGTTTCAATTAACTTACCATTCAATATAATTCCAAATTTCATTCTATTCCATTGACCCATTTTTTAACAATGGGCGAACATACATTTACACTCAGTTTCAAACAATAGATTTAAATCTCAAAACTTTTAAACAAATTACAAATATTTTAGCAACTGCAGTTTAAATTAAGTTGTCACTTTTGGTGTTGCTGTTGCTATAAATTTAATTTAATTCGTTTTAGTTACATGGGCATAGCCAGGGGAGGGGGCAGCTGCCCCCCTAAAATGAGCTAGTCATAGGGTCTGATTATGACAAACCAGGGAAGGAGCAGTTGGACTCCACGGTCTCCTTGTCTTGACCCCCCCCCCCAATGAAAGTCCTGGCTACGCCCTTGTTCAGTTGTTTATACGTGATGTGCAAACAAATATTTACACATTTTCCATAGATTTTTCACAAGATTTCGTGTTGGATTCAAATTACAGTTTGTTAATGAAATTCAACAAGCCAAATGCTATCCCATATTTCTAGATTGCATTCCTGATGCCAAAAAAATTGAACAGATCGCATTTTTGGTAAGGTATAAAGGTATTGACAAATCTAATTCCAATGAGGCTAGGATTATTTAACTCTCTCAAACTGTTCATGTTCATATGCTCTATTATTATTTGGTACAAAATCTTCAATTGCATGAATCCATTAAGAAAGGTATTGCAATCAAAAGACAACGATTTACCACCTGCTCTAGAACTCTTAAGAAACTGTAAAGATTTTTTGAAAGGATCTTCAATTGGATGTGATTTTAAATGAAATGTTCTGTTATGCAAGAGAACTGACCGACGAGATAGTATTTTGGCTAACACTGAGTTTAAGGAGCCACGTAACATATTAATTTTGATTGCGAATCACGAGATGATCTGGTGAAAGATCCTAAATTATTATTATTATTATTTTTTTTTTTTACAGTAAACAAAGCGATTAATACCTTAAAGTGCAGATTTAATTTAATAAGTACCCAATGTAATTATTTTAATTTTTTGCATGGCATAAATGAGTTAAAAGACACTCCTAAAAAGTGCTAATTAAACATTGTAAATGAGTGTAACAGTGTTAATACTGCTTATAGTGTAAAAATTGGAGTTAATACTATGACCGATGGGGAATCGGGGAATATAAACGCGCTAAATCTAGTAAATGAAATAGTGTGAGTTACGGTCTTATTAGGCAAAAAGGAAAGCCCAATTGAAATTTTAAAGCTAATTTCAATTATAGATTTTACACCCATAGGCGTAGAGTTATATGGGTGTCACGTTGACACAACGTGCATATTTTTTATAAAAAATTATTAATACAAATCTTAATTAATATTGTCTAAATTTAAACTAATACTCTATACTAAATTTAATTAATTATAAGTAAAATTCTTTTCACAATAATAAAATTCTTCCGTACAATGGGCCCGTGGGGCTCGAGCCCCCCCAATAAATTGTGAATAGGGGCTGAGCCCACCCAATAATTTACTACTAAATACAGAAAACTAATTTAAACATAAAAAGAAAGTATTTCACGCCATTTACAAATGTTTAAAAAAAAACTTTACTTGTACTTTTAAAAATTTTCTTCTTTCGATTTCAATCATGATTTAGTATTCATTGTGACGCCATGTAACACACAGTGTTACAATAAGCTGCCCTCGCCAGGCTCTGGTTAATTAAAATCAGATTATGCAATGTAAAGTATGAAATGAAGAAAAGTTCAGATGTGTCTAAAATGCACTATCTCGTCGAAAATGTTTTTTTTCCCCTCCTTTGGATTTTTTACTTTGCTTTTTTTTTTTTTTTTAAACTTATAATATGGTAGGAATTTACTAACATGGATACTTACCTTACACAGGTGTAGAATTCTATGGATCCATAGAGCTTGAGCGCCTCCAATAATTTACACTTAAGTCATAGCTGCCAACGACTACGGAATATAATTAACCACTTTTTGTAAACAGTATATATTTTAAGCCGAAAAATCATGTAGAAAAAGTGGTTAATTATATTCTGTAGTAGTTGGCAGCTATGAGTAAGTTATATGTACGTGAATCCGTGGCGTAGCCTGAAATTTTTCATGGAAGGGGGGGTGTTACGACTTCTTCAACTCACATATATATATACGGGTGTATGATAAGGGAGTGAAGAATATACATTTTGTATGGCAAAAAACTCCTCATAGGCAGTTATGACACCCCTTGGCTACGCAACTGACGTGAATATATGTGGTTGTGGGGCCCGGCCCCCCCAATAATTTTGAAAACTTTACGCTTATGTTTACACCACATCTTGCTATTGCTTCGAGAATTTCGCTTTCTTTGCCGGTAATTGTGGCAAGTGTAGAGAAGGGGTTTTCAAAATTAAAGCCAACTAAAAATTTCTTGGTTGCACAACTCTTCCAGATAGGTTAAATAATTTAACTACATTGGCTATCGTACATGAATTAGTTGAAAAATTGATTTAAGAGAAAAAGTCAGGAATTTTGCGAAATTAAAAGTCAGAAAAAAAAAACTCTTTATTTTTCTTTCTTTCTTTTGGTTTTTAGCTTAATGTGTGGTTTTTAATAAATATGTTTTTCTTATGCTGTGTTATGTTTAAAGAGCTATTCCAGTTTTATAGGCATGAAAACAGTATCTGTGAACAATTTCTTTTAATAGTAATTTTACTGTCGGGGGCGGCATTTTATATTTTTGTCCGGGGCGGCAAAACTGTTAGGGCCGGCCCTGCAGTAATTGTTTAAACATTTTCATTTAAAGGGAAATTGCACTTGTGTTGTTGAAAATCTCCATGATTGCACATGGAAAATGCCACAATTTATAGTATTATGTAACAGACACGATTGATTTAGTCCTGATGCATTTTTAACTTCTTCAAAAAAATACCTAGAACACGCTGCAATCAATATCTTTAGATTTTACACATTTACCTCATAAGTTTACGATCCTACATATATATTTGCTTTTTTCATAAATTACATCAAATTAAATAAAGAAAAGGTGCGTATTGTGAAAGTAAAGATAATTTCATTTGCTTAAATACTGAAACACAATTTATAAATAAAACAAAAAATGTTCTAGACAAACCTTGTGGATGTACAGCAATACTAGAGATCCATTGACAGTTACCAGTAACTACCTTAGTCATCTCTTGTTTCAGAAGATTAAATACTTTAACATGCTTGTGAGTGGCAACAAAGAAAAATGGCCTCAGAGGATGGAATGCTATAGTCTGGATGTTACCTTTCATTTTTTTAAATGGAACCTAGTGAAAAGAAAAAAAAAAAATAATAATAATTTCTCAAACAGTTACAACTACAAGAATGCCATTAAAGACAATCTAAAGAAGCTACCAATATTTTGCAGAAACGCCATCTATGGCATACAGAATAACACAATATCACAGTTTGTTACATATACCCCGGGCTGTTGTCCTTTTCTTTTCAGGTACAGGAATTGTACCAGCCGGTCATGAAAAGTTAAATTCATTTCAATGAATTTAAGAAAAATGGAAGAAAAGGTATTATTTTATTGAACAGAAATTAAAGCTGTCTGAATTTTAACGAACATGAAGACCAGTTAAAATAAATAAAGAATTTTAACTGACAAAGTTTTCACAAATGTTCTAAGAAATTATTACAGGGGTTGATCCAGGAATTTTTTCCAGGGTCCCATTTTTGTGAATTTCAATACTTAATTTTGTGAATTTCCATACCAATATTTAATAAAACTTTTTTTTTTTGTTAAAATAATTGATAAAACAGATTAAAATGCCAATGAAGGGCCGTTTTAATCAATTGTAATTTTGTGAAGGGGCCATTTTAATCAATTGTATTTTTGTGAAGGGGCTGTTTTAATTGACTGTAATTTTTTGAAAGGGCCACAAAACGGACCCAATTTTTGTCTGCATCGACCCCTGTATTATATTTAAAATATTGATGATTTGTATCTTAAAATACCAAATAGTGTCAGTCAGTAGTTTGAGATACTAAATGCATAAGTTTTATACAAAGCAAATGGATAGAACAGTCTATATGCTTTATTTCAGCAAAAACCATAGAGCTCTGCACTTTCAAAATGTAAATCTCTTAATTTACAGATGAATTTACTGAAATCTCTCAATTTTTCAGTGATGAAAATGATCACAAACACTTTGCATTTCTTAATACTTTCGGTATCATCCACAATTTACTCAAAGTATTGAAAATATCTCTAAGACTCAAAGTTAAAACTTTAAAATGTAAAAAAAAAAAAAAAAAAGAAAAAGAAAAAAAGAAAAAAAAAAAAAAAAAAAAGAAAAACTAAATATTTGAATGGGAACAATAATTGTTAAAGAGATTTTTACCTGTGATCGAAACTTGGACAGTTGATGTATGACAATGGATTTATATCCAATGTCAGACACTAAACAAGCAAAATAATCACCCTTGGCATGAAATGAAACTTGCTTCACAGACTTAGTATGAGTGATGACAAGTCGTATACCAACATTTTCTTCTTCTTTATTAGGCATTGCCCAAAGAGCCACTAAAATGATTAATTAATAGAGTGTAAAAATTCATTTTGAAATAAAATAACTAGAAGTGAGCTATATTGACAGTAGATAGCAATTTTATCTTAAAATACACGAATATGCTAATAATGAGCGGAACAACTAAAATTAAAAACTGACAGTATTAAATAAAGTTGTCAGATAGTTAAATCTGCAAAATTTAAAATATTCACACATCAAACATAATTTACAACTACAGTGAAACCTGTGTATAACGATACTGTAGGGACCTGAAGTAAATATTGTTATAGACAGGTTGAGCTTTTCCAACATTATTTGAACACTAGGGGCGCGTTTGAGAATTCATCGGTTGTGCACCGGTAACACCGGTGCACGACCAGAGCGTTCGAAAAGGCGGAGCTCTAGAAGTAACCGCGTTCGAAAACGTTTTGGTCATGTAGCGGTTGTTTGCTCAGCGTGACCAGAGAGCAACCAGAATGACCCTGCTAGCGAGGTGGGTTATTCCGGTTCTTAGCGTAGTGTTGCCAGCGTTTATTTTTGTTTTCTCGGCTTAGAATCCGATGTGGTGAGGATGACCGAAACCGGTTGACAACCGTGACGTCACTTAACCGAAGAATGACCGCAATCGGTAGCACAGGTGCATAACCAACCGGTGAATTCTCGAATGGGCCCTAGATGTGTTTTCTAATTATCAAAATGTAGGTAAATAGATTTACCATACAGAATAACACTTCAATCATCAATGCACACACCTTGGATATTGGTTTTGAAGTCCAGTAATGAATTTACTTTATACAAGTAGAGGAAAATGCATATTTTTAATGTGTTAATTGCCTTCTTTTGATTTGAGGTTTGCTATATTGTAAACCTCATATCCTTGAAGCACTTTCAAAATTTTCGGTAAATTGTCTCTAACAATATGCATAAAAAGTAGATGTACAAATTTTATTGCATTATAGTAATACAGAGATAAAATATATATACTTTTCTTTAAATGCCACCCCATCATAGATAAAGGCTTTAGTGCATTAAAAATAAATTTCAAGAAAAAAGGCACTACATAATTGAAAAAGTTTATAATTTTTTCAATTCCATTTTTCAATTTCAATTCCAATGCAGCAATCTTTCATTATTGTAAATTCTGGACCATAGGTAGCGTTTTCCAAAATAAACATATTGTGTTATATGTATTACAAAATCTTTTGTAAACGTTAAAATTATCGTTATTGACAGGTGCGTGTAAAAAGTGAATATCGCTATAGACAGGTTTGAAATACATTGAGTAAATTGGTATTTCTTCTGGACCAAAGGAAATATCATTATAAGCAGGTTTATCATAATAAACAATATCGTTATGTGCAAGATTCACTGTATTAATCTGAAAAAGAATACATTAAACTTTGTTTAATTTTTGGTACTATCCAAGCAATTTCCCCCTTCTCACCCTTAAGCAAAACTCTAAGGGAAAATAAAGAATACACAGAAGTACTGCACCACCATAAATGCTGCAACTGTTTTCCATTATATTTAATGCCATTACATATACACTACAATAAATGCTATCACTGAAGAGTGCAGTATAACACTAAGTCTCAAGTCCAGTGTCAGTTTTACTAATAATAACACTATGAATTATAATTAATTTTTATGCTTAATGTTTCTAATTCGGTGTAATGTCATTGAATATTAATCTTACTGGTTAAAAAAAAAGGAAGGAAGAAAGAAAGAAAGTAAAAGTAGAAACGTACACACTTTAGATTCGCCAACCATCCCTTTTGCTAAAATGGTTATTCTCTTAAATTTATTTGACTATATACAAATTTGTATTTCCTATTGTAAATGGTTATTGTTTTGCCCCTCAAAATAGTAATAGAAGACTAATTTAAGGAACTTATTTTAAAATGCTTCATATATATATAATTAATAACTAAAACACAAAGTATATAACTGCAAATATGATAAACCCCACAGGAAAAAATATATAACAGCAGAAACAGAGGGCCCAACAGTATGATGATTGAAAAACAATAAATCATTATATAAAGATGCAAATTAAATATAGACCTCTCAGTAAGACAGCTATTTTTGGTTTTTCTTGAGTCACACTAATAATTTTTTTTCTCCAAATTCCTTGTTCATGTGTTGTTAGACTAGATATAATCTAAGAAAGTTAATTTTATGTGAATTAAAATTTATGAAATAGCTGAAATGATTTTTGGATTAGAGTCACTTGTTTTAACAATCAGGTAAGTTAACATCTAGTCTAATTTCAACTGTAAACATATCACTTCAGCACAAAATGAGATTGCTTATTTTGTTGCACTGAAAATGTGAAATAGCAAAATTAGGCACTGCCCAAGACGAAAGTAAATGCTAGAGGTTATTAATATGCACATTCAAAGATATAAACGTCCATATTGTTTACATAATACATGTGCAAAAAAAGCTACATGAGTAAAACTATATAGTTAAATAAAATTAAATATAATGTCTAATCGTACCTTTGCGTTCAGGGTCATCAGGGAGGGTAGCTAACAGCAAATCTGTATTTTTTATAATTTGTTTATCACCAACTTTTGGGTTAATAACATATATTTTTTCTTCACTGAAAGAATTAAAGAGATGAACAATTATTATAAAATAACAATTAACAGGGTTGCTACTCAATTTCTGAAAAAAAATTCCCTGACTTTTCCAGACTTTTTTGCGTAAAAATCCTGACTATTTTTTACATTTCGGGCATCAACTTTGGATACCTTCTTAAACATTTCCAGCTTCCCAAAGTAAGGTTAAATGTTGATGTTGTTTACAAACACAGATTTTTGATAATTTTCCAGGTCACATTATGTGATTTCCGGGTTTTGGGTTAAAATTTACGATTTTCCCTGACTTCTCGACTTTTTTTTTTCCAAAATGAAATTCCCTGACTTTTCCAGGTTTTCCTTGTTCTCCCTGACTGGTAGCAACCCTGAATTAAGAAACACTATGATAAACTTACATTAATTAAATCTAATCTAAGAAACAAAATATAGCTGCAATTTATATCATGAGACATAGATTTAAATAACTTGATTACAATCAAATATGGTCAAACTTGGATAATTCGAAGCCGAACGATAAAGTTTGAAATATTCAAAAATTCGAATTATTTATATTTTCTCAAAGAGAAGAGATATGCAAAAACGATTTCTAGAGCCCAAACAAGCATTTCAAATTATCTCGAATTTCAAACTAAATAAGTTCGAATTATCCAAGTTTCATTGTACTTACTCTATTTTTAAAATAATGAAATTAGTATTAAAATAAACAGTTTAATAAGTGAATGCAATAAATAAATAAATAAAAAAGCAAATTTAAAATTATGTAAAAACACTTCACAACAATTTTATAAAGAGGTTTTTTTTATCAGAAATAAAAATACTAATTAAAATTTATTTTTAGCTTGATTATTGTTTATGCATACATATTAACAACTTTCAGTACTCAAACAATTCTATTGTGTCTAACAGAAAATATATTTTTAATGATTAAATTTTAACAAGATTTTAATGAACTGATTGTTTTAAGTAGTCATGTTTAAACAATACATTCATATTTTAATTTACATTTTAAGGCAAGAATTTCATAGAGGACAACTTCTATTATTATTTAGAATGATATGTAAAAAAAAGGGACTAGTGGAAGTCTCCCTCTCCTTTTAGAGCATGAATTTCGCTAAGACCTGAAATTGATTTTTCAGGTATTATTTGTACATTATATGTTACAGTAAGAAATTTATGGAAAATATATTTCTTTCAGAGAGGAATAAACGAAAAGGATATTTGGTTCCTCACTTCCCATAGGTTACAAATTTTTCAAAATACTCATGTTTAGTTGTGATGTGTGTGATGTTTACTTTAGAAACATCATTACACATACCAAATTTCATGTTAAAGTAATTAAAAAACTTTGTAAAAAACACACATAAGAAGTAAAAGGAATGTGTGTTTTTTACAAAGTTTTTTAATTACTTTATCGTTTAACACCAGTATTTTGAGTGTTTTTTCAAATTTCATGTTATTGCTCGAGTGGTTTTGGCTCAGGGAAATACTGACATACAAAAAACAACACAAATTTCCAGTCCCCTAATATTATGTAAGATAAAAATTGTTTCTTAAAGAGGAACCGAAACAACTTTTTGCTGTTTTCTTCTTCAACTTCAAATAAATATATAACAAACTGAATGATAGGAAGGAAATTTTATCTATCCAATAGCTGGAGGGGGGAAATTTTATCGGGACTGCTTTCACCCAGCAAATTAAAAAGTTCCAATTGATTGTGCACTATCCCATTAACATATTTTGTCCAGTAACAAACTTCATGTTCATTTCTCACAATAAAATTCCCACGAGTTAGATTATTTTTAATGAATTTCCAGGATATAGAAAAAAAACGATAAATTAGTGAGTGTTTGCCTCCCATTTATAAGTTAATTACATTCATAATACGATATATTTTAAAATGATACTTTTTTCTTCCTCTAACAAGTAATGTATTACAAATACAGTCGGGCCTCTATTTAACAAAGTCCTGAAAAAAAGTTTGCTTTAAGGAAAATTCGTTGAATAGAGATTTATATTTTAAATACTTTTAAACAGCATACAAACACTAAATTTATAAACACTAAATATTATTTTAAAAAAGTAGTTATTCACACTTTTTAAAAATAAATAATCACAATTTACATTTTTTTTTTTTTTTTTACTAACCAAAAAGGAATCTGCAAGAAGAAATAAAAAAAGTCCAAAATTACACCGCATTTTTGATTTTGGTAAATCATCTTACGATAAAATTTAGGAATTTTTATGTAATTCTCATATTCATTACAATAAGTAAATTAAGAATACATTACCATCATATGGTACTGTCAGACATAATTAAATTTAAGCACTCGTGATCCTTAATTGCTGAAAAAGTATGTTAATTTTGTTTGTTTTCTTGGCAGCGATTTTACTACTCCTAGTGAGTTAAGACATTTGTGAATTAAATGTAGTAAAAGAACAAAATGAGTTTGTAATGTTCAGAAATATTTGGAACGAACAACAACAAAAAAGTTAAACCCTAAGAAAAACTTTGTTAAATAGAGAATGAATTTCCCTATTTGGAGGTATTTTTACTAAGAAATTTTCAAAATATTCTTGGTTCCCAGGAAAAATTTGCAAAAAGAGAGGTCTGACTGTATATCAAACAACGTTCCATATCCAATTCCACTTACAAAAAAATCAGGAATTATGTGAGAAATTTACGAGAGTGAAGTTTCTTCTGGACTCTCAACTGACAATTAAGGATACATTTCTGATAGTGTCAGTACATAAGGTCACTGTTAAACTCCAAAAATTTTCAGTACTAAAGCAAGTAAAACATAGCAATCCTATCGATGAACCTAGTAGCAGAACTCTCTGTATCAAACTGCAGTCTTAGGATCAGAAAACAAAATTTATTTGCAACTTTAATGTACATTTTTAAAGATTATTCTGTAAATTATTAAATAATTTGCAGCATACGCTACCATGGTTTCTGCTACTGTGTCTGTGAACAATGAAATGTTTTACGTTTGAAAAGTTCCAAATAAAAATACACAAACATAGTAAAATTTAAAAACTTTTAAGTTTTGTTCGTGTGAATGAAGGATTCTGAAAAACATAGGAAAGGCGAGTAAAATTCTTAAAATTCCATGGTTAAAGGTGGATTTTCTAGGTTTTAAAGAGAAAAGTTTCCATGAAATTTCATAGAGGGTGTATGAATACTGTATATTGAATGATTCTAAATATTTAATAGAGATAATATTTGGTTAATGGTTAATAATCAACCATTTGATTACAACCATTTAAAAATATATTATATAACTTCATTTGTTCAAAACAGAAATAAAATTACTTTTAAAAGCGTACCTTAGCAATATCAATGGAAACATTAATATATATATATATATATATATATATGTAATGTATAAAAAGGTAATTTGGGTTTTACTAGTTTTGGTATTGTTCAAGCGGTACTTTCACTGTAAGTTTTGCTTTTCTGTCTTACTTGCCACGCGCGCTCTGGAGCTATGTTTTATTTATTTTGTTATTTGTCAGACATCAGGCCGTCGATTCTGAGTTCTTTAGATGTACACGTGTCTCCACGCCTTTGTAGCCCCAGATGCGGGTCATGTTGGTAAATGTGTGTGGTTCGATCAGAGATAAGAGAGAGGCGGAGTTATGTCTTCGCAAACCACGTGGTGTGGTAAGCGTAAATACTCCCGCACATCAAAAATCGAGAGACTTCTGCCACTGGAACTGCTTAATTAGTCCACACTGATTTTTGTACCTGTCTCCCCTCCCCTCTTCTCATTCTATATTGTAACTTAAAGGATAATGTTCAATAAACCATATTACCTGCCTTAACTCTGGAACTTTACTGGAAATATCTGACGTCTCAAATAGTCGACAGGATGATTGCCTGTGTGCCAATTGAAAATTTTAAATTGTAAAAAATTAACGCTCAATAGTCCGGGAGACGGGTTCATCACCCACCGTTTGCAGGAGATGCAGCGTGCCCCTTCGCCGACCAGCCGATGGCCTACTCCCTTGAGTCCGCTCTCCGCCGGCCAACTTCGTTGAGCCCTGCTCTGGGAGATTTCAACACTGAGTCAGGTTATCTTCCGAAGTACTTCACAGAACGTCCTGCTCGTTCTACGCCGTTAATGCCGAAATTGAAGAACGTCTGCATTGATGAACAGCCTATGCCGTATTTCTGTAGCGCTCATCATACCGAAATCTGCGCCTCCTAATTCTTTTTTTTTTTTTTTTCTTCGCACGTCCGCTGCTATTCTGAAAATCCGATGGAAATCGGCGGAGTTTCACTGCCTTCAACACAATCCAAGGGGCCCCCGAGGAATGCCTGGCCTCATCACAGCTGCGATATAACTCACCTCTTGCAGTAATTAGGGGGAGAAAAGTGTTTTGAAACCGTTCGTCATCATGCTGAAAATTTTGTTTTTGGGTGTTGCGCGTGTACAGCTTACGTTGACCAAACCTCTTTCTCTTGCCTGCCTTAAACTTACGAGAGAAGATTTTTTTGTTTTGTTTTGTTTATTGTTGAAGAATGACGATTCCAACTTGCGGATATTGATTTCTTTCGTAAAAGTAAGCGATTTTTATTTTAGAGTTGAAGTGAACATTAGAGTATTATATTTAAATGGTTATTAATTGTGTGTGTGTTATTTTAAAGTGCTATTTTAGTGTTGATGAGGAAAAAAAAAAAAAAAAAGTGATATATCTGCATTTTCCCCCCCCATTAGTATAGAGATTTTGTAAATTTATTGCAGTACTATTATTAATGTTGCTAAATAAAAATTCTGAATGCAATTATTAAATGCTTCTCCGTTCAGGTAAAAATTTAGAAAAAAAATTTCAGCATGCCGTTAGATGGTAAAGAAAATACACAAACTATTGCCACTATGTCCCTGCAAAAAAGTGATGAGTTTATTGCCCCCTTTAATTTTGAAGATAATATGAGTTTTGAAAGTTGGATAGCATATTACAAACGGTGTTGCTTACAACAAAATAAAGACGAAGACTGGAAATTTCAAAATATAGGAAAATTTCTTATGGGGTCTGCCTTAACAACATACATAAATAACATAGCTCCAGAGCGCGCGTGGCAAGTAAGACAGAAAAGCAAAACTTACAGTAAAAGTACCGCTTGAACAATACCAAAACTAGTAAAACCCAAATTACCCTTTTACACATTACATATATATACATATATATATTTAAATGTTTAAAAATTGTTACTTTTTGCACCTTGATATTTTAATAATGAAACAAATTAACAGATGAATATAAAATAAAAATACATACACTGCAGCCATTATGAGAGCAAGTGATGGATTAGGACACCACGCTATGCTGCTAACAGGTGCTCCAACATCAATAGTAACTAAACACCTGCCAGTAAGAATCTCCCATACCTTGATAGTTTTGTCGTCACTACCTAAAATAGCAAAAATAAAATATAGCAAATTATGTTTAAAAGGTAAAGCATGTACAGGTGTCTACTGGACTACAGAGAAATAATGCATGACCTTATGCAATATACTGACATCTTGTTGCTTTTGAAATGCAACTAACTTTGAAATGTAATTACAGAATAATCTTGATATCTCTAAGTGGAAGGGACACCAGAAAAATTCAAGGTATCGAATTTTCGAGATAACAAGTTGAAATAAAAGGGGTCAGTTTGTAAGGGGAAAACATATTTATTCGAGATATCAAGAATTTCGAAATATCGAGGTTCGAGATATCGAAGTTACACTATTAATTTAACTAAGACCCTCTTGTTGCAACCAAGCTCTTTCACATCAGAGATAGGAGAAAATCTTTCCTTCGTAAAGTTGTAGTCACTCTCCTCTACTGTAAAAAGAAATTGTTGAATAAGATTGTACTCTCGATTGGGAAGCAAGATTCTTATTTGAACTGAAAATTTCCTGCAACAGATCAGGGAGAAGTAAGAGTAAACAAGTGTTTCTATTCGATGTGCGTGCCATTTTCCTGGTAATTTTGACGAAAGCGTTTAGGAAGAGCAATTTTGTTCCAAGAACTTTTCTTTGTTCTTGATAAATAAAAACTTGGTAAAAAGAATATGAAAAGTTACTGTCTTATTCCAGTTAAAAACTGCTATAAAATGCAGTTGCTTTTTTTGTTTTATTACTAGGATTAGTTTATAGAAAAAAAAAATAAAAATCTTGACCTTACATCAAAATTCAGGACTTAATTTAAATTTCTTGATGGGCTGATAAAATGCATGACCTTCATGATCAGTGGACACCCTGATATAAGTATAATGATAAAAATAACACACATGGAAATGTACTTATCAACAAAATGTTATTTGGAGTGGCACAAGAGATTTACAGTTTTTCAGTTTCAAGATAAAAAACCACCATCCATGCAAGCAGAAAGATTAGAACTGAACCTTTTTGCTTAGGTGAATGATGGAACTTTTCTGCAAAAGGGTTTTGAAAAAGGGCCTGTCTTTATTACCACCCAAAACAATCATTTTAATTCTTTTTGCTTTTCAACATTAGTTTACTGTTGAGTTGATTAGTTTATTGTTGATTGCTATGTATAATCATATCACAGCTTTATAAAAGTATTAATTATTAAAAGTTTTAATATGCATTGCTTTTGTATTAGTTAAAACTGGAAAATATTTTCTAGCATATATTGTATTTAAAAGGGTGAGAAATTAAGGACTTTTTCATAAATTTAAGAACAAAACAGGAGAGCATTTCTCTACAGCATTTTCAAATAAAATTTTTTGAAGTATGTGTCCCATTTGAAAAGTACCTGATCTTTGTGAAAAGTATGTTGTGTGACTGGATTGGAAAAACCAAACCCCTAGAAATTAGAATCGTTGTGCCTCCTCACACTTAGTCTTCCAGTTCCTTTATAGTGAAAAATACTTCTGGAAGACTTCTTGTGCAATAATGCTCATTATCTCTTCTCTAATCTGGAATTTTTTTAAATAGAGAGTTGGGAGGACTTTATTGGCTATGCATGAAATTTAAATTACTCTCTTCCCTATTCTCCAGTCATAGTTCTTGGTGATTTTTGGTGGAAACAACATTGAAAGATTCCCATTATAAACATTATTTCACAAAGACACCAGAAAGT
The DNA here is from genome assembly GCA_038373885.1 of Cheiracanthium punctorium. NCBI lineage: Eukaryota > Metazoa > Arthropoda > Arachnida > Araneae > Cheiracanthiidae > Cheiracanthium > Cheiracanthium punctorium. The sequence goes on along the minus strand of JAWZYV010013214.1, from coordinate 312,917 downwards.
GTTTTTGGCTGTAAGGGGGATGACCAGTGATCATAATTTGTAGGGAACAGTGAAGGGAACTTATTTTATAAAGGATTAGGATGCTGATTTTCATTATGTAAGTAATATATTTTTCTCGCACAAAGGCTGAATACTTCTCAAACAAGCCTCATATTATGTATATTTTCTGAGCACAAATATAGAAATATGAACCTGGTTACTATAAACGAAATTATTTTGGCTATGAAATAAATGTTGAAAATGTAAGATTATAAGAGACTACACCAAAGAGACACACTTTATGAAATTTTTGAAGGCATTCAATGAAATGGATGTTGAAAGTCATATGAATTTTTTTGATTTTAAATAAAAATATAGAATTTAAAAAAAATCTACAGAATGTGCAGATACATGCAAGGTACTGTTTCACAAACAAAACAATTAAACTTGTTGAGTACACATATTATTTTTCTCTGCATTAAAAAGTTTGTAATCTGATCTATTTCTATGATCCTCAAAAACGTGGCGACTCTCGTTTAAAAAAAAAAAAAAAATAAATAAAAGAAAGAAAGAGATATTCTTTTTTGCCACTAAAATATTTATATATTCTGAAATAAAATAAATTGATTGAATGAATTAGAGTAAAATAATGAGGAAGAAAAAGTACTTTGATTTTTCAATGTAATATTACCTAATGTTTAAAATTTTAATATCATTTATTTTTCTAATGGATCAACTAAATTTTTATGCTAATGCATTACAGCATAGCTATGCTACATTATATGATAGCTAAATAGTGAAACTTAGATTTTAAACAACCCGCATTTAACGTTTTCTCGCCTATGTTTTCTTCAATTGGTCCTGAATATTTTCCTATGCTGGTAATGATAAAAAACCCCATTAATAATGTTACATTTCCTAGGTTTAGCAGAATTAGATTGTTCTTACAATGAATGACAAGGAGGTAAGACATATAATTCCCTCAGCAATTGAAGCAATTCAAGCTTGAAAATAGTGAAAGTGTTCCTTTCAAGTGTTGAAGATCAATAAAAACATTTACAAAGGTTAATACTTATTGAAAGTTAAATTAATGATGCAAATAAAACAAAACACAAAGTAAAGAACCAATTTCTTTAAATAATAAGTTTGAAAATTAACATCTAAATTACTGTAGAGGAATAAATAAAAGGCATGTAACCTAAGTTACACTTTAATTTACTGACAAAACTTTATTTTTCTCCAACAATGATTTAGTGTTTTCCCATATATAATGTTATTTCTTTAAAATCCCATGAATGATATTAAATCAGGGCTATAATATATTACGAATACATTTAAAAATTATGTACATTTTTCATAAACAAAAACTATTTTTCAACTTTCTTGAAAACTGGTAGTTTATAAAAAAGAATTTCTTTTTAAGATTAATTCATCTTGCAATACTACACAAAGTAAACAATAATTAAGTGAACTAGATTTAGTCATGAATTTGAAACTGAAAATAATAATAATAATAATACTAATAACAACAACAACAATAATAAATCACTTAACCTTGAAAAAGTCTATCTTACCTGAAGCCATAAATTGTCCAGTAGGTTCTACACAAATACAACGGATCAAGGCTGTATGACCAGTATAAACCTAAAATTGATATATTCAACATTAGTTAACTAAATGTAAAATATAACAATTTAAGTATTCAGCAATGACAGTTAATATATCATTATTAGACAATCATACTTACAAGAGCCAATAAAGAAGGAAAAGGTTGCAAATCTTTTGGTTTGGGGAGTTGTGGAATAAGGTCATTTGGATCAACATTGACCTAAAGAGTAAATAAAACGATTAGTTAATAATAGTAATTAGTAAATAATTAACATTGGGTTTATTAATAATAAAAAAAGTTTCTTTCATACTAAAGTGGCAGCTTTATCAAGATTTCCACAATTTTAAAAATACAACACCAAGTAAACTACAGAGCCAATAAAATCATTATATAACACATAGGTTTGTGTACAAACATTTAAGGCCTATGTTTCCATTATTATTCTTGGTTTCAGATTTTTTATTTATTTTTTTGGTGCTATTTATGTTTTCTGCTTATACTTACTCGAAGAATTAATAGGATATCTATATTACGAAAGTTTAGCTGTTTTACATTATATATATATTCACCTGATAATTAAGAGGTATCAAAATGAACTAGGCAATACAAAAACTTGGATTTTATGATAATTTACAAGTGTTATTAAACTGGTTAATGACTTTAGTATATACTTTTTTTCTTTCTTTTCAAGGAAAGGTATTGAAATATGTAAAATTACTGTAGAGGCAAGGATTACACTCATAGAAAAGCTGTAAAATATTACTTAACTATCCACCAACAACAGAACTTTACATTACAATAGCACAGCAGTTTTCGGTAATCTGTCCCTTATTTCTATGTTTTAATAGTTTTATTGAATGTTCATCCACACATTGTGTCATGTCATTCACTGCTCACTTTGAAATCATTATTTTGAAAATAACTATTAAATTGAAGACACTGTAGACGGTTGTGGTATTGGAGTCGAGAGTTCTGTTGCTGACAGATAATTAGGTAGTACTTTAAAGGTTTACTATGGGCCTAGAAAAATTTGGAAAAGTTTTACATGAAATTAGTTCCATAACACTGAGAATTGTTCGGACTTATGGCGAGAATTTTTTTTTCTTTTCTTCTCTGAACGGCTAGTGAACTAGAGTGAATATTGTGCGAATGTAAAACTACGCTACTGCAAACTTTAGGCAGATTAATTTTATATAGGCTAATTATTCAATGCAAGCACTTCTTTTTAAGGCCCGAAATCAAATCTGGATTAGAAACAGCCTTTACAGTCAAATGAAAGAGGTTTGTTTTGTTTAAAACACAGGCATGCTAAAAATGATAAACGCATTTTCATTTTAATCTCAGGAATAAACATAGTCAATATATGAATTAATACTTTTAAGAGGAAAAAAAATATATAATAACACAAAGTTCATTATAAAAGAGTACATATAAAATATAATACATTACCCGCATTTTTCTTTGCCTAGGACAAAGATAAAGGTCTAAGCATCTGTTAAACCATTCTTGAGTGTATGCTGCATAGGCAGGCACAAGCCTTAAGCTTGAACATCTTTTTGGTATGAAATCTAGTTTCCTTTCTTCAGGTTCTTGCTCTTTCCACTTTTGCTCCTGGTAACAAAATGTTTATAGCTTAAATTTTATGTTTTCTAAGAATGACAATAGTGTTATCTTTTTATCAGTCATTCTAGAATTATGTATTCAAAATTTAGTCTATTTAAGAAAAAATATTTTAATTATGGATCTATAAATTAAATTCGTAACACCCTCTGAAAAATTCACGGACGCACTTCAGCTGAACACGGGCCCCGGGCCGGCGCCCGTCTGCCCCCCCCCTCTCATAGGGTCTGTATATATATATATATATATATATATATATATAATTTGATGAAGGTGCTAAAAATAAATAATTCAGAGTTCACAATTAAATGAAGATGACTTTTAACTTGACTGGAACTAACAGAATTATTTGAAAAAAAAAAAAAAACTTTCAATGATAAACTTACTTCTTCTTCAGTAAATAAGTATTCTTTGGGAGGAATGTATGACTCTTCATGACCAGGCAACTTCCTCTTTGGAGCAGGAATATAATTCTGCAGTCTCTTTGATTCCTCCTGAAAAATTAAGATTAAATTTAGCACAATCAAGCATACTTTTAAGAAATAACTTTTAAAATAATACTTAACATGCCAGTAACATGATTTGATAAAAGCATGCAAGAATGCAATAAAATGCACACACTTAAAAATATCTTTTAGGTTTTAGAAAAAGTTTTTCTTTGTACTTAACTTTCAGTGTAAATATTTAAAAAAAAAAATATATATATATATATATACATTGCAGAACTAAATAGACTACAGTGACTTCTCACTTATGTGACTTCCAGGGGATCACAGAAAAAAAGTTGTTAAAGTGAGAGTATCAAAGTCGTATAAGTGCGAGACTGTCTTATTATACAAGTTTATATTTTTATATACTTAAGTTTTTTACCTATATTAAAATACTATAAATTTTGAGTTATTTTAACAAATTTTGAGAATATTTTAACAAAATTTATAAAATATATTAAAAAATAAAATACTTAAAATTTTTTCACAAAATACAAAGTTGTAGTATATTTATCACAATGCTTATTTAAAAAAATTACAGATACGATTTTTTCAAAAATGAAATGATACTAGTTTGTCTCAGTTGTCAATGAAAAGAGAAAATGTCTTTTTCTAAGTCTGGTAAAGCTTTTAAGTTATTTTGGGAATAGTCATTTTGACAGACACACAATCGCCCTTTCGCCATAGATTTCATCGTTAATAAGAAATTTAAATAAGAAATGTTATTCACTATTGATTTTACACTGTAAAAGTAATGACAGGATAAAAGTTGGAAAATGTGCATGACTTGTACTAGGTTATAAAATGTTTTTTGGGTGGGAAATATAAAATTGCCTGAACTGTTTTAAATGTCCTGTAAGTGAGAGAAGTTTGCTCTTATAAAGTGCGGACAGGACCAAATCAATTCGGTGTATAATTGAGAGGTCATTATATTTACTTCTTTCATTGCTCTTCAGAAAAGTCATTTAGAAATATTGAACAAAAGTGCAAAGAATGACAGAAAGATATCACCGATAACAGGTTTATTGCACACACTGCATGGGAAAAAAGAAAATTGTGGTTTTAATGAAACAGTATTTGAGATGTCAGTATAAACCTCTGAAGGTTTCATGGGGCCTTTATAAATGAAGACATAACAGTTAATCATCTCAATGCTGAAATTTCCATTTATGTTTTATACAGTAGAACCTCGATTATCCGAAGTAATTTTGACCGAACCTACTTCGGATAATCGAGAATTCATCAATAGTCATCTAGTTTAATATGTAGTAGCGTTGTTGAACTGTTATTACGACTATTTTAACTCTTATAGTCATAAGAGAGTTACAACTCAAAATAAATTTAAATTATAAATGAAAATAATTTTATTTCTGAAACAAAAACTTAAAATGGTTTAAATGGAAGGTTCATCTGGTGTAAATTGGCCATCCTTTGCCATGCGGCTCTATTCCGAAGTTTTCCTTAAAGCATGAGTTTAGAGGAATCTTACAAACAGAGGGTGCAATAACATTCAATTGTTCTGGGACTCGGCAGTATGGCATTTCAAATTTCGAAATGGGGTGTGTTTTTGTTTAGAACAGGGATGTTTGAAAGTGGGGAAGAGTACACTCATACCAAGAAGGAAACTACTATGAAAGGGAATTCCAAAATATTTATCTGCACTCGTAGTTTGGAAAGGATGGCTTGCATACAAAAGGAATGTGGGAAAAGAAAAAAACAACTTTAAAAATGCATGTTTGTTCAGAGAAAATTTTGGATGATAGTAGAAAGTGAAAAAAAAGTGAAGAAATAACCGACTTTGGTTAACGGAGAGTTTCGGTTAATCAAGGTTCTACTGTATTTCACAAGTGAATTTGAATAATTATAAGAAGCCTCACGAGTACAAACTAAAAACTCAACAGAAGCTTATTCAAAATGAGAAAAGAAATAAAATCTCTGTTGAAATATTCATTAATTTTTTCATCTCATAAAAATAAATAAAGATACATATATTAACTTAATGTACTTATTAATCTGAACTATTCATTAAACACAGTTTGTTATACCAATACTTTACTGTAACATGTAAAAGAAGAAACTTAATACAAATAAATAGTTAATAACATGGGTATTCAAATCTGAAAATAAAATCTCTTTAGAATATTGGAAGAATTTACAGGTAAGTATTCAATAAAAAAGAGAGGCTATACCGAATCATTGTCATCCCATAAGTTATAAAACTCGTCATCTTTAACTCTGGGAGGCTTCGGCTTTATCCATCCCATTTTAATAGCATGAACAAGTCTAGACACCTAGAACAATAAAACAGGTTAAATATTTTTAAGCAAAAAATTTAGATTTAAAATATATACATTAAAATGCAATTAAAATATGTATATTAAACCATACACATAGCTGCCAACCTTAAAGAATGAAAAAAAAAAAAAAAAAAAAAAAACTTGATAGCATTTAGCACTGATATTTAAACAAATATAATCACATATTGATTTTTTTTTTTTTTTTTTTGGTGTTGTTGTAGTTAATTTAACCTAGAAAAAAGCTGAGTTTTAGCCTTTTTGTTTTCCAATGGTAAATATAGTTTTTTTTTAATTCTTTCTTTTTTTTTTCTTCTAATCACAGACAAGAGATCTGTCATCTAAAATGTGGCTAAAACTAACAGAATCTCTCTCCACTTAACATTGTTTTGAATAATATCAAGTGTTATTTCCACTATATGAGCAACTTTTATTTATTTTTTGTGGGGTGGAAGAGTTGAAATGGTCAGTTGAAAACTTGCAAAATTACAAAATAATTATTAAAACAAATTCTGATATTTTATTTTTGCTATAGAACTTGTATTTTAAATCAGAAAAATAATTTCAAAAATTGCCTATTAGCTACTGTCAGTTGCTTATAACATATTTGGTAACATAAAAAATAATATTAGTATATAATTAAAAACATTAAAAGCCATTAAAATCTCCGTAAAATCTAAAAAACACGAACCATTTTAGTGCTTTCAGCAGCTAATCCACTGCCGTCTTCAGAACTGAGCTCGCCTGGCTCGCTCCCCGCTTCATCATTAATTCCAGCCACGACTCCTCTATCTGCGCATGTGCCATGCTGTTGACAGGAGTCGTGGCTGGAATTAATAAAGAAGCAGGGAGCGAGCCAGGCGGGCTCAGTTCTGAAGACGGCAGTGGATTAGCTGCCGAAAGCGCTAAAATGGTTCGTGTTTTTTAGATTTTACGGAGATTTTAATGTTTTTAATTATATAACTAAGGTATTTCCGTGTTTGAATTTTAACTAAATATAATATTAGTAATAATAAAATTATTAAATTCAAAATAGGGGTCAATTTTTTCCCTCAAGGCATTGCAGATTTAAACAAATGAATGTCAAAATGGAAAATATTCATTTTAGAAAGCGGAGGAAAAAGTTTGAAACTGGGATGCTTAAAAGGTGCTATGATCTTTTTTTTTTAACTGCATACTCCCTAAATATTTAAAAATGTTTTTGGGGAGTATGTATGGGAGATCAACTTGAAATTTAGGAGCTATGGCTGCCAAGCATACACATTTAATGTGACAATATAATTATAATCTTATAAGGGGAACAAAAATCTGGTTTATAACTATGCTAGTAAATTCCTATACTCGTGTCAAGTAAATTATGTATGTCTAAATTTCTTGTTTAGTATGTTTAAAGAAATTAATTTCAAACCACAGCACTGATCTAAACTTGCAGAATTGGATTGCAGTCTTATTCTTTACTACAATGCCAATTCGCTCCTCACAGATGGGTAAAATTCTCCTTAGTTTTGAAACAAGTTAGGCAGAAAGTTGGTCTGTTTCCTAAGATCAGTACAATATGGTGTATTATTTATTCAAATATTTTATAAAATAAAATATTGAGTTTACTGAGAATGCCAATCAATTCCTCCGCTTTCAACATCACTACTCAGTAGTCAAAAGACAGAAAAATTGCATTTCACAGGTAATTTACACAATTTATTGCTTGTATTGATTATATCAGTTTTAGTTTTCTACGAAATTACTTTTAGAATTTTCCTATCTGAATTATTTTATTTATAAACTTTATATATGATCTGTGTATTATTACAGTTTGGTATAAAAAAAAAATAATAATTTATTTCATTTTAGAAATCTTTTGCCAGTAAAAAGATTTTCTGTTAAGAATGTGTCAAAAAATGCAATGCTTTATTTATGCACAGCATTGTTAAGCAAAAAGTAATAAACAAAATATCTCAAATATTGTGCAGATACTGTATTCATCAAAATGTAAGTTTTATTCAGACCTGACACTTGCTTATCACAGATACCTACAAAGTTCTTGCAATTTCTAATGTTTCTCTTACTTTAAAAGTCATTATTTTGCACTGAATATTGAACAGATGTTTTTTTTTCCTTCATTTTTAAATTGCACACAATTTAAAAAATATATTAACTTGAAGAAAGAAAAAAAATTGTCTACTTAAAGAGAAATTTTTTAAAAATAGAATATGTAAGTGATAAAGTATATAATGATAGTATACAATTTATCTCTATAAAAATACAAGTAAATATATAGTACTAAAGAACTGAGTTCATCACACCCCCCATGCCAATCTATCACACTGTTTGAGCGAGTATGGAAAGATTTCCGAGTGAGAGTGTGATGCGGTTGCAAGCATAGCAGAGGATACGTACATCAGCAAATACTAATAAATTGAACAATACCAAACTTTAAAATTTGTGAGTAGCATTTTTATATGTATGTGCTTTAGAATGTGATACTCGTTTAATTTTTAGACTTAATTCTTCATAAATAATATAGACCAATATAAGTAAGTTTTACAGCAGTAAAAATAAAGAAAAGAAAAGAAAGAAACACAAAAGAGAAAAAAACATACCACATAAACAATAAAAAGCCACATGCAACACGAGAATATCATAATTTTTCAAACTATCACATACCTTTGCTTTCTCTATTTTTGATGGAATAAAGCTTCTTTTGTGAGGAGGATGATTAGTGACAGGGTGCTGCATTGTTTCGTAAGTGATAAAATCTTCAAATGGCTAGACATAAATAAAAATTTCAAGTTATGATCACACCTTAATAATACTTATATACAATTTAGGGACGGGTACAAGACTAAACATTTTAATCAGGAAAGCTTGCTTTGATGCATCAGAGTTGCCAACCTGACAAACGAAAAAAAACAGAAGACTTCTTTTCAATGGAAAAAAAAAAAAAAAACCTAATTTTCAAACTATCAGAGTTTTTCTGTATTCAACCCTTTGAGGCGCAACCCTTTCCCAATGCTGAAAAAAGGGCCGCCGTTGCCATCGCTCGACTTAACTACCAGCAAGATGGCGGACGATCGAAACGTTCATCGCGGGCCACAGATCTAGAGACCCTTTTTTGACGACAGCCGACTGTGCTAGTGCACAGCCAGCTGCAACAAAAAAAGAGTCTCTAGATCTGTGGCATGCGATGAACGTTTCGATTTGTCTGCCATCTTTCTGGTAGTTAAGTCGAGCGATGGCAACGACAGCCCTTTTTACAGCATTGGGCAATCGATCCAGCTGTTTTCGCATTCTTCCATTTTCCAGCAAATGCCAGTGCTGTTAAAAATAAGTGACAATTTTTTTTTTATGGGCAATGACGTGCAAAAAAGTAAAGGATTCTTGTGGAGCTATGTCACCCGCAACTATTTTTATAGAAATCCAATCTATTCTTCGTGACTGGCAACAGTCAAAACGTCAGAGTTTGGTGATCCCAGAGCGAGAACACTGCACGTTAAAGGGTTAAATAAACAATGATAATTAACTACAATAATGAATTAATTATACATGAAAAGAAATTCTGAAAAACAAAAACCACATAGCTGCATTTTTTTTTTTTTTTTGAGTTGGGGAAAATCTTTTAATAATGATTTCAAATATGAAAAAGTGCATTTTAGTGGTGACAAATGATAAAAGTTGGGAGAAAATGGACAAATTACTGAAAATCAAGAGGAATGTATTCAAAATTGGGTTTGCAGAAAATAAATGGAAAATCAGGAGTCTCCTGCCTAAATCAGGAGAGTTGCCAACTCTGATACATGAACTTGCAAGCATCTATTTTAATTCTTCACAATTCAGTTTAAACTTAAATACCTGAAACATATCTTCACCAGTTGGATATTTCCCAGACTGAATTCTCTTAATAATTGCCAAGTTTTCTTCATTAAGAACAACTTTTTCTCCCGTCATTCTATTTCTTACAGTTATCCTAAAATAAATAAATAATAATGACACAAGTTGCATAACAATAGCATTTGCAACAAAAAATATAATTAACTGAATGTAGCAAACTATTATAAGGTGAATCCATAAATTAATTAAAAATTTTAATACAGCAGACGAGCACATTTCCAAAATCAAAAAGCCTGACATCTGTTTTTCTAAGTTAAAAAACCGAAGATTTCTTATGGATGTATTTTCGGAATAAAATGCATGCATAATCAATATGGATATAATATTTTCTTTTTTTTTTTTCTTGAATACCATGTGTGTCCATATAAATCTAGCACTGTCACTAGCCCATTATATCAGTAGTACCATATTAATAAATTCAAAATTTGTCAAGAGAAATATTGGAAAATATAAAACACCAGTTAAAATATATATGAGATGCTATTTATAACTAAATACAGTAGAAGTCCCAAAATCCGCTGATCCGAAATCCGCAAGGCTCTAAAATCCGCACTGTTTGTTTAGTGTAAACAATGAAATCTGCCCTGACAGCTGCAAGTTCAGAAAACTACAGTATAACCACAAAGTAAAACTAAATAAGCTATTCCCACTTGAAAAAAATATTTTAGGAGTCTGTGAGCTATAATCGTAACATTAATAACCTTCAAATGACTGACAGTGACAGAATTGACACTGAGTTATGATCACATGACACAGACTAACACAGTAACAAGTGAGGATGATCAAAAAGTTGATAAATTAACATTTAATGAAGGTTTGGCTATGAGAAAGAAATATCTCAGATTTGTAGAGCAGCAAAGCTGTGTTACGGAACAGAAAAAAAAACTATAATTAGAGCATCCCAAAGTCCTAAACTACTATTGAATATACATGTTAAAATAAGTTGTACTATAATCTCATAATTTTGTATATAGTATTAATCCACTGTATTTTTATATCATGACTCTCATTATAAGTAACATGATTTGTTTCCCTTGATCTCTATTGTATTTTTTTTCTATTATTTTCTGAGTGGGGTGGAAATAGAATAAATTTCCTATTATGACCCAAAATTCGCAAAATTCTAAAATCTGTACAAGGTCTGGAACCAAGCTGTGTGGATTTTGGGTTTTCTACTGTACCATATTAAGATACATTATAAAACTTGAAATAACATCTAAGTTCATAGCAAAAAGTACTTTCAGTACTCTCATTTACGATATTATGCAGATTAATGCAAACAGAAATGATAATTTCAAGAATTATTTACGTGTTATTAACAAAAAAAAAAAAAAAAAAAAAAAAAGAGAGAGAGAGAGAACAAGAAAGAGAAATAAGTTACATTTACATTTTTTAAAATAGTAACTATGTTCTCCCTTGATTTTTGGAATATTTTCCAATACATTTTGCCACTGAGTGAACAATTTTTTACAGTTTTCTGATATTTGCTTGTCTTGAAAATATATCAATTACAATCACAATTAGATTTGTTTTATTATTTTGTTCACCTTAAGTTGCACAATACCTGTACTTATAGCAATATGAATAAAGAAACACTGAAAAGAAAATATTTATTTAATGAAAGGCTGCAGAGATTGAATAGTTGGCGCTTTTGAAACATGGAGATTGACCATGATTATTTAGTACACAAATTATATTTTTAATGCTAAAAATAACTTAAATACAGAATTTTGCGGAAGATTTCTCATCTCTCAGAAGAATAGGGTTACATATGCAAATACATATGCGGTCGAACCCACTTAATAGACTAGCCAATTTGCAGGGGTGAGGGCTTCAGTCAGCAGATGAGTAGACTGTTTCTGAAAAATGTCAAGAGTTTTGAACTTACAGAGTATTTAAAAACCCAATTTTATAAATTTTTCACAATAGAATAATCTTTTGTGCAAAAGAACAGCTTATAAAGTTATTATTTTCCTGTTTTGTTTTGCAGAGAAACCTCCATTTATACAAGATTCTTACTGCTGCCTCTTTTGGTCACAAAGGAAATAATTCCCCAAAATAGATGCACCGATAACAAGCATCTTGTCGGATGTCGCGAGGAGGTTTTTGGCCAATCAAATAGCACAAATATTTTTGGAGGAATATATAGTGAAAATTGAGCCAGGTCATCTCTGAAAAAATATCATCCAATCAGCATTTTAAAATTACTAGGCCACTGCACTTATCGATTGTAAAAAAAATATGCAAATACATATGCACCTGAAAGTTCATCGAAATGTAAGACAGCAAGACAATGCTTATCTGTGGGATTCATTTAAATTTGTTCTTAAATTAAAATAAATAAAATCTTTTTTAGCACTAGGGTACTACTTCGTTTAGTCTCAGGTTTTTGTCGACGTGAACTGTCATGGTGAAGAAGATCTTTTCAAATGTGTCTGCCAGATAATACAGAGGTTGGGGGGAAAATTAAAATCTTGAAAATCTCACAAGGTAAGCCATTTTTGATAATTGACCGCCGTGTTTGCTACCAAAAAATAACTTTAAAACCAATCTACACTTGGTAATATCTTCCAAATTTGGCAAGAAATTAGTCAGTAACAAGTGATGACTATGGCATGTATTCGTGCCTTGCCCTTGCCAGTTTGCTATGAAAAATGATGTCAAATCACATTGACATTCTACTACAGTTTGGTACACTGAAAATTTATTATACTAAGCGGAATATTCTTTTAACCCATATTCCCTTAGGCAGGTTCCACTGTATGTATAATGATGAAATTATTTCATTTTCAGTTGCACTAGTATACAATTTGAATTTTGAAATGGACTAAATAAAGTAAATTAGTACGATTTCTTTTTAAGAGAAACCATTTTACTATGTGGCCATGTAATCTTAGAATATTAGGTTGTCAATCTTGACCATACAAGCTGGCAGATATGATTATGTATACAAGTAAAGATATTGACTAAAAGTATTAGGTTGTAACGAAAGTTTCCCGCCACCGCAAACATCGTCAGCACACAGTTCTCGTTGGCGTATTTGCTCATATTTTGTCAAACTATTTTTGGCATTTGAAAGAAAGAGGTTTACTTTATAACACTGTGTTGTGAAATCTGTAAAAAATATAGTTATCATTAAGTATAAGGTGTCTCAAATGGAACTATCACTCTAGAGGATTAGAGCCATCATTTACTTCCAGTTGTGTTGCAAAAAGTCAGCTACATAATATCAACGAATTATGAGTACAGCTTTAAGTACTATTGTTGTATCATGTGACACTGTGCAGGTTTGGTACCGAAAGTTCAAAAACACTTATCTAAGGAGTTAGAAGTTAGATCTTCAGGCAGATATGGCGGAAAACTTTCGTTTCAACCTGATAATTTCATCTAAATCTCCACCCCCAAGAAAGAAATATTTTCCACAGAGTTGCCAACCTGGCAAAGGCAAAAATCAGGAGATTTTATTTTAAAAATTAGGAGACTTGTTTTCAATGACAAAAAAATAAAATAATTGGGGATGTACCAGCTGAAACTACACTTTGGAGAGAGAGAGAGAATATGTTTGATGTAATTTGGTGTCAGAAAAAGATATTTTTGGAGCACAAAAATTTAACTTTGGGTCATATCTTCTATTTGGAAGTTAGCAGCTTATAACAAATTGGTAATTTGAAAAATTTTACGTTAGAAAATTCAAAAAAGCAGTCAATTTTTACTCTTAAGGTATTGGAGTATTAAACAAAACAATGCCAAACAAAAAAATTATTATTTTTAAGAGCAATGGAAAAAGATTGAAATTGGAACACTTTAGAACATAAAGCTGCACTTTTCCTCCCATTATACGTTTGTTGGCAAAGCTTGAATTTTTCGACTTCACATAAGCATGGCTTTCGGGAACTAGTTTGCTTGCAGGAAAGAAAAAAATGTGGAGAAGGGTAGTTTGACATGTGGAACTTTTAAAAATTATTTCAATTTCGGAAAATCACATTTTTTTATGTGACGAATGATAAAGATTGAGAGAAAATGAACAAACTATCAAAAATTGGGAGAAATGTATCCAAAATTGGGTTGGCGGAACATCAATGAGAAATTGGGAGAGATGGCAACAACTCTGTTTCTAGAAGAATAACTGCAACAGATTAGTCAAATTTTGGTATACCATACTTTTCATGAGGATGAGTATACACTGTGGCTAAAAAAATCAGGTAATAACTTAACAACCTTTAAAACCATTATACAACACACTTTTGGATGCAAATTAAAAAACAATTACCAGTAGTTGGGATCATCCATTTTCCTGAGATGTTCATCTATTTCATCACTTTTGGCTGGCTTCATTATCTTTTGGCCTTCTACATCATATCCAATGTGATCAAAAAAGTCATACCAATGCATAGGTATGTTACCAACTGTGTTTCTTATATCCTTGAATCAAAAAGAAAGTACATCATTTTTCATAGAAAAAAGTACTTCTCCATATACACTAATTTGAAGGAAAACACTAGGTAGATTGTTTTAAAATTTTAACCTATAAATACCAATAAAAGTGAGTCAAATTATTATTTCAGTTGTAATTGGGATAACTGATTTGCTAAATTCACAGTATGATGTGCATCTCTCGTTTTTGAACTATGCCAGAGAGAGATCATTTCATGATATAACCAAAAGCTTTCACATTTATACTGAAAAAAGGAAAGAGAATACCGTAAGTTCCGGCATATAACGTTCACTTTTCATACAAAAAATAAGGTCAAAATTTAAGGGTGCGCGTTATATGCCGGTTATAAAAATGATAAATTTAAAAATAAGGAAAAGATGAGCATAAAACAATGAGATTTTTACATGTACCTGAATGTTATTTATTTAAAAGAAATGACATGCCTTATGAACTTCAATTTTCACAATATTCATCTTCCGTTATATTTTCAGGCACATGATCAAATTCAGTTTCATCTTCACTATCACTGTTATTCTGATCCATAAATGAATAGTCATCTTGCGTTCTATCGAGATTGTTTGATATACTACAATTTTTAAATGACTTTTTAATTATGTCAGCTTTAATTTCATCCCATGCTTGTATTATCTACTCACACACTATTTCTAGACTGTCATGAACATTTCACCTCATTTCGTAAATGTTTTATCTCCTTCCAACATCCACATATACCAAAATCGTTTTAAAATTCCTTTGAATGGTTTATTAATACACACATCTAAAGGTTGAACTAATGGCGTTCATCCGCCTTGAATAAGTGCCATCTCTGTGTTACACTCTTTCAGTAGCGCAGCCAGAATTTTTTTTTAGGGGGGGTCCAGAACTCGGGAGATCAGACCCCCCCCTCCCCTTAAATGATCATGTTGCTGTTCACAGGGCCCCCGTAAATGACACCCATATAAGTTTTTCTAGGGGAAGGGGGGGGGACTGGTCGTCTCAGACAGGCACTCAGCAGTCATCCCTTCCCCGGAAGAAATGTCTCACGAATTTTACCTTTACAGAAAACATTTGAAATTTTACCCTCAGGCCCCCAGAAAGCGCAGAATCAGTGGGAATACCTATATTCTCCCCCGCAGTGGCGGACTTTGCTCTTGAGAGGCCCGAGGCGCAACTCAATTTTGAGGCCTCCCTCCTCCCAAAAAAAAAAAAAAAAAAAAAAATCACCAACTCTAACTCCTTTACATTATTACTAATTATTTTAAAATGCTTTAATTCCTTTTATATGTGGTTTATGTCTACGAACCAGGGCCTGACTTTCACTATAACACTTTTGTGCCCAGGGCACTTTTCAGATTTTGTGTCCTTTAGCTGGCTCAATTTTTGTGCCCCTGTATATCGTGTTAAACTCAATTTTTTGGCTTATTTCTCCATGTGTGCCCAGGGCACGAGCACCAAGTGTCCGTCCGATAGTCAGGGCAAAAGGAGTATTAAAATTTTAAAATAATTTTTATGTTTATAGATTTGTTCATCTTAAAAAACATTTTTTATCTCAATAATTTTTGTACTACGTTTCACTTTTCATGATTAACACTAAATAAACACCAGCATACGTCTAAGTATAACCCAGCAACTGCAGTTTTATATTGATTATTTTTCACTGTTAATTAATTACGTCAAATTACTTTTTGTGGACCACTGGCAAATGTCTTGTTTCAGTCATGAAAATTTTAACTACGTAACAGGTACTTTTGAAGGTCAGAACAAGGGAAACTTGATCAGAAACATGACTTTGACATCACAAAGTTCAGAAGAATTCTTTACTTGGATAAAATGAACCAAAAATTTAACATTCCTTCAAGAACATATATTTATAAATATTTAAATATATTCATAAATTTCCCGTTTGGAACTGCAAAACTAAGCAGTTTAAAAGTAAACTTTCTGTTTAGTCTAATTTTTGTCTTTATTCAAAAACTGTCAATAAGTTTAGGACTATTAATAATGAGCAATTAGGTATGAATAATATACACACATTATTCTATATTTTAAATAGAATTAAAAAAAACTACAAGAGAAATTTAAAAAAAACAATACTTTAAGTAGTTAAAGTACAAAAAATATTATTCACTTAAAAATAAATTCCACTTTATAATGGGTAAATGGGTATGCTCTAAGCTTCGGTCCTAGGCTTATTATTAATGTTTAGCATTTTCATCTGCGACTATAAAATACATGCCGTATTTATAATATAGTTATCATAAATATTTTCTAGTTGAAAACAAAAAATTAAATTAATCATCATTTGTTTTTTAAGTTTTTAATTAACTGTGTATGACATTCCAGTTCAAAATTTGACTATCGATTTTAACCCACTATCATCCGATCGAGCTGAAACTTTGCACGCATGTGAAATTTCGGTGACGCTAAGTATTGCTTTCTTTAATTTTTCAATAATTTTTTTTAACTATCAAATATCTTCCCCCAATCCCCCCCCCAAAAAAAAGTGTTATCGCACATGTATGAGCTCATATCTTTTTAATTATTGGTCAGCAATTTTTTAGCATTGCATACTCGGAAAGTTTCGATTCCAAAAAAAGATAAAATCGGTTATCCCTAGCTTAAATTTCTAATTTTTAGTGATTTTTCGAAAGAAGATAAATTATTGTTTCCAATTTCTTTTACATCGTGACAACCAACAACAATTATATATTCTAGGTATATTTGAAAATTTCACTGAATACAGAGTGTCCTTTCCTAAATCATTTAAATGAAGAACGGCTGAAAAATATAAAATATTTAATTTTTGACAAATTTTTCAATCTCAAGCTGTAGAATAAAGCGGTTCAATCTTTTCTCTTTGAAAATGAGAAATATTCTTATCAGACTGTACACTTTTTGATTTGGGGGTGGGGGGAGGCAATCTATAAATCAGGTGTATTTGAATGTCCTACTGCAATACCAGCTACTGAGCCGCAATCTGATTCAGTGCGGCCCAACCAGTGGCTGAGCGCATAGCACTCTAAACTGGGAGACGGAAGGTGCCTGGTTCAAAACCAGGTCGCGTCCGCCAACCTAACCGTTAGGAATTTTCCGTGGTTTCTTCCAAAACTTAGCGTAAATAGGGGTTAGAATCCCTTAGAAAGACCCCCCAAGGGGAGCACCCACACCCATCGGCATAGATCCCACTTGTAGATAATTGGCCGTAATCCCCCAACCCAACCCAACTAATTGATTCCGGATAGGAAAAAGGCATAGGACTCTCTGCACCTGTATTTTTTTGGATAAAATATAGTGAGCAAATTAAAACAATGCAAAAAAATCTAGGAATTTTTCTTGGGAATAATGGACAGTTGAGGGCCCTAAAATTCCAAGGAATGTTGCATGAAAATACCAGGAACTTTATTGAACAGCCCAGGAAAGATCCACTGAATTGCATATTGTTCAGTAAAGTTCTTGGTATTTTCGTGCAACTTTCCTTGGAATTTAGGGCACCTCAGCTGCCTATTATTTTCAAGGAACACTACTGGAATTTTTTTTAATTATTTTCTTTTTACAATTCTAGTCATTTTTAAGTGAACTGCCTGTTTTTTAAGGTCGTGAGACCACTATTCGGTTAAGTGACGGGTTGAACGAAACAGTAAAGTTTTCAAAGGGAAATGTATACTTTCTGTATAGTATTTGTAAGTCTAACTTATCCTAATTTCCAAGGAACGTTTCTGGATATTTTTACAGTGAAATACGGAATTAAAGCATCAATTACTTATAAACTAAAAGTATTCGTATTATAGTTTAGATTATGGTCCAATGCTGTGAAGAGGAAAGGGAGTCCCCAAAGAAAAGATTGTTCAAAAACGCTTTCTACTCTAGAAGCAATCCTAAGACTATGAACAATGTCTCTTGAACAGATATTTACATATAGTTTTTTTCTTTCTGTAAACCGAATTTGGAGGCCCCTTAGAAATATGAGGCCCGAGGAGCGCGCCTCATGCGCCTATTGGGAAATCCGCCACTGTCTCCCCCTTTTGGCAAGCCAGCGTATAGCCAGGGGGATATAGGGATTCATATCCCACCCCCCCACCCCCGACACTTTGGCATAAATTTAACGTTAGCTGTTAGACTTTTGTCTTGCAGAAATTTCAATTGTTCGGTATAATGCAAATCAATCAAATAACGTTTGCCATTATAAAAATGTATTATTGTAATAAAATTGCTAGTTATAAATCTTTTATACATTCTTATAAGAAAAACGAAAGAACTAACGGAAAACTGTAAGCCTCTAATCGTTAACGACCGCTTTTCGAGATGGTGGAGTTCTTTGTTTCTTAACACTAAATAAAATATATTCAGGTGTTCTAATTCTAGTCCTATGTTCATATTTATTCTATTCATTAAAAAGTATCTCTCCTCTTTTAAAAACCTTTTTAATAAAACATAGCTCTAATAAATACACACAAACTCCGCATATCGTGTACTCTTATACAAAATATATCCAAAGAAAAATTAATACATCCCGTTCAAATTTTAACTAAATAGAAATTGTAAAATATTATTTATATACAATTATCATACAAACATGAAACATGCCAATTGAAGAAATCAATTCACAAAATTATACATCAGCTCACATACATAGATTGTAGGTCTATTCAGGGACGTAGAAAGTAGGGGAGCTGGGGGAGCTGTGGCTGAAATATTTCCCTGAAATATTTTAAACGGGCTCAGTACACCCGTGAGAAATTCTCCCATGTTTATGGTACATTGTTTACCTCAAATCTGATTTCAAAAATATAGTCTACTTTTTCTAGGAAATTCACACAATATACCGCAAAGAGTCAAAAGCCAAGAGCCAAAAGAGCAGCTCTCCATATGTATTCGATACTTCGCTAAATATTTGTTTTTCGCATAGTTGGTAAAAAATAAGAAAAATTACCCAGCCTGGACACTCCGACTTGCCTAACTATACAGTCATATTTTGAAAGATTTATTACACCGAACATTTAAATTCATGTACTAAATAAAGCTCTTTTTTTTGCGGGGGGGGGGGGGGGGGGGGAGGGAGAGATAAAGGTGATTTAAAACGGGGACTGTTTAAGAGAACTCTTCCCCAGTGGTCTTTAAAAAGGAAGATAATAAACAAGTAGTCTTATGTTTTTCAAGTAGTTTATTCTAGCTATCGCACTTTAAAATAGAATTAATAAAAGAATAACTGTAAATTTAAAAATACTCTCCATGACAACAATTAAAGACATTATTTAAATAATGGTATCTCTTGTAAAAGTAATATTTTATCACATTATTCACGCAATTTTAATTTTCCTATTAAAATTCTTTAAAACTTTAATGTTTAAAAATCTTTTACTCAGAAAAAACTGAAATTAATTAAAAAAAAACTTTTACTTTTTAATATATCTGCTGCAAGTACAAAACATGCGTTCACTATTTCAAGTTTTGTAAAAAAATAAATGCAATAGTTGATTCTTCAATTGACAGGAAAAAAAATTTCAATAGGCTAATTATGAACTTATTGATTCATCATGTATGATTTATTTAAAAAACAATGAAAGAAAAGGAAATTTAAAAAATGTGTGAATCTCGTCTTGTGAGTCGATTGTGTAAAGTCTCAAAATCCTTATTTGTTATATTACCTCGATCCTTCATTACCTAAGAAATTAATAAAATAAATAAACAGCTCTTCATATATTTTAGCATAATATGTGTTTAAAAAGTAATAATATTTGACACAAACTGGAATTCAAAAAAAGGTAATTTAATGTATTTGTTATTATTGACTACATTGTAGTTGCCAGTAATAATAAGCTTATGATATAGTTTTAAATTATCTTTATAACTTGGATCATTACATCTTGTATACATGCAAGTACGATTGTCTATGTTTAGAAAATTCTTGGCTAATTATAAATAAAAACCACTTCAACCATCTGCTAGATTATACTTGAAAGATCTTTTTATATTAAGATTTTTACTGATAATAAATTATGAACCACGTCTGTGTGATTCCACCTCCTCTGTTGTGTAAAGTTATTTTGAAATTTAATCAAGTAAAGTTTACCTCTTTGTTAATTTAGAGTCCCATATCAAGAGGATGAGCTTGAGATTCAGCACCCTCAAAGGTTTCTTTCGGTGCAACAGATTTTTCACCGGGTCCGGGCCCGTCCATACTATCAGCAGTCTTTGATGCTGCACGATCACCATCATCGGCTTTAATTTTTCTTCTCGAAGAAAGATAAAAACGTTTCACTTTGGGTTTTCTTTCTTTTTAAACTGGACGAATTCATGATCGTAAGAAACAAAGAACAAGAACCCAAAACTTAAACTTCTGCTTACAAATTAAAGGCATCCAACTTAAGTGAATTCACTGAACCATTCGAAATTCAGTTATACCACATCTAAGCTCCCAGCAGACCCTCTTTTTTATTGTTTGTTGTGTGTGTGTGCGGTGTATATTCACTATTTGAATACTGTGGCTTGTTTATCTCAAGAAAAGAAGAGTGGTGTGCTTGACGACTACAATATAGGCAATATATTTTCCGCTTTCCTTCATGACAATTTTGTTATCAGCTAATTGTAGCATGAATAGATTCTTTCTGAGGATATTCCGTTCCTTTGAGCTACAAGGGTGCGAATTACTCCCCTTTACATTGTCCGATTCGTCCATCCTAGCCCCACAAATTCCCTATCAGAGACACGACTGGAGATTTATTGCCTAAGGAGTCTCTATGACGGTGCTTGCTGGAAGCCTTTGATGATTTTATCTTGCGTCCTCCTTTTCAAGCCAACTATGGATACAAAGTTTAAAAAGATTTTTTTTTAAAGAAAAGACACTTTTTAGAGAATAAATTTGGAAAAAAAAAAAGCAAAAGAGAAAAAATGGGCCCCTTAAATTGGTGGCCCATGGGCCCCACTCGCCCTGTAGATAAACGGACCCTGCCCATAGCGGCCCCTTAGCTCATAGGGGGGGTCCGGACCCCCTGGACCCCCCCCGTCGCTGCGCCACTGCACTCTTTCATTAATTGCTTTGCATTATACATTAAATGGGATCTGAGCATATCCCAAACTAAAAGACTTTCGTGATTCCATTGGGAAAGTCTGGAATTGCAAAGTAAAGGGTGCGAGTTATATGGAGGATATACATAAAAATTATAAAATGAAGTTCAAAATTATAGGTGTGCATTATATGCCGGCATTTACAGTAAATTCATTTCCCATTTAAAATTCTATGAAACATATACAGCATAACCTTGATATCTCTAAAATTTGTGTTTTCCCTTACAAACTGACTCCCTTTTATTTCACCACATTATTTGAAAACTGGATAGCTCAATATCTTGAATTTTACCAGAGTTTCATCGACTTTAACGCATCTGGGTATAGTGTATAGCAATGTATTAAAATGAAAAGATTAAACCATTCAGCTATACTTTTAAAGAAATTATTAATGTTTTAATTAAATACATTAGTGTTTTATATGTAGAATATACAAAATTAGTGTTTTGATATGAATGAATCTTTTCAGTAAATTATGGTTTATTAATCAAACTCACTTAAGGATTGCTTACATTTCATAAATTGAGTTGTGAGGTATTTTTAAATAGAAATGTTAAACAGAAATTTACCTTTGATTCCAAAGTTTTATTATTTTTAATTAATTTAGATGTCAAAACCATTTTTAACATCTATCATGTCAAAAACTCTTACCTTACTACCGTACTATGCTTCACACGATAACATAGAATAAGAATTTAGAGTAATTATCAGATTTACCCCAAAATGTAAAAAACAATATTAGATTATCCTAACTTGAATTGTATTAGATATTAAATAAAACATATTTTGACACATTTTGTTAGCAATGGCAAATTAATAATTTTGAACAAATGCATCTATTTGTACACTACTTTAAAGAGATAATGTAAGACATTTATATAAGTTGCAGAAAATATTCAATTATTTATTTATTTTCTCTTTTTTTTAGTGTAACAGAATTTTAAAGTTTACCTCTTCATCAGAAGTATCACCTTCAGCATATTCATCTACAACTGGAGGCATATTTCCATTTGTGTTACTTAATTCTGATGGTCCACTTTCTTCTATGCTTACTAATTCTGGTGGTTCCTGAAATTTGAAGCATAAGAAAATTATACATAAAATTAAACGAACAATGCTCATAAAGTAATTAAAACCAAAAATTAAATATATAGAAAGAAACTTCCCTTATTTTATTCCAAGGCCATATTTATTTTTGCCTTTTGCACAAGATTCATAAACAGAATAATAAACAATATTTTTAATTTTCTTTGGCATTATAGTTTTATCAATGACAACAAAGTTAAAGGTTATTGAGGATATTCTCGAACTGGCATGCTTTTCTGCACTCTCTTTGCAGACATCAGGGTTATATATGATTACATAAAATAAATAAATAAAAATAGAACACAGATAAAATATTTATCTTATAGAAAAGACTTCCAGAACCCATGAAATTCTAATCTGTGTTCTACATCCAAGCAATGGTAAAAATGGTATTTAAAGAGAATCATTTACAGTTTTCTTTGGTAGTATGTTTATTTAATTACAATTAAAATATCATTTGTTTAAGATACTAAGCAAGTGATACCCTTCCCCCTCTTTATACCAAGTATTTCGGTACTTGTGTATTATACCGTCGACAAGCCAAGCGAAGCGTTTACTCGACAAAGGTTTGGACTCTGCAGTTTCGTTGCAATTGCGCACGCGATAATGCGCATCAAAATACCGTTTGTTCTGCTATCGATAAAATGAATAGTGTTTCTTTTAAAATTTATAAATGTCTATGTGTGTGGTTGATTTTTAAAATTGATTTAAGACTTAACGAAATTTAAGCATTTAACAAAGCATTGCAATGGGAATAATATGAAAAGTGTGGAGTTTGCATTAAGCAGAACTGTGTAGGTCGCCAAGGTGCCATTTGATGAACTGTGTTTGTGTTATACTAAATGCTTGTGTATTTTAAAAAAATATTTTGTATGACTTGACACTGAATTTAAGTATTTATTAATAGGTTTATGTTTATAATACCAAAACTTTTGTGTTTTATAAACTGCATATTTCATTTAACTAGAGGCTTTTTCATTTAACTAGGGCTTACTTCGTTTAACTAGAGGCGGTACTTTTTGTTTCTCCATTTGGCTGATTGACTTGGTGGCATGTAAATATTTGACCAGAAGTATTTTAAGGTAACCCGACCTTAGTGATGCCAACTAGGTGAAAAAAATGTTGGCAAAAATGTCGACTGTATAATACACAAGTACCAGTATTTCAATGAAGATTGATGGGGAAAAAGAAAAGAAAACAATTACCTCATCATCTGAAGTTTCAGATTCAGACTGTGTGGCCATTGATGCTCCGTTTTCTTTTGCTTTATTGAGTAGAAATGGGTGTTTCTATAAAATGAGAAGTTATACTGATGAAAAATGTAACCAGATCCAATCATGTCAAAGTTAAATATAAAACAGAGATTTACAAAGTACTTTATTCAAAAACTCTTGCTTTTATTATTTTGTTTTTCTTAAAAATATGTATGCCTATGTTCCTTTTCATCCTATTTTAAAAGTCTTCTTAAAAAATTGTCACTGTACTAATAGTCATTTTCTAAGTAGATCCAAAATCTGCAAAATTCCAAAACTCATACGAAATGTCGCCTCAAGGATTTTGGGTCTTTTGTAAAAGCATGTTATTAATTTATTGAAACAATCATAAAGCAAATCAGGGTGATTCTTAATCACTTTTCAGTAATATACATTTCATAGAGGGTAACTTTGAACTTTTTACATTATTAGTTTGTTTGTCGGATTACAGCTGATTAGTTACATGTGGGCTCTAGGCTGAGGGGTGGGTGCCCTCTGTGAGGGGTCTTTCTAGGGGGTCCTAACCTGTATTTAAGCTAAGTTTCGGAGGAAATCATTATTATGATTATTTCAATGCAAATGCTGGCATGCTACACAATTTGAAATAATAATAAGCTGCTTGCAATATTTCTATGTAAGTAGAAAAAGCTTCATATTGTTATTTAGGGGTGTTAATTATGCCATTATAGGAGTTTTAAGCATAAGAATATATGGCAATTGTTTTAATGGCAACTTTAATAGCATATGATTATTGATTACGAACATGCATAGATTAGCAAAGAACAAAAAGTTGCCAAGGGTGGCAGATGTCCGAGCCCTTCTCTTTTAACATGGTTAAAAAAGTGTTTATGATCTGTGCTCTAACTATTGTAAATATGGATTGATTACCACAAAGTTTATAACCTTATATACTGTGTCTTGTACCCTATTAAAAATGGTGTGTGTATAGTTCTTACAGGAACACTCAAATTCTAATACATTTTATGGCAGTTTCGAGGTACTAATCTTTCAAGCACAATAAGTATATAAACATTTAGAACAATTTGCTCTCTACTTAAAAGATGTAGATAACATTGTGAAACATGCTAATGCAAGCCTTTTGCGAGACCCCAAAAAAGATCAGTGGGTCCGGCCAATGCTTTAGGAGGCCCCTTGAAAATATGCTAACGCTGGCCTTTTGCGAGACCCCAAAAAACATCAGTGGGTCCAGCCATTGCTTTAGGAGGCCCCTTAAAATATGCTAATGCTGGCCTTCTGCGAGACCCCAAAAAACATCAGTGGGTCCGGCCATTGCTTTAGGGGCCTCTCGAAAATGCTAAAAATTGCTCTTTGCGAGACCCAAAAAAAACATCACTGGATCCAGCCATTGCTGTAGGCCCCATGAAAATATGCACCTGCTGGCCCTCAGCTATAACTAAAAGCAAAAAAAAAAGTATCCGAGAATGCATAACTCAACAGAAACATGAAAATTTATAATTATATGTAACATGTAACCTTATTCATATTTTATAGTAAGTAATTTTTAATGCATGAAGCAAATGTAAGAAGTTTCACTTCTACTTGAATACTTTTTTGACAGGGTGTAGTAATCGTTAACTGCACAAGTTGAACCAAATTAGAATAGCTAGAAATTATGACGAATGAGCACAAACACAAATTAACACCTTAGTGACGTTAAATTGAGCAAGCGAATTCATTACATTCATCTGTGTACTCACACAGTAGCTGGAATAAAAAATAACTACACATGCATGAAAATGCAAGATATTTCGGATCTTTCCACAGTTTTAAAATATCCAATTTGCAATATTTGGCACATTATCGTCCCTCCAAAAAAAAAAATAAAAAAAATAAAAATTGCCAAGCGGTGGGCTAAAGCACATTTTAGCCCATATTACATCTGAAGAAAACAGACCAAAACTCCAGACTGTTTGATCGACAGGAACGCAATGGGGCCCCAGTGCGGAACCTTCAGATTTCAGCCATTTACTCAGGCATGGTGTAGCCATGATCGAAAACACATGTCAAAATTGGTACCATGTACATTTCATGTAATCAAACCATGAAATTGGGGAACATTACAGTAAAACTTTGATTATATGAGCCTTTCTTGTCAGATATTCTGATTCAATCAAGGCACCAAACTCAATTGAGCTATTGATTTAAACAAGGTGACATCTCGATTAATGTAAAATTCATCCTAAATAATTTAGATTCAAACTTAAACCAGTTCGAATAAGTTAAAATATGTTACATTATAACACATCTTAATTATAATATTCCTAATTCAACCAATTAAGCTAAATTGATTTTTAATTACAAATGTTTTAAAATAAAATATTTAGTTAGCATCTTTCCGAGAATAGTTGACAGAATAATTCGAAGGCATCAGTATCAAGATTGTAGAGCGTCATCTATATAACAATCTTTTATAGAATTCCATACATTTAATAGAATCTCTCATAGAGTTATAACCCTTTCGTTCGGGCATTCTGGAAACAAAATAATTTTACTATAAAACTGCAGATAGTTGAATATAAATGCCTTGCCTTACCTTCAGTTTACGCTCCAAATCACTTTCGATATTGATAGCTTTTTTTGTTTTCATTTTGAAGATCTCCTAAATCAAAGACAGATCCTAAAATAAACCTAAATAAAAACAGATTCAGACTTAGAACTCTAGGATATCAATTAAAAGTAATGAAGATGATTATAAATGACTTAAAGATGTGTTTACAAGGAAGAAAAAGCACACCTAACAAGCCCAAAAATGTTTTTTATTTTCAGATATAACTTACGTTATATATTTAACCAATATTAATTTGTAAACACCACGTGAAAAATTATTGTTTGGGAAATTTTTAAAGTAAAAGTTAAAGTATTTTTGAATATGGTGTACTAATCTACTTATTTCGACCACAGAAAACTTTGTGACGTCATACATAAGATAAAATGTGCTTACCAGTTGCTTTCGCTTGTTATGGATTACTTTTCTTACCTAGTGATAAACAGTTTTAAGATGTATTTACTGGAAATTTTCAAGAACATATAGTTAATTAAAAACATATTTAATATCTGCAATGAGAAAAAAGTTATTAAAACTAATGTGGCGGAAGTGGTCATCCCATTTCCGGTTTGTTTGAAGAAGAAGAAGAATCAAACATAAATATTGCGTAATCAAAACACCGTGACACCGTACCAAAGATTATCCAGGCAGTTTGAAGGATTCGAATTAAGTAGACAGAAGTTTTGTTTGTACTCTCTATTAAAAATTGCAGTTTGTATTAATAACTGAAGTGCAAGTTTATTGAGTGTATTTATTGAAAACCCGCTGTGATATTCTTCATATTTTTTTCCTTAATCTTTTTTAATGACGATAGTGGACATTTGTAATATTATCATTAAAAATTTGTTGAAGTATTTTTTGTCACAACATGCGCACAATTGAATATGGGACACCAACACACGTCCCGGCTTTTTTGACAAAACTGTGGAAATTAGTTACAGATGTAGCTTGCGATGAACTAATATCTTGGAGTCCCGTGAGTATTCTTTTTTTTTTTTTTTTTTTTTTTTTCTTTAGTAAAAGTTTTGAGTGTAATTGTCTCTTACGCGTGATATGGCCTATTTTCAAGCAATATCACTTCATTCAAAAATTCGATCAATATTTTAATGTATTTTTGAGTTTAGATTTTTTTAAATTTCACATTTGCTGGCTACTGAATTATAGAAATTGCTTGTCTACGGTTTTAAAAAATCAATTCCATTTTTTTTATATTTACTACATTAAGAATATTTTGAAGCCCTCCACGCATTATCATCTGATATTTAATATGAATTTTTGGTTCGATGTGCCTTTTCCCTAAATTAGTGTTTTATTAATATTTGAATGTTTTTTTTTTTTTTTTTTTTTTTTGGAGGTTGCAATACGATAAATTTTTTCAAAAGAAATTTTCAAATTTGACAAATTGTTTTTATTTATAGTAGTAAGTAGTATTAAATAAAGATGATATTTCAATCAACGAAATAAAATATTTTCTTGCACTAAAAAAGTGATATAAGTATAATTTAAATTTAGACATCTTGCAATCCTTGAAAGTTTATTTATAAATTTTAAAAAGTGGTGTATTTTAAACAACTTTAAATATTGATTTATGTCCCTAAATTTTTATCATCAATATACCTCCCCTCCTATATATTATATAAATCGGATGTGCTGAAATATTACACATTAGAAATAATCAGAAGTGATAATTTAAAATTAAGACAACTGCTATGCTTAATTTCTTTAGGGATAAAAATTGTACAATCTTTTCAACGCTTTCTAGTAAATTAGACTTTCTATTGTAAAGATAGAAGATAAGGACTTAATAGAGAAACTTTAGCCCTCCCTAAAAGGGACTCCAAATATGCCAGTAATTGAAAGAGAATGAATTTAATGTAATTATATTCTGCTGTACACTGGCCATCAAAGAAAAAAAAAATGCATTTAAATAAATGTAGTAATTTTATATTATCTCCCTTTTTTTTTTAAATAAATAGTATGTCTTTTATTATACGAGATTTTATGAAAAAATATTTTACGCCTTCTATAAAGCTTGATTGCTTTGAAAAACATCTTGAATTGGTCATTATTTAATAAATTAATATAGTCTATCTCTAAAGTCTGCACTTTCCCGGTTATTTTTAAAAGATGTTATAGAATCCCTCTGGCCAATGATGATTGCACTTTGTATGGTATTGTTAGTCATCCAAATAGATTTACTATAAGGTATAAACATTAGCATAAATTGGCATGTTACATTGGACAGTCAAAATAATGTTTCTTATATTCTAGAAAATATTTTTAAATAAATTATATCTGTGTTTTCTAGAATTTTGGACGGGGGGAGGGGGGTGCAATTGACCTCAAAAAGGCAAAATTATCAAAAAATTAGTACCATTCACCACTGGCCACAGAGTGACTAAATGCAATAAAAGGGCGATTAAAAAATTTTGCCTTTCCTCAGTTTTCATGCATGCTGAAAACAGGGTTTCGGACCCACTCACAAACCCAATAAAACCCACACAGAAGTGGGGTTTTTTGGGTTTTGTTAAAAATTATCAAAATTTTTCCTTTCTTTCATTTAAATCATTTGTTATTTGACATTAAATACATATAATATTACCTACATAACTTAGTGCATTATATTAGATAAATATAAATATGCCAGTTTAATTTTTTTATAATTATTTTTCCAACTTCAATATAAAGAATAATAACCTTTTTAAAAATAATACCTTGAGCCAAATCTATCTGCAATATCTATTTTGAAATGAACAGGTGTAGAATGCAGGCAGGGATAACTTAGTAATTTATCTCTTTCAGGAATAAGTTTTTAAATACGAATAAAATATGTAATTATCAGTATAGTGACAAAAAAATCCTTTCCCAGATAAGAGAAAAATGGGACATGTCTCTCTCTTACAGCTTACAAGCATACATCTCAAGAATGAATTCAGGTTCAGGAAACCATTCTGTATTCTATTAGTTGCTGCATTACTTTTGTACTGAGAAATATAAATCTGATTCATTACACATTGTTTATGTGGGATTTAATATCATACATACTAATTCTAGATTTTTTAAAGTAAAAAGGAATATATATTTAAAGCAAAAATGAATAACTATAAAGAAAATTATTAAATAAATAGTAGTTCTGCAGTAAGTTGGCCTGCAAAGGCTTTACTGACTTATATTCTAACTAGAAAATATAACTATAACTTAAAAAACATAAAGGTAAAAAAAAAAATTAAAGTTCATAAATTTAAAAATGATAGAAAACAGCCAGTCAAAAACAACATATTTTTCTGTGTGAACAATAATATACTTTTATCTATGGTCATAAAACAAATTAGGAGCCCTTTATAAACATCAGCAGAAAAAGATAGTACTGCATTAAAGTTGAAGCTATTTTTACATTTTAATTAATTAATTAATTATTATTTTGTAATGAAAATTTTCTTTTACACTAAAATTATTCTGTTTTGAAATAAAACCATAGAATTTAAATCCAAAAAGTGTTATCCTATAAAAAATTCTTAATAAAACCCAAAAATACCCAATAAAACCCACCCGGGTTGGGTTTTAAAAAAAAAAAAACCCGGGTTTTTTAAAACCCTGGCTGAAAACGTCCGTGATGAAAGAAAACGTATTTTGTAAACTTCGACCACTAAAAAAATATGAAGAGTTATGCTGCTGAAACTATTTTGTTTCAAATTAGTTGTCTGTTTTGCCGTTTACTCATGGCTGTAGTCAGTGCTGCAAGCTAAAGTTTGTAACAGGGTTGGGGGGTTGTACAGTTCTTAATAGGGCACTTTTCTTCCATGGAATAATGACTATCTTGGTGTCCTTCTTGCACAGTGCCCGAGACCTGCCTATTGCCCCTCTCCCTTCCTCCAGTTATGGCCCTGGCTATAACATTCATGAGAAACCCAGATAAAATTGTTTTTATCACAAATGTTGCCAAAATTAGTTCTTAATCAAATGGTTTCATACAATGAAACAATTAAATGCTCAAAGTACTAAAATAAACCAAAGCATATCATTTTGTTGTAAAAAAAAATATATTTTAATGACTAAGATGGGGAGCTGCATTGGGATTAAACTGGCATGCATATTTTCCTCTGAAAGGACTTAATATTTTCTGTATTGGCAGACTCCGGGGACCTGCTTTTTTAAGAACTTATGCATATTTTCAAAAACATTTTATATAGTTGTCTTGAATTTGTAATGAAATCTTGAATTTTCATTAATTTTCTAAATGATTTTTAAAGGACCCAGAAAAATTTTCAAGGGACTGCAAATTGTAAATCTTGTGAACACCTGCAGAGGTCAATCCGAAAATTTCTTCCAGTGTCCCATTTTTGTGAAAACTGTTTATTTTTGTGAATTTTCAAAACA
The DNA here is from genome assembly GCA_038373885.1 of Cheiracanthium punctorium. Lineage (NCBI taxonomy): Eukaryota > Metazoa > Arthropoda > Arachnida > Araneae > Cheiracanthiidae > Cheiracanthium > Cheiracanthium punctorium. Next base: position 282,260 of record JAWZYV010013214.1, on the reverse strand, counting down.
GTTTTTGTGAAAGTCAATTTTTTTCGTAAAATAATTTACAAAACAAATTAAAATGTAATGTAAAATGACAATGAAGGGTTGTTTTAATTGATTGTATATTCAAAAAGAATCATTTTAATTGATTGTAATTTTGTGAAGGGACCATAAAATGGACCCAAATTTCGCCTGTTTGAAACATGATTTGGGACCTACAATTTTAGGAGGCTGTGTGTACCCCTGAGTTGCACCAATTTATTTCTTATGGGAACCCATATTTAAATGTTGTATGTTGATTCTGGGGGGGGGGGGTAAGCACAAAATTCATACTGCACCACCTATTTAGGGAAATATTGAAAGTTATTGTATGTTATTTTTCCTGACTGATTTGCAATTCTTGGAAATATAGCCACAAGTGTCACAACCTGCTGATTATTGAGGGAGATGATCAGGGTGTCAATGATTTAAATCAATCATTTTTTTTTTAAATCTTTGATTTAAATCAGAAATGCACAAACTCTAGCCCACAGGCTATAACTGGCTCATGAAACCTGCCAACCCAGTTGCAGGTTGAATAACGCAAATCAGAATCCACCAATTCAATTTTTTAGAATAGGAATTAATTGTGAAAATTTACGTATTTCGAATTTGTTTTCAATTGCTTGAACATGACACCAGAAAATGTTCAGTTGTATTTTAATAATGGACGTTTATCAGTATGTGCTATCATATTTTTTAGAACTTTTATTTGGTAATTGAATGCTTTTGCAGTATTATGAGTGTTTGTGTCCACAATGTTTGATTGGTCATAACTGCATAAAAAACTGAGTTAGATGAACAATTTTTCTTTTTTTTTTGTACACAATGTAACATACTATTATAAAAGAAACAAAGAAAAACCATTCACTTATTTTAATATTTTGTTTAGTTATGATCAATTGAACTTGTGGACATGAAATAAAGGCACACAATACTGTGGAATCAACCTATGTGTGCCATCATAAGGAGCTTTAATTTGCAAAGAAACATAAATATATATTTGGAATAATTAGCAAAGAAACCTATAAATATATATTTAGAATTGTTACATTACACCCATCAGTCTTTAAGACTATAATACTTAAAAGAATACACTACTGATCAATTAATTCTGATCACACAACCCGATTAATTTTTTTTAAATCATTATTTTTTTTTACACCCTGGGGATGATGAACATAATATACTCTTCTCTCTCCCCCCCCCAATCTTTATTAAGATTAATGAGATGAAATATTGGGGGGGGGAACATGCCCCCATAGGTTGCAATGCTAATGGTTATAGCATTTGTAAGGATGCATAATATACCTTGTAAAGAGTTGTTCTGATTCTTTTTTTGCTTAGATTTTATTATGTATTTCATTTCGTTTTAGAACAGCCTAAACTTTGATAATAAAAAGCACCTATAGAAAAGAAAAACAGGATTAAAAAAATAAATTTTTTAAATCATGTTGCTTTATATGTAGTGTTTTATTGAAAATGTTAAGCAATGTGCAAAGGTAGTTTTCCAGTAATTTCATATTTAAAAATTTAGAGAGAGAGAAATTTATTGATTCAAATACTTACAAAAATTTCCTTAATCTAATAGATCGCCTGAATTGCCTATTAAACATTTGTTGAAGATACTCATGGAACAAACAACACTGTATTCACTGGCCATGCTTTCTGTAAAAACTCTGAACTTTTTTTAAAATATCGGACTGTAGGTTGTAAGAAAAGTTAGAGCTATGAAAAGTTGTAGGGATTTATTTGAAATGTTGATGCATTTGACATATTTCTGCAGAACTGAGTCATGTTTATGTTTGTTTCTTTCTTTCTTTGTGGCTGATGTAGTCTAACTTTACTAGGGGAAATTTTGCCAAAGCATGAATTTGACAATAATTTACACAGCTTCAATATCTTTTGTTTTTAATAAGTAACTATACAGATACGTATACCCGGGGAGGGGCAGAAACTGCCACTTCACAAGAATACAGTCAATTGAAACTGCCACTTCACAAGAATACAGTCAATTAAAATGTCCTCTTCACAAAAATACAATTGATTAAAACAACCTTTCATTGGCATTTTATCCTACATTTTAATTTGCTTTGTGAATTATTTTAACAAAAAAAAGGGTGGATTTTTACAAAAATTGGTATGAAAATTCATAAAAATGGGACACAGGAAAAAATTCCTGGATCAACACCCGAGTTCTCTTTGGAGAGTTTGTACTATAAGAAAAGTCTCATATCTGTTTGTTGTACAACTGCATTTCTGACAAATTTTCTATTTCTACAAATGTTATTTTTATGTGCATCATTCAAAATAAAATAATTTAATTGTTAAGAATGTACTTAAGATTCAACATGCTTTCTTTTCTTGCTGCAATAAAAAAAAAAATATGATTATTGAAACAATAAAAAGGGGGGGGGGATTTGACAAAAATTGGTATGAAAATTCATAGAAATGGGATTCAGGAAAAAAATCCTGGATCAACACCAGACTTCTCTTTGGAGAGCTTGTACTATAAGAAAAGTCATAGAAATGGGTCCCTAGAGCCTTTATACAGATTTAAGAAGCTAGTACAATCTTAATGAAGTTTGAGGTTGAAGGTTTATTTTTGAATGGCTAGACTAAAGGTTTGCTAAAATTAATAAACAACTTTATAAAATAAAACACATTTAAAAAAAAAATGCAATTGTTTTGGGCAGTGGCGGATTATTGAAAGATTGTCGGGGGGGGGGGGCGGTTAGTTAAAAGATTGACATATACATCCATTTTATGGAAGTAAAATAGGATCTTTTTAATTTCTTTTTTCTCGGGGGGGGCGGTTTCCCCCTCCGCCCCCCCCCTTTAACCCGCCCTTGGTTTTGGGTGGTATTAAAGGTCTCTAACCATCTTCAAAAGCAAGAAAGTTTCTGTTTCCACATAGAATTCCTAACCAAGACAAGGTAAGATATTGAACATTGTAGGTAACTGAAGTGTAAAGGTCCAGAGTTCTGGACTACTGCGCGGTTGTCGATCTAACGGTCTTGAGTTTTCGGCGTTTTTTCCAGATGTAAGAACCCCCTTAAAAACTTCCACCGCCCAAGGCAGATACGTCTCGGGTAGGCTTGCCTTTAACACAATACACACATAAAGCTTTGGGAAGTCTGAACAGCAATGGAGGTAGTTAGTCGTACTTCCACAGCAGATATCATCACATGTAATACAAATAAGACATGGCAATTTCCTTTCTGGCATTCCAAAAAGTAAGTCTTGTTCCAATAATGTTATTTTTTAATTGGAAGCGATGTGAGTGGTCCTTGTTCTTCCATGCACTTTACTAACTTGTTATTTCCCTTTCCTGTTATGACTGTTCCCGTTATTCCACCTGCTCTCTTTATATATGTGAATAAACCTTCCGAATGTTATTTTCATGTAGCAGCTGTAATAAATGATTACGCATACTTTCAAATGAGTTGTTTCTATCACATTATTTGTTGTAATTGGAGGACTGTGCGGTTTTTTCAAAATATAAAAAGTGTGCTGTGGTTCATTCAATGCAGGAGGAACATAAGAAGGTATCACCGAAGCTGATAGTGATTTTTTATTCCTATCATAATAATAAAAGAAAAAAGTCCAATATTGGCTAAAGAGCCTGTTTCAACAGACATAAACCATAACAAGAACACTCGAAAAAATTAATGAAACATTTTATAAAACAACACGCATTAAAAAAAAAAAAAAAAAAAAAAAAAGGAATACTTAGCAAGATGTCTATAGCGGAACTTTTTTGTAACCGAAGTACTGACCGAAATGATCATTGTGTTACAGTAGAACCCCGATCTATCGTTTTTCAAGGGGTGCGTAGTAAAAAACGATGCATGCGGGAAAACGACGAATGCGGGTTAAAGTCAAAATACGAAGAAAACAGTATTTATGAATACACACAATGTATACAGTATACCAAACATACTATATTTGTTACCAAACTGTAACAAATATAGTATGTTTGGTATTGAACTACTGTAAAAGAAACTACTGTAAAACAAACTGTAAAAGAAACAAATAGAAGTTGTGTAGAAATTAAGTGATACTTATTTTTAAAAAATCAGTAATTTGACACTGGGTTTTTCATTAATCTTTTAATTAAACAAAGTTTTCAAGATTCACAATATATTTTTTTGTCTTATATTCACAATATATTTTTATGTGCATTCATGTTTGTATGTAAAAGTCATACAATTTCAAATACCGTTATTGCGTAGGATAAACTAGGCACTAGTGTTGGCCCAGTCTCATCGGCATGAATATTATTCTCTTCGCGATTATTTTTATCTTTTGCGTCACATTTCTTCCATTCTTAGGATACCGCACATTGATACATCTAAATCAATGGAAATATAATCACTACATTTCACACCATACACATCCCTGCTGGATGTAAGAACTTGTCATCTATACCATCTTCAACCCAAGATATCATACCAGGAAGTAATTAAATTTGTAAGCCATATTGATTCACTTGATATTCAATTTCATTTCGGTCAGAAGAAACATTTTACAACGATGAACGCGGGAAAGCGAATTTTTGATGAACGATACATGCGGGTTTTGTTAACATTATTTGAATACAGTTTGTGCAGGGACCATAGAAATAAAACGATGAATGCGGAAACGATAGATCGGGGTTCCACTGTATTTTGCTTAGTTTTTCCTTTTTTTTAAAAAGTGATTAATTAAAACTAATTATAAATTTTTCTTATTTCAATTTCGAACATATCAACCGATCCGCTATCCGTTCAAAAAGAATCTGGATTTGTTAATTGGCTAGTGGAACATACAATCACTTATATTTTTTGCACAGATAGTTCTGCTACCCCCCCCCCCCCCCTCCCACTGCAAAAAGAAACTCAATCAGTCATGACAAGAAATAATATTGATTCGGAGATATTTCTTACTTCTTGTCTAAATAATCATCACATTAAACAAAATAATTGGAGGAAAATAACTATTTTCTTTTCTCCAGGAGGGAAATACAGTGCCCCTGCGTAATAAAATCATATTCGTTCGAAGCTACATTGATTTTCATAATTGGCTGATTTTTATATGTGCCGAACATTATTCGAACCCAAAGAAGGTGTGTAACCTGATGTCACCTCCCAAACTCCGAAAGAAATTATAAAATAAGACGATTAATAGAATTAATTTCTAATGATTATTAGTTCATTTCTTATAAACTCATACCTTGTATAAAATGAATTTACTTACTGCATAATAGACTTTCCGAAGAATTATAAATATTGTATGGTTTGCACGAATTCAGTGTTTCTAGGAAAAGAGTAATGTTGGGAGTACCTTTTCGGTTAAACGCTTAAACATGATGTTTGTAAGTGTTTCAAACGGGACCAGAAAGTACTTCAGAAATCACCGAGAACGGAAAAGGTATGACATATTTAACCGCCCCCCCCCCTCCCAATTCGAAATTTCGATATTTGACTTAACATTTTTTCATCGTTTTCACACCTGATTTTGTTTTTGTTTTTCCCTTGGATACGTCTTTACTCGTGGTCACTGCCCAATCTCGTATGGCACATGCTCAGCTCAGTTTTATTTTTTTGTTTATTCTTTTTCTTTTCTTTCTTCCGGCGAAAATATGTTTCTATCCAATCACCTATCCTTTAAAGATGTATAGAGCTAGCTAGCAGACAAACTATAGAGCTGAACCAAAAATAAGTTTCTAAAACTGAACCCGGAATGGCGATACCTGTTTTATTGGGAGAGAAACAGCGAAGCCTTAATATTGAATTATTGTAACTTAATTTCAAATTAAATAAATTCGAATGAAGTGCATCAAAAATTCATAGAATTTAATAGACGTACAAGGAAGCTCAGTGGTGTCTACGTCAGATTTTTGTAAATGAAGAAGGGTGTACCTTTTGTGCCACCTAAAGCCAGGGGCGGCTGATAGGGCTGCAGTCACCCCCGAAATGAGTCAACCTATAATAATAAGGAGAAAATTACGTACTCGTGGATAATTTTGAAAACTTCCCTGGTTAACATGTTTGAAAGTTCCCCTTGATTTCAGGAGTTTGAGGTTCAGCCACGGACCTAAGCCAAATTTATTATTATTATTAATGTCTAATACGTGTTTTTCCAACAGCAAAGATTTTAAACTCGATTTATGATTTTTTTGTTAATTTTCTTTCTTTCCTTTCTTTAATTCCTTTTTGATATGCGAACATTTTTAGGCCAAAATTAAGGCGGTATATATTCCTCTCTCCAAGCCCATCCCCCCCCCCCCCTTTAAAAAAAGGCTATGTTATATCGATTTTTATAAGTTATATTGCATTCTGGTTTTTGAGTTCTCAGCCACCCCCGAAAAATATTCCTGGCTACGCTACTGCCCAAAACGATAGTTTTGCCGTTAAGTACCCTTTTAAAGCGTATTATTTTACAAAAGATTTTAGGACATGCGCTGTGGCTGTATCATAATCGACGCTTTTGACACGATTTATTGTTCTTGTTTTTGCTCATTTTGTTAAAGCGTCTTTTATGGAAAGCCAAAAGTTCGCTAAGGCTTTAGTTCTTTCTGTATTTGGTTCGTGGAGCGATCCAGGCATCTCGGACGCAATTCCTGTTTACATGTTTGTTACCGAACATAAGAGTTTGCAGGAAGTAGAAAATACTGTTTACTTTGCTTATTAGCAGTGTCAACGATTTAAAAGAGCGCTTTTTCCAGGAACCGAGAGTGCTTTCGGAGTTTGGAAAGTGTCCAAGAGGAGCAATTCCGTTCGCATTGTTTTCGGGATTGCCAGGTGATTTGTGACGTAATACTTGAACCCCAACCTGTGAGCTAGCGCCCTGTGTCCTATTAATAGGACAGATGCTTTTCCCCATTCGTCCAGTGCTATACAGGGTGATTCTAAATTGTTTTTACAAAATTATAGGAGAGATTAGGGCACATAATAAGGAATCAATTGCATAGCAATGTGGGGTCAAAAACGCCGTTTTCACTTAACAGGGGCGTAGCCAGAAATTTTTCATGGGAGGTTACGACTACTGCAACTCACATAGCCATACTGCTATACTGCATTTTGCCATACTGCATTTGTATGGCAAAAAATTCCTCATGAGGGGGTTATGACCACCCTAACCCCCCCCCCTTGGCTACGCCCCTGGTAATCCCTTTGCCTGGTAATCCCTTTATGAAAAGTGTTTGTCTAATTTCTTAAGCAAATTTCATGTACAATGAGCTTGTCTACAAAAATCTCATCTATGGAATGAAATAGAACTTTTAAACTATATATTTTAGTCACCTGTTTTCTGAGAAAAATACGTTTGTTCTTGACAAACAATGGTCGGAAAGTTCACTGTTGTTTCAGCACCCATTCCAAAGTGATTATTAACAGCTACATGAAGAGGCGGCATTTTTAGCCAATACATAGCTTCGAAGAAATTAAATATGTAAATCTTCGTCGTATTATTGTTTAATCTGTCAAATAGAAGTTTTTTTTTTTTTTTTAGCTTGTCTTTTTCCGTATACCAATTGATCCACAGTGTTGGTTGCAAAAGTTAAAGAACGAAAAAAAAGTATTCGCGATAAAATAAAACAAAATGAAAATATCAGAACTATCTTTCCAATAAGCGTTGAAGAAGGAGTGCGTTGCGTAACCTTTGGCCACTTACCCTTTCCCAACTGATTGTACCCCTAAGGCCCTTACTAAAAAATTTGTGAGACAGCCGTGCAATAAGTTATTGACCTCTAAAAATTTTCGGAGGTTTTTCTTTAATTTTTTCACTTGCACGTTTCTTTTATGGGCTTAATTTAAAGGTTTCACATAAGGGTTGTCGAACTCGTTCATTCAAAAAAAAGCTGTGTCTGTCGAAATCCAAAATTGCACATTTCTTCGTGTGGTGGTGTTAGATTCAATTAGCTGTGGAGAAATGCTGCATGACACCTCATTGATAAATGTGTACCACGCAACTTGTCAATTTTTTTTTTCTCTATTAAAAAGATTAGAAGAAAGCTAACTTTTTAAATTTATTATTAACTAGCTGAAGTACACGTCTTTGATAAGTTAGTCAGTGCATAATGCAGATTTCCAAAAAGCCTAAGTTTTCGTCAGATTTGTTGGAGTTCAAAGAATGGAATTAGCCCTTTGGCAGAAGTATAGAAAACTAATAACTTCTGTGTATTGATAAGAGATAGCAAGTTAAAGAGTTTCAAATTGTTGAGTGACATTGTCAATAGAGAAAACGTTTTATTTTAACTTTTTATTTTAGTGGTATGAGCTTTTAAAGTTAAGAAGTCATTCCTTTCTCTAACTGAATTTTGTTTGATTCGCTGTAAATAATTTAATATTATGCTTCAAGAAAATTTTCACAATCTAAAAAAAAAAAAAAGTAAAACATAAAAATCGAGGAAGCTTATTTAACTTGAATAGCCAACTATTAAATTGCCTCCAAGGCCTCACCATGGCAGAGTGGTTATGTCACTGAAAATGGTAAGACTGCCGAAATGTGAAGGTCCCGGGTTTGGGTCCCATAGTCTGGCTGTCGATGTAACGTTCTGGAGTTTTGGTATGTTTTCTCCTGATAGAACGTGAATACGCGTTAGAACCCCTTAGAAAGTCCTCCTACCAAGGCACCCCCATCCTTGGCAGATCGCCCTAACGTAGCGTTGCCATAATCACACACAAATAAATTGCCTCCAGGCGCCTTAGTGATCCACCTCCAAAAAAAAATTTTTTTTGCAAAATTAAAAAAAAAAATTATTAAAATTTTCAAAAAATTCCGACATTGTTTTAGTCGTTGCTGATCATGTTACTAAATTTCAGTCCTTGAAATGATAGAAATTGTTAAGCTATTGAATTCCAAATAATGTACAGACAAAAGTCTAATTTTACTTATATAGGTTTTTTTTTTCACCCTAATTTATTTTGTACGGCTACAAAACGCAATAAGTAATACCTAGCTTTTTTAGATTAGGAAAATTAAAAACTTCAAGTAAACCTTAAATTCGCCAGGCTCTGATTGAGACAGAAGACTGCTTTTGTGGAATTCCCCTGGACTTTTTCAGCTGAAGTTTCATCTTGTAGAAACACAATATTCCATAAAAAGATCGCACAGAACAATGGATATTAATAGGAATTAAATTACGGTAGTCTTCCGTTAAAATACCGCAAGAGCTAAACTAATTCGATTAAAACAGAAAACACTCAAACGAAATTGGTGTTTGAAAGATAAAATAATTAAAACTTTGTAAAAGAACACACATAAAAGGCACTTATCAAAGTGTACACATGTTTCAATCGAAAAAATTTAGATCAGAGTTTGTACGGGTTCTTAATTTGCTGAAATTACGAACTTTTAAAAAATTGACCTAAAACATCCTACTATTTGAGATACTCGAGAGAGCATCTTTCCGTATTTTATTTTAAAAATGCTGGACCACTTTTGAAATATCGCAGCATTTTAGGAAAGTATTTCAAAAATTCGGAATTTCAGCAAATCCAAGATCTGTACGAACTCTTTCAGTTACGTACATTTTTTGATGTTTGTTATTTTGCAAAGTTTTGATTAATTCGATTCTCTTTTATTCAGGTAGAAAATGGAGACTTAACATTTCTTTCGGAACCTAATGTTTTTATAAATACTTAGTTTTTTTTATTATAACTTTTTGATAGTATTGTAATACGTTATTTTTATGACGCTGGAGGCAGGAATACTGTCTTAATGTATTCTTATTTGTGATATCCAACTAGTAATTTAATAAGCTCAAGAGCATACATAAAGATATAAGGAATTTCCATGTAACCTGGAAATTGTGCAAATTCGTCACGGAATTTCATTTTGATAATTAAATATGGACTCTGTTTACGGAAAATACTGAAAACATTAGTTCTTCGTTTAACCCTTTGAGGCGCAACCCTTTCCCAACGCTGAAAAAAAGGGCAAGCCAGCTGCGACAAAAAAAAAAAGAGTCTCTAGATCTGTGGCATGCGATGAACGCTTCGATTTGTCTGCCATCTTGCTGGTAGTTAAGTCGAGCGATTGCTACGGCTGCCCTTTTTTTTCAGCATTGGGCAATCTATTTAGCTGTTCTTGCATTCTTCTATTTTTCAGCAGATGTCAGTGCTGTTAAAAATAATCTTTTTACAGGAAATGAACTGCTAAAAAGTAAAGGATTCTCGTGGAGCTATGTCACCCGCAACTATTTTTATAGAAATCAAATCTATTCTTCGTGACTGGCAAGAGTCGAAACGTCAGAGTTTGGTGTTCCTAGAGCGGGAACACTGCGCGTTAAAGGGTTAATAACTTTTTTTTATTAATAGCTGTTTTGTTGTAGTAGCCATTATGCTGAACTTTCTTTTTATCTCTTAAAAGTGTCTAAGGCGTTTGCATGCGCATACATACATAAATTTTATGAATGTATAAACAAATCTGTCATTGCATTTAGAATTTTGTCCTTCTTCAAACGGCATGGTCGTGAAAAGTTAAAATAATAAATATGAATATTTTTCTATTTTATTTTTCGGGTGAAATTAAATAGCAATTACTCAATATAACGTTAGAGTAACGTTATACTTTTTACTTAAATATTTATTATCTAAAATAAAATATCTTATTTTTTTGTAAGTAGATGTACTAAATATTTATAATATGCATATTAATATCTGTATGGTTCATAAAAATTAAGTAATAAAAATAACAAATGTATTAAAAGTAAACTAGAGAGGCATGTTTTAATTAATTGTGGTACCTAATCTTTTTCTCCAATCCGAGTGTTTAACGTATGCTGCACTAACCTTTAAAAAAAAAAAAAAATATGTTCACCGCATAATTATCCATATACTTTTTTAAAATGTAAAATCAGTTATTTGATTATTATTATTCTCTCTCTAAAGATTATTCTTAAGAAAATGCTGAAATTAACTTTTTCAAATTTAGTGTTGAAAGGGATCTAGATATTTCAATAAGTAGTCGTATAAATGAAAATTTTGCAGTAAATATAGTTTTTTTTTTTTTTTTTTTTTTTTTTTTTGCTGTCATGTATGTCTGAGTGACCGACCTTGAGTTGTTGCAATAAGCTGCAGTATATCTCTTAGATTAAGAAAAGAAAAGAGGAAAAAAAAAAAAAAAAAAGAGGAGGAGGGGGATGAAAATCTAACCTTTAGAAATGAAGATGCCAATCAAACTCGTAATGATAGACACAGGATTCCAACAAAGCCAAGTTTGCGACATCATGCACCGCATTTAAGTGAAAATTTCAAAATACAACCTATTATACGTTATACTTTGTAAGGAATGAGTGTGTCCCCCCTGCTTTTTCTTTCTTGTAGCAGCAATAATTACTACTCTTTAAAAGCATAGGTTTGTTTACGGGTTTGTTTATTAGTGCATTTATTCGTCAGCTGCAATAAATGGTACGGTCGTAAACAATGTGAATAAAAAATGCGTTTATCATTGATTTGGGGATTTTAAGATTGCGTCTTCTGTGCATCTGCATCTTTTGAAGCCTTGACACGAATTGCTTGGACGTCGTTTGCTATCTGAATCGACCTCGAACTTCACTGAATGCCGAGAGTTCAGCGGAATGTTATGTTGCTTTCTGATTCTTTTTGCCATTTCTTTTCTTTTTTGCCCAGTTACAGTTATCAGCTTCATCTCATAATTGTGGATAACATAGTACGACCAACTCAGTGGGTACTGGCCGCCGTGGGCACGCCGTACAAAGCGTATCGTGGGGTGCGAGAACTATTGCCATTGAAAATTATATCGACGTAACATTCTGTTCTTCACAAGTAATTTTTTATATTATTATTTTAACTATAAACTTCATTTTATTCGTTACAACCATTACAAAATCATCTTACAATAATTTCTTGCAAACATCTTTTCACTAAAAAACTTTAGAATACCAAAATTAGGCGAATTACTGGATAAATGAAAATCGCGAGCTCGCGCCATTTTAGTTAGTTGGGTGGATTGTAACTAAAAAGGATGACGATGCTTTGACATCATTTTACGATTGTTACATTATTATTATATTATAAGTAAAGCAAATATGCATTTCATCAGTGATGTCTATAAGTTTCCATTTCGGGGGTGGTGGGATATGCACCCCCTCCTATTCGCCAAAATGCAACGGGAAGGTTTTATATATAATTCGGCGCCAGCCTCACCATGGCACAGTGGTTAAGCCACTGAAAATGGTAGACGGCCGAGGTGTGAAGGTCCCGAGTTCGGGTCCCATCGCGCGGCTGTCGATCTTAACGGTCTGGAGTTTTGGTAGGTTTTCTCCAGATGTAACGTGAATACGCCTTAGAACTTCTTAGAAAGTCCTCCTACCAAGGCACCCCCCATCCTAGGCAGATACCCCGCGTGCAGGTTTGCCTTAACACACAGCACACAATAATTCGGCGCCCCTTGGACGCTGCACCGGGGCACAGATGCCCTCCCTAGCTACGTCACTGACGTTTTAGCAGAATCGGAAGCAATTTCATTTAAGCAGCCCATGGACTTAACTACCATAGCAGACCAGATAGTGTAGGGGCTCAGGAATCATTCTATCACGCCTTGGACCGGGGTTCGATTCTAGGCTTGGGTTTAGGTGTTAACTCCGTCCGTACTTTCGTAGTGGGTAATGTTGACCGCCTGCCAATGCCTCCAGGCCGTTGTAGTGGCGAATGCCTAATCGGCAAGTACCTACCCGATATTATTATTTTTATTGTAAAATTCTTATTATTTTTTTATTATTAAGTATTATTTTTAATAACTACCATTAAATTTTAAAACAATTTTTACCGTGTGCATTCTTAGATTATTGAATCATGTCTTTTTTTTTTTTCTAAATACACACCGTTGATTACGGACATTTTCTTCTTTTTACTACCGATTCTTTCAGAGGTAAAATGAACATTTGAGTCATTAGACGTTTATGAATCATATCCTAAATCATTCATTTAAGGAAAAATAAATTCCACACCAATGATTCAAAGATATTTATTTTCAACCTCTGAATTTCTCTGTAAAATTATAGGTGTCAGGATTCTACAACTACAAAGGACGAGGGGGTTGATTTTTCGAAATTTGGATTTTTGCTAACAAAATGATGATAATCAGGACTGTTAAGAAATTATACTATTTATCGCCCCTTCTTTTTTTCCCTCTGCTAGTTAACGCCCATCGTAGGTATCTACGTTTACACATTTTTGCCACTAAGGGAAAAACTGCTCAGGCAATTTTTTTTTTCCCTCCAAAATGTTAAAAATAAAAATGTATGCACTTTTGAAAAAAGTGTAAAATTTATTTATGTAATTTTTTAATCGGGATTGATTTAATTTAATTTAATGAGAAGGATTTTATATTTGATGCTTAATTCAAACAATATTAATATATAAATATTTTTGTATTTTTGATAAGTTAGTGATACACATTTCATAAATAAATAAATTTGATAATTAAAACTATCTCAGAAATAAAATTTGGTACTTAAAAATAATTAAAATCTTAATCAATTCGTAATTTACGTTCCTTAATTATTAATGAATATCCTAAATCAAAAAGAATCATTTCCACAAGAACTGTGGTATGTACGGTAATATCAAAATTGCTACGTGTTTGACGGAGTTAAAAAAATATTATTGAGGATAATTTACTTCTTTAGAAAAAATACTACAGCGAAATGTACTGACCTACTTTACGTATGGCCTCTCTACAGCGACTAGTAATTAATTTTCCGTAAGAAAAATTTTAAATACCTTTTTCCTTTCCAAACACAAATGTGTGAAAAACATTCTTGGTCTATTTTACATGCATGAGTTTTCTGCAATTTTTCTTATTATCAGACTTCCGCCCTTTTTATTTTACAGATTTGCGAATTCCGCTGTCTATAAAATTTTCGGGCAGGAAAAATTTTAAGTGTTATGTTCTAGTATCCCAATTTCAGTCTTTTTCCATTCGTCTTGAGAATAAATATTTTTCCTTTAACATTCTTTTATTTAAACCTCAAATGCCTTAAAAGTGAAAATTGACTTAATTTTTATTTTTTAAAGGAAATCATTAAAAATGCAGACTCAGATATGAATGAAATGGTGTAAATTAAATCAAATTTTGAAATAAAGGAAATTTCGACAATGAAAAAAATATTTATGAAAGCAAACAGGAAATAAATCTAGCAGGTTTATTTTACCCTTTTAAATTCCTTTTCAGATGTTGAGATGTTATACCATAATTGCAAAACCGCTTTAAAAGTATATAAATTAGGTACTTAGTATTTATCTATATTTTATGAAAATTATTATAATAAAATTTTATTAGAAGTTGAAGTTGTCCTTTCCCTCCCCCCCTTTTGGGAATGTATTCATATTATGTAAGTGTAATTTTTCTGCATTTGTGATTTTTAAGATACTTTGCTAGTTTTTCTTGTGTCCCAAATTTCACTTCTCGCGTATTTTCGTTCTTCGTTTTTTTCTCTTTTGATTTTGCGACTCGCATTCCTGGTTAAAAACTTTTATCTAAAACGGCCACTTTTACATCTAAAAGTATTTTAATTTAAGAGTTCAAATAACTCGTTTGTTCGTATTATGCGGTGATAGGGCTTTATTGCAATAGTTAACTAAAAGACGAAATTTCATGCAGAAACGTAAGGAAATTTCGTTTACATGAAAATGACATCTTGGTGCATATTCACAAAAAAAAAAAAAACAGTAACTTGGGCAAAAAGATTTAATGGTGTTTAACCCTTTGAGGCGCAACCCTTTCCCAATGCTGAAAAAAGGGCAGCCGTTGCCATCGCTCGACTTAACTACCAGCACGATGGCGGATGATCGAAACGTTCATCGCGTGCCACAGATCTACAGACCCTTTTTTTGACAACAGCTGGCTCTTCGCACAGCCAGCTGTCGTCAAAAAAAGGGTCTAGATCTGTGGCACGCGATGAACGTTTCGATCATCCGCCATCTTGCTGGTAGTTAAGTCGAGCGATGGCAACGGCTGCCCTTTTTTCAGCATTGGGAAAGGGTTGCGCTTCAAAGGGTTAACCATTCCGGGCAACCACTTCAATATAAATATTTTACCGCCATTGCTCCAAGATTAAAAAGTTCTAAAAGATTTAAAAGCAGAAAAAGCGTAATAACATCTGCACTGTTTATACGATCCTCTTGAAATTTTTCATAATTATGTATAAAAATATGAAAAACAATCTGTAGTTCTTTAAAAATCTGAAAATCCACCGGCTCCCTCATTTTTAAGCGATTTTTTGCTATTTTCATCTCTATTTATTAAAGCTCCGATTTGTACTATTTGATCAGGACCGGATAAGCTGATGTTCGAATAATTGAACTGGCAAGGCCCTGATGAAATTAAAGCGGCTGATTGTAGTAATGCCTAATGGTTTCCTTTTACGCCTTAAATGTATGTTTTTTAAAATCAGATTTCGTGGTGAATAGCTAGATTAAAAGAATATTGTGTGAACAGGGAACAAAGGGAGAGTCCACAACAAAGGCTGGAATCTGGGAAGATAAAATGATAAGGATGGGCAGGGGCGTAGCCAAGGGGGGGGTTATGACCCCCTAACCCCCCCCCCCTCCATGAGGAATTTTTTGCCATACAAAATGTATATTCTTCACTACATTATCACACACACGTATACATATACCTGAGTTAAATTTCTGGCTACGCCCCTGGTTGATGGGATATAAAATAGTGTTCCTTTAACTTGATTTCACTCGTTATTTCCAAGCTCTTATTTTCTTGTTACTGATGTCAACGATGCACTAATCAAGAGATGTTACAAATTGCCAACTGAAAAATTAAATGGGTGGGGGGGGAGGGATAATGAGGAAAAGGGTTAAGATGTTCGGGTAATTGAACAGTTCGGTTAGTTGCATTTCGAATAATCGGCGCTCTACTCTACTTAGAACTGGTCACATTTGGGCTGTTTTGATTGACGAAGAAATTATATCAATTAAATACTTCAGGAGGACATCTAGATAGACCGCCCAATGACGAAAAAATGCAGACGCACAGCCAGCTGTGCCAAAAATATTATTTAGCTCTGTGTCACGCATTGGGCGTTTCGATCGACCGCCATCTTGCTGGTAGTTAAATCGTGCGATGGCAACGGATGCATTTTTTCGACATTGGAAAATGGTTGCGCTTCAAAGGGTTAAGCCATCTCTCGGATTGGGTCGCTTCCCGTTGTCAGCGTGCTTGTTACGTAATCGCAATCTAAATAAATCTCGGGGGACACTTACGATTCTTGAATAAATCACTTAATAAACAGCATTTATCTAGATGCCCCAGCGATTGTTTGCAGGGAAAAATAACTCGCACAATTCTCCCTTCTGCTCTGTGCTCTGACACAATTCGATTAGGAGGAAAATAGTCTCCTTTCACGTGCCCTGCCTCGTGTTCGGAGACCAAAATCCAATGTCGCCCGAAAAAACAGCCCTCCGTTTTTAAAAGCACGGGCGTGTGCTCTTTTACCAGTATATTGAGTATTGGAACGGCACTAATCAAGCTGGGCTAACTGGAACAGATTCGTGTTCGGAAATGCTTCGCCTTATTAAGGCTTAAGTTTTCTTTTGTGTGTTGATACAGACGATTTTTCTCTTCCATATAGTTTTTTGCGTGATGCTGTTGGCAGCAGCGCAACGCCTCGTGATTCACTCTCACCGAAAGAAAGTGCATTCACTAGTGATTGTTTTTGTTTGTGAAGTAGCGAAAGTCAATGCATGAAAATTTTCCTTGTGTCTTTTCTTGGATTTTTTTTTTTTGTTGTTGTTGTTACCTCGGGAAGAGTAATTTGATGAATTAAGTGTCAATCTTAGAAGAATTAGTTTTTATCTCTGTTGACTCTTTTGCATTCTTTGCATTTAACCCATTGAAGCACCGCCGTTTCCATCACATTCTCTAAATTTTGCTGACGTCTATAGTGATAAAGCGTATTTTCCCTAGACATAAATTTTTAGAACGATCGATAATTTTTCTTTTAAAGTATCTGTTGACACGTAAATAAGTAAATCTTTCTCTGATCATCTTATCATCTGGTATCTGACTTTGTCATCTTGATAACTGGCAAAGGCGAATGAAGAAATTACTTTTTAAGAGGATCTAATTTTTTTTAATGATCTAAACAAAATATTCAATAAAAGAGAATATTAGTTAACATTGTTCTACATTTGAAAGGGTTGTAAAATTCCTCCTCAGCCTGAATCCGCCGCTTATGACAGATGTGTGTTGTGTGTGTGTGGTGTGGGTGGGGGGGGGGGGTTAAAGTTTACCATCCCATGCTTTAATAATTTTGAATCAGAATTGTTAATTTAATTTTTCTATTACTAGACCATTTAAATATACTGCATCAGTGTTCGTTGTGTGTGTGTTTTAGTGCTTGGAAGTTGAAGTGAAGTGTTGTACTGTTTGTCATAACTTTTAGTGCACGTCTGGTTAGTTTTTCTCCAAATGTATTGTGGAAGCGCATT
The DNA here is from genome assembly GCA_038373885.1 of Cheiracanthium punctorium. Classification (NCBI taxonomy): domain Eukaryota; kingdom Metazoa; phylum Arthropoda; class Arachnida; order Araneae; family Cheiracanthiidae; genus Cheiracanthium; species Cheiracanthium punctorium. The sequence continues at coordinate 264,792 of JAWZYV010013214.1, read as the reverse complement.
AGAGTCCCTTTAAGTCCCCCTCAAGGCAACCCGCCCTCCTTAGTCAGTTAGCTTCACCTTATTAACCACTAACATTCAAACACAATTCAATAAGCGTAGTATGACAGAATGTTTTTTCCAATGTTACATATTTAAATCAAAGGGAGAAAAATAAAAGAAGTTTTATTTTATTTGCAAATGAGTGTTTGGAATAAATTGTTTGTAATGGCAAGCCTACACCAGGGGCATCTGCCTAGGGAAGGTGCTTTGGGCGGAGGATTTTTTAAGGTGTTCTAATGCGTATTCACGCTACACCTGGAGAAAACCGCCCAAACTCGAGACCGTCAGATCGACAAGCAGGAACTTCGAAGCCTTCACATTTCAGCCATCTATCATGTTTAGTGTTTTATCCACTGGGCCGTGTTTTTTCGAATAAGAAGATTTTGCGACCAAGTTGTGGAAACCACGTGCCCTTCCGTTATCCCAGTAAATTTATAGAAGCCTATCTTCATTTGAAAGGATAAGAATAACATTTATATTCTTTTACAGGATCTTGCAAAATTATACTTAACAGTGATAGTTTTTCTTTTTTTTATGCCCGAAATCTTGCTAAATGGTCACCGAATTGGACGTATTTTAACTTTGACGCCGAATTTGCCCAAAACTTGTATTTGCATACGGACAGGGGCGTAGCCAAGGGGGAGGTTACGGGGGTCATAACCCCGTGAGGAATTTTTTGCTACAAAATGTATGCTCTTCACTACATTATCACACACACATATACATCCCCCCCTTACATGAAAAATTTCTGGCTACGCCCCTGCTTACGGATATTGTGTGAATTTTTCTCAGTGCCATCAAATACTGCTGTTAATAAATCAGAAATCAACTATCAGTGATGGAAAATTAACGGATTTAAATAGCCTAAATTATCATCTTGTGCTTCTCTCATATAGGGCCTTTTAATTTTAGCCTAAATTACAGCTTTGGGTAACAAATCAGCGGGAAAACGTGTAACAAAGAGATTCCGCTTTATGACAGTGATTCAAAAAAGTATTTTAGTGAGATTGTTTTTAAATTATCGTTATGCAATTATAAGTGCCCAAAAAGGCATTCTTGAAAAGGGTTTTTTGTAATTGGTGCTTTTAGCATGATTTGTCGTTCTCGTTCGATATTTTTTGTCAGTCTAAAAATCGGTCATCGTTGATATCCACGCATTTTCTAAAAGTAAATTTCCAGCTTTAGATTTGTGTCATCCGATAAGTGCCGCTGGTGTTTGTTTAAAAGCAATAACAAAACAATAATGTCTTCTTGCATCAGCATTCATTTTCTATCTGTTAAATTTGATATATATTACGTTAGTATCAGAATAAAAAAAAAGAAAGTGTTATTTTATCATGCCGCTTACAAGTGTTTACCAGATGTCAAATATCATTTAGATTGTTTTCGTCGATCCTGTTTTTCCATTGCACTTGTGAACAAGTTCTGAAATTTGACTCGGTGGGTGAAGGAGGAAGACCTATTTAAGTTGATGTGTCCTAAATATTTAGTTTGAGAGGAAAAATCGACCATGACCTCCTAGGTACCCTCCCTCCCCCCCAATCTCGATTCTGACAGTGCCAAGGCCAGTACTGTTCTTGAATGATTTTGGTGGGGGGGGGGGAGGTGCAATAGAACAGGGTGAATTAGCCCCCCCCCCCCTCTGCCCAGGCTGATGTCGAATTGCAGCAATAAAAAGTAATGAGTTTTCTGAAATGACTTGGAAGTTTTGGGTGATGGCCTTTGTTTGCTGAAAAACGTAGAGTGGTAATGAATAAGTCATTGTTGGTCATCAATCTTGTTTTCAAATATTTCTACATTTTCGGCTAAGTTTCCTACATTCGCAGTGTCATGAAAACAAAAAGAACTTTACCTTGAAAAGTGATTTGGTTTGTGTGGATATTACTAATGAACTGACATTTTAGACATTAATAGATTTTTTTTTTTTATTTTTTATTTTTTTTAAGGTTAGAAGTTTTGAAAATTAAGCGTCATTGTCGGAGGGGCGAATTAAGCAAAACCTAATTCTTTTAACTAGGTAATTTTGTTTAATAATTCAGAACTCGGGAAATTTATGCATTACATTTTTTTTTCTCTAATTAAGATTACGCGGTTTAAACAGGGTCTAAATTCGCGGCTGCCCGTTTACCCAAGGCAATCAGATTTTTTAAAAATTCAGTTGCCCCTCGAGCAGCCCTAAAAGAAAAGTAGGTGTACAATTAACGATAATTAACAGTGTTACATCATGGGTGAATGGATTATCTATATTAAACATGTACATTTTCCCAGTGTGAAAATTCTATTCCTTTTTTCATTCCTGGATAATGGAAGTTAATTTTAAGAATAAACGTTTGTCACACACGCACGCTCACAATTTGTTTTTCATTGTGGCGGTAGCTAATTTTTAAAAAAATTTGTGTAGTAAGAATTTTATGGGCAACAAATTTTACTTCTGGGAAATCCAAACAATATCAGTATAAAACGATATCAAATAAAATCACAGGATTCTGTACTTGATTTTAGGATCTCAAGAATTAATAGATAGCTTAGGTCTAATTCTCATTTGATTAAGCATAATTAAAATTCATTAAAATTCTCGAGGTAAAAGGAATTAGTTTCCTCATCTTGTACTTCCACTGTAGGGTAAGGCAGGGGTAGAGTAAGGTATGAAAATTGGCATTTTGTTTAATTCATGGCCTTGTGGTGTGACCATAACTCTGTTACCAATAAGAATATTGGACTCTTTTGTGTTACTTTATGTAATGCATTTGCCACCATCACTCTTGAACAGATTTTATCTAGTTATATTCGTTTTTAATGCAGAAATATTCAGTTTAGTTAAAAGCTGTTTTTCTTTAAAGATAAGGTAATTTGTTAAAATCGCCCCCCCCCCCCAATGTTGAAATCGATTAAAACGATCCCTTCACAAAATTACAATTGATTAAACGACATATTCGCAAAAATTCAGTGGATTAAAACAACCCTTCATCGTCATTTTGCCCTCTATTTTAAGGGAGAAAAAAAAAAAAGACTTTTACAAAAATTGGTATGAAAATTTACAAAAATAGATATTTTAATTCACAAAAATGAAATCCTAGAAAAATTCCTGGATCGACCTCTGTGTGAAAAGAAGCTCAATAAAATGCGCCCTCGGTAATACGTTTGCTCTCCGTTCATGTTTTTAGTACCGCTGGATGACCCAAGTTTGCAGGTTCGCTGGTTGCTATCTTGTTATTCTTTATGAAACTGGAACGATGGATTGAACTTTGAACAAAAGCACATTCTTGTTACTAGTGATAGCCTCCCCCCCCCCGCCCTTCCTTCTTCTGTCGGCAACAATCAAAGCATTTTCAAACTCGTGTTCCATGGTGTAGATCAGGGATTTGTAAACTTTTTCGGTCGCGGGCCAAAATCGAAAAAAGAAAGTTTGGCGGGCCTAGATAAATTTTTCGAAAATTTTAAGAACAATATACAAGTATTACAATTTAAATATGTTAACCCCTTACCGGATTTGTCCGAGCTGAGCTCGGGCAGGTAAAACGTTCCATTCTGGATTATCACGAGTGTAGCTCGGGCATTAGGAAATTATTTCTTTTTCACATAATCCTTCCCGAATTATTTCGTTTTACTTTCAAACACTTTTATTTACTTTTCTGCCCACTAGATTGTAGAACTATACACTATTTAAGAAATCTCGTAAGAGAATAGTGTTGTTATGCTTTAAAAATGATAACGCTTATTGGTGCCAGTCTACAAATAATATTTAAACAAAGTAGAAAAAGAGATGTGTTTATATAATATATAAATATATATTTTCTTTTAATTGCCGTCGGACCGGCAAATTAAAATTCTATCCGTGGCCCGGATTTGGCCCGGGGGCCGTAGTTTGCCCATCCCTGGTGTAGATGGAGCTTGGCAATAATAGATGGAAAAAAGGAATGTATGGAGATCGTAAACAGAATTCCAAGAGACCAAGTGTGATGCTAAGTGTTTGTTAAGCTGTAACATCCATTTAAGACCTGTAGACATGTTAAATAAGCACGGCATTTCTTTCTCCAGTGATTTGATTTGCTCAGCTTTCTAAGTTGTGTATAATTTAGAAATGTACCAGCTGCTCTAGATAATGCCAAACTAAGGACGCTGCGCCTATCTTTTGAAGATTGTTTCCGAATGTATTTTTTTACTCCAGTTGAGCTAATTTTGATTTTTCCTTCCCAGATTTGGTTGAACCCATCTGCGCCTGAATTGTTTGCATTTTTTTTTTCTTTTTCTCCTGCGATGTTTGATGTCAGCAATAATAGATAATTTTCCATCAACTGCATGAACAAGTGATAGTTTCTTTTAAAAAATTATGTATAAAAAATAAAAATTGTGCATCCTACTTGATCATGTTACAGTATTTTGTGGAACTCAGATTAAATACTCATGAATTAAGGCCTGGAAAACCAAATAGCGTTTACAAATTTGATTTACCTAGCACATGCTAATGCTAATATGTAGGATTGACCATATCGCTGCTCAATGGGATGGGAACAAAATCAGAATCTGATTTTCCCAGACGACCACAGCTAATTAAACTTTATGTTCCGCCCTCCCCAACCCTTTTAGAAAATAATACACATTAGTAAGAATTGGAGATGAGACGGTCTCGGGCTCTGAAATTCAGTTTTGTCTTCAGGCGGACTCAGAGTGGAAGTTCTCGGGCTCGGTCTTTAACCCTTTAACGCGCAGTGTTCCCGCTCTGGGAACACCAAACTCTGACGTTTTGACTGTTGCCAGTCGCTAAGAATAGATTTGATTTCTATAAAAATAGTTGCGGGTGACATAGCTCCACGAGAATCCTTTACTTTTAGCACGCCATTTCCCGTAAAGAAATTGTCACGATTATTTTTAACAGCACTGACATCTGCTGAAAAATGGAAGAGTGCGAGAACAGCTGGATAACTGTGCGGCACAGCCAGCTGTCGTCAAAAAAGGGTCTCTAGATCTGTGGCACCCGATGAACGTTTCGATCGTCCGCCATTTTGCTGGTAGTTAAGTCGAGCGATGGCAACGGCTGCCCTTTTTTCAGCATTGGGAAAGGGTTGCGCCTCAAAAGGTTAAAAAATGAGCCCGAACTCAGCTCTAGTAGGAATTATTCGCCCAGTCAAAATAATCAGTATGCATATTTTATTTATTTATTTATTTATTTTCAAAGTTTACCGCAGGATTTGATAAATACTTTAAATTTCATATTCCAGTTTTGCAACGGTGTTGCACAAATTAAATACATTTAAGTAGCGTAAGAGGCGCTCAAATTCCTGCCACCCCTCATTGTTCGCTTATCGATTTCAGAACATTTCCTCCATCAAGTAGTAAGCGCTTGTTTCTTTGACTATTACTTGGGCATCTCTACCATTTACGACCCTCCAAACCTTGAAGGCACGTAGTTTAGACGTTACTGCTCCAGTTACGGATCTTTCTGATGAGAGTGAATTTTCTTTGTGATCATAATCAGTTTCTGATATTGACTGCGATTTAACTGAAATGAAATAACACCTGTTTGGTTTACCTACGTCCTTAAAGCAGTCGAGCAAAGAGCAGCACATTTTCCCCGCTATCATTCCAGATATATTTTTTTTTCATTCATTGCCACGGCAACGAGATAACTTGCTTGAGAAACAAGGATTCTGTTGGCCGCGTAAGATTTAGATTTTTACAGCCTAATTTTGCTAGTATTCTGAGGTTTCGTCATGTTGACCGCTCTTATAGAGATGGGTATTATGTAATATTGTGAGCAAATGCACTTTTGCTGATCTGACAATTTCATGAATAGTTCTGTTTATGCTTTCCGTCATGCTATCTAAGAATAAACTGCCATTAAAACAATGAGGGCTAGATACTGTGCATATTAAAATCTCCGCCCCCCCTCCCCTCTTCAGAGAAAGAAGCCTACCCTTTTTATTTTGAATAGCTTTGTTATATTCACAATTGTTGACATTTTTATGTATTGGGCTCAGTTCGGAACGCGCGTGTAAGTTTAGTGCCGGTTGGAGATTCCATATTTTTATCTTCTTTTTATTTTGGTTTTTGTTTCCTTTTTTCCTTTCCGCCTTTTTTTTTTTTTTTTTTTTTTTTTTTTTTGTGTGTGTGTATTGCACGACGAATTTATTACAAGAACTTTACCTTATCTTGTATCTAAATTCCCGTTGAAATATGTTGTTTAATTCCATTCTGTAATAATTTATCTCTGTACCATCTCTATATGTGTGATAAGATTCTTTGTGAAAAAGATGCATGTGTTGAATATACTCCCCTCAACCAAAAAATAAAAAAATACTGATAGAAACCTTTTATTGGATGTTGTGTACGTCAGGCGCGTAGCCAGGAAAATTTTTTCGGGGGGGGGCGGATATGCGCCTGGAAAATATTTCGGGGGTGGATATGAACTTATATCTGTATAAATAGACGGAATTTCATCACTAATCCAAACATTTCGGTGGGGGGGGGGATATATCCCGATATCCACGCCCCTGGTGTACGTCACTTCAAAATATTAATCAAATAGTTTGATGTTGACCAATCAAACTGTTCAAAAATGCTATTGAGATGGGCGATTCGATCAACCACCATGTTGCTGGTAGTTAAATCAAGCGATGGCAACGACTTCACTTTTTCGGCATTGGACAATGATTGCGCTTCAAAGGTTAAAGTCCTTTTGCATTTATATTTTTAAAGTGTCGAGTCTTTTTAGGTTTAAATTAGGTATTTACGGTTTAAAAAATAATAAAAAACTTTATTGTAGTTATTTTGAGAGAAGTTGAATTGAATCCTATAACAGTGATAGTTTTAAGATGTGAAACCATAAACTTCATATTTGTGCGAAATAACCTTCCAAGGTATTTAAGTTGGTACTTCCATGCCTTCTGGTCTTTTGTTTTACTCGCATAATTTCATTATTCTATGTTGGATCATAACCAGAAAAACATTTCGGAAAAGAGGAAAACCAAAACGCAGCAAAGACGATTTATCCGAAGGAAATTCGATTTTTATAATTTTGTTTCAAGAATTAAAAATTTATATGAGGGGAGGAAAGCGTTAAACCCCATTCTGGCTACTCTACGTCCCTATCCCTCATCGTTTTTATACACTAACTTCCTTGCTTGAACAGTTTGTGTAATGATTCATTCAGCAATCGGTCTAATCATTATATCGTCTCCTTAGTCTTTTCTATTTAACTGTAACTTCCCCTTCCCTTTGCCACGTGTTTCTGCCCAAGGCGACCACATAGCTTGCCATAAAAGAAAAAAAGTAGCCCGTCTAGTTGATGGTCTATATATAAGTTTTTATTTTTCCAACCGATATTTATTTTATTTTTTTAATCCAGGCTTTCATTCTGCATGTCTTTGTGGCTAAGCTTCAGACTTTCTGTTATTCTGTTCTCTTTTTAATGTTAATTTAACCCTTTAACGCGTAGTGTTCCCGCTCTGGGAACAAACAACTCTGACGTTTTGACTGTTGCCAGTCACGAAGAATGGATTTTATTTCTATAAAAATAGTTGCGTATGACATAGCTTCACGAGAATCCTTTACTATTTGGCACGTCATTTCCCGTACAAAAAATTGTCACGATTATTTTTAACAGCATTGACATCTGCTGAAAAATGGAAGAATGCGAGAACAGCTGGATAGATTGCCCAATGCTGAAAAGAGGGCAGCCGTTGCCTTCGCTCGACTTAACTACCAGCAAGATGGCGGACGATCGAAACGTTCATGGCGTGCCACAGATCTAGAGACCCTATTTTCACGCAGCTGGCTGTGCCCGCGCACTGCCAGCTGTCGTCAAAAAAGGGTCTCCAGATCTGTGGCACGCGATGAACGTTTCGATCGTCCGCCATCTTGCTGGTAGTTAAGTCGAGCGATGGCAACGGCTGCCCTCTTTTCAGCATTGGGAAAGGGTTGCTTGCGCCTCAAAGGCTTAACGCAATAACATCCATCGCGATTTCTGATTTTCATCCTCCCCCCCCCCCCCCGGTAAGATTTAATGCAAATTTTCTTTCGAAAACTCCCCCCCCCCCCCCCACAATGTGTTTTTCAGATAGTGTTGGAAATACTTTTATTTTGGAACAGTGTTTGGGTAAATTCCAGTCCTTGGGAATAAGATTAAAATGTTCTCCCTGTTTTCTCCAAATGCAATGCGTTTTTAGCCTATTTTCTCATAGTGTTGTATGACTATTTAACAGAAACGACAGTGCTTATCAGGTTTTAAGAAATTACAAAATCAAATGATAAAACCTCTCCCTTAGTGCCACGAGCTGTATATACGCGCATGCCCTACCGTACATAATGACACTCTTCTGGGCGACCGCCCCCCGCCCCCGCGACACAAGAAATTAATGTAAAAGATCCTATTTTACTTCCATAAAATGGACGTATATGACAATCTTCTAACTAACAACCCCCCCCCCCCCAACCGAGAAACTTGCATTAATCCGCCATTGTCTTTCGGTCCAGTTTGCCTGCCCACTCTGCTGTTATGCAAATTTTGTCAATTTGACGGGAAGGGGGGGGGGTTGTTTATTAGCGCTAGTTTAACTTACCAGTTTCGTCCAATCTACAAAATATTTTGTTAATGTAACAAAATTTCGGTTAATTCAACTTTATTTATTCGACTGAACTATGTTAAAGTAACGCTGATTGAAAATGTTAATTTAAAAAATTAAATCTAAGTAAGATTAAAAAAAAAGTTAAAAGGTATTTACGGATCCATGTAGGTATCTAGTTCAGTGTTGCCAACTTAGCCACTTTGTAGCTGGATCTAGCCACTTTCAGAACCTAACTAGTCATACATTTTCGAAAAAGCTACTACTAGTATCTATTTTAGCCATATTCTTTCTGTTACGCGCAATTTTTAGCCCCTTTCAACGTTCATAGGTGTAGCTTTCCATTTGCATTAATAAATGTTAAATTTATTTTATAATGCGTATGCGCACACTGGAGGGTACAAAATTTTACTACTGTAGTCTTCATAGAGGAGGAGGGGGAGGGGATAGAAGTTTCACTATATATATATAGTGATGAGCAATTTATTTTTCTCTAAGCTCGAAAACATTTTTAAGCCGTTTCTAGCCACTTTTCGCTTTCATTCTAGTTATTTTTTCTGAGGTACAGTTGATTACACCGGTCTACTTTCAAAAACCAGAGAAACTGCATTACACGGATTTCAGAATATCGTGAAATTTATACTTTATTTACCTTGTTTTTGTTTTCGGTGGCGGAGCGGTTTTTTAAAGTAGAACACGAGGAAATCAAGGATGGTTCGAAAATAAAAAGGTGGGGGCTCGAAAAAGGAGCGAGCACGACTTCATTTATTACCGGCCGGTGAGCCGCAAACGCAGTTCGTATCATCGATCATTAGCATGGTTTAGTGTTTTTCCAGTTGTCCCGCAGCCCACATGAAATGTTTTATTTTGCGTAAAACGTTGTTGCTGAGACCGTAGTTTTCCTTTTCAAGCCACGAGCATAACCTCTGTGGCCGATTAGAAATGCCTCCTGCGACGTGCTTTGACGCAATCTACTTTTGGAATTCTTGTATCTCCCCTTTTTTTATTTCTTAAATTTTTTTTTAAAGAGAATACGCTGAGTTGATAATGTGAAAAATGCTTTCCCCCCCTTATTGTTCGTTTTCAATAAGTCTGCAAACTAAAAGTAGCACTGGCGTAGCTCTAGCTTTCTCATGGGAGCGTTCCACTTGGGGGGGGGGGGGGGGCTCACTTCTTACTGTGAAATTTGATTGGCAGTAAATTATACTATAAATATTTAGTGAAAATGCTTAAATTATTTATAATAAATTGTGTTTGTTACGCACTGAATTATAAAATTTCCGAAATTAATGCAATTGTTTTTAAATCCTACTATAGAATCCTACTATATAAATAACACAAAATTATTTTTCCCCCGTACATTGTTTTGAGCGATGAATTCAAAAAGTGAATACTTGTTTGTAATTAGCGTTTGTGCGTAGACTAGGGGGGGCAGTTCGTATCTTCTCGAAGAGATCCTAGAAGAAACTTCTTATTTTTAAATTTAAAATCGTTTGTCAAATAATAGAAAGTTTCATGAAAAAACAGAGTAGGACATTTTAAAATGAGGACTTTACAAGACTGTAGTTCAGAGAAACAAAAGCAGCTTCAGTCTTAATACACAAATTAGAATAAACTAGTATGCCTCAGGGACTCGAAAAAAAAAAATCCAGGATGATTCTTCAGCTGCTATTTTTGACATCAGGTCCAAAGAAGTTAACCACGTCAAGCTTTAAGTATTATATATTTCACATAAAAAAGTAATACTTAATGATATTTTTAAGATTGATAAGTTTGGGTATATTTGTGTGTTGCAATAAGTGTTCGAGCTTGAAAATTTTTTCAAATTATTTTATACTTTTTAGTCCATCGTTGAATAAAAAGCTTGATTTTCAAAACTTTTATTTTGTATTTATCGTTTATTACAGCTTGTCCAGACATTCGAAAAATATTCATGTGTCTGAGGTTAATTAATAGTTTATTTGTCTGCAAAATTCACGATCCCCCCCCCCCCCCCAAACTACAGTTTTAATATTGTCTGCCAGGTATTGACTTGAGGTTCCCCAATTTCTCTCGCTTATCAAAAAAAAATAAAGAAGAAAGAAAAGAGTGATATGATATTCGAATTATTGGACAGTTCGGTTTTGTTGAAGTTCGGATAAAGGACGTTCTACTGTATATGCACTACTCCTCAATATTTGCAATCACTATAGCCACTACGTACTGCGGTGGAAGAAAGCGGTAGACGTGTTACTCACCACTGTAACCAGTCCAGAAAACAACACCGATAAAGTGATATGCAAATTATACCGTGCACTGAAGATTGCAGGATTGGACGTAAAATTGGATTGCTCATAGTTACTTTCAAGGTCCTCTGTACGTTTGTTATTTGTCGAAGTCACTTGTTTTGGGAGGGCAGGCATCAGAACCTGATTTTTTAGTCTTTCGATGCACGTGTACGCTCTCGTGTAAAAAATACCGACGACTGGAACCATGTGATAGTGTTTTCCCCTCACAAAGGTGTTTTGAAAACAGTATTGGTGATTGATTCCCAGAATCGCGAGGCGGATGTTTCTTCTGCAACCAGTTGAAGATGGCAGCACTAAAAACGTGATCTAAAAATTTTATTAATAGAGCTGCTCATTTAGTTCCAGAAGGAGCATCTATTGTATTAATAGAAAACGAATTAATAGTATGGGGAGGATGACTGATACAGCTGTTGTTTAACCCTTTAACGCGCAGTGTTCCCGCTCTAGGAACACCAAACTCTGACGTTTTGACTGTTGCCAGTCACGAAGAATGGATTTGATTTCTATAAAAATAGTTGCGGGTGACATAGCTCCACGAGAATCCTTTACTTTTTAGCACGTCATTTCTCGTCAAAAAATGGTCACGATTATTTTTAACAGAACTGATATCTGCTGAAAAATGGAAGGCGGCGAGAACAGCTGAATAGATTGTCCAATGCTGAAAAAACAGGGCAGCCGTTTCCATCGCTCGACTTAACTACCAGCAAGATGGCGGACGATCGAAACGTTCATCGCGTGCCACAGATCTAGAGACCCTTTCGCACAGCCAGCTGTCGTCATTAATAGCTTTCTCATTTGAGGTGTCTAGTTAAGAGGGGGGTCCATTCTTACTAAAGTTTTCACAATTTGTACAAAATCGAAATATTTTTTACCCTAAAATACGGATTTTGAGTGAGGTATTCAAAATGTGAATATATTTGGCTTCAATTAGCGTTTGTGCGTAGAACTAAGGGAGGGTCCAGACCCCTAACCCCCTCAGTGGCGGATCCAAAAAAAAAAAAAAAATCTATAAGGGGCACAAGACATTTTTCGGTCACATTTTCTTATAGACTCACCTGAATTTACGAAACAAGTCAATCTTTTATGGTGTAAACTTCATTCGTCGGGGGAGTACGTGCCCATGTGCCCCCCCCCCCTCTGGATCCGCCAATGACCCCCCTCCTTATATACATCAGTGCACCAAGAACAATTCGCCCTCGCTGAAGTAGGGCACCTTTTTACTTAAAACAGTTATTTCTAAGAAAAATGTCTATTGTTGCTTTTGATATGTTCCATTGATTTTTTCCCCCCAGTTAAATGCCAAAAAAATGCTTTTAATAGTTTACTTGTGAATAAAAAATAAAATAAAATATAGTGAAACGATTTCTTTTATATTGCAAGTTCAAAGAAACGCCCAAAATTCAGAGTTGGGTATCGCACACTAACATTTTTATTTCTAAAAAAAATAGCAGGAAATCTAAACACCTGAAAAAGAAAAATAACAATTTCCTGGGAACTTATAATTTAATGTATGTGTGGCTGAATCTTTAATGAAAGCGAAATGGTTTATCATCCTAAAAAATCAACTTTACGAAATCATGTTTACCATTTTACTCCATTCAAACCCACAAAATTCGTGCGGTCGCATGAGATATCTGTTGTTGCTTACATCAAAAATAAGGTAGGATTTCCACGTGCATTGCTTGCGTGTTCGGTTATGTCTTTGTGTCACTGTTCGGTTTTTCAAGGGCTTTTGATGTATATCAAATCAGCTACTTCTTTTCTTTTCCGAATCTAGTGGCATGTCTGCGTGTATTGTTTATTATCGTTGCAATTATTTCCCCCATCTCTTAGTGGAAAAAAGGCGGTTTCAGGTAGTAATTTTTTTTTTTACATGGTTAATCCCAAAGTGAATTTCTGCTAGCCATGTTTACGTTTGTTATTGTTTCAAGAAATATTTATTCTCTTATTTTCCAGTGTCATGCGACTTAACCCTTTGAAGCGCAACCCTTTCCCGATGCTGAGAAAAGGGCAGCCGTTGCCATCGGTCGACTTATCTACCAGCAAGATGGCGGACGATCGAAACGTTCATCGCGTGCCACAGATCTAGAGACCCTTTTTTGACGACAGCTGGCTGTGGTGTCTCTAGATCTGTGGCACACTGAACGTTTCGATCGTCCGCCATCTTGCTGGTAGTTAAGTCGAGCGATGGCAACGGCTGCCCTTTTTTCAGCATTGGGCAATCTATCCAGCTGTTCTCGCATTCTTCCATTTTTCAGCAGATGCCAGTGCTGTTAAAAATAATCATGACAATTTTTTTACGGGAAATGACGTGCTAAAAAGTAAAGGATTCTCGTGCAGCTATGTCACCCGCAACTATTTTTATAGAATAAAATCTATTCTTCGTGACTGGCAACAGTCAAAACGTCAGAGTTTGGTGTTCCCAGAGCGGGAACACTGCGCGTTAAAGGATTAACTAGGGTTGCCAACCATTCCGCGAGAGCCGGGACATCCCGTTTCTAGAAATTTAAGAGTACACGAAATATGTGTGTGGGATGCCAAATGTCCCGTTTTTTGAATGAGTGATTTAATAATTTAATAAATTATAATCTCAAAAGAAATTTTAAACATAATAATTCTTTTATAAATAAATATCTCAGTGGAGGTGATTGTACACTTTAAGTTTCTATTCCAAGTAGGTAATAATTTCAGTAAAACTGGTGTAATATCTTATGGTTTTTTTTTTTTTTTTAACGTGTGATTTAATACTTGAAATTTCTTTATAAAGGTGTAATGTTGATACTTATTTATAGATTGTTTTAATTATTTCTGAAATGCCAAAGTAAAATGATTTTGCTTTGTTTGCGAAAAGAATTAAAAAGTTCTTTGAATTTAATTGCTAATGATATTACTATTTGTTCTGATTATAAGGAAGAGATGGAAGACTCCATAATAATTAATATTAATTTTTCATTAGTTTGATTGTTTTAACTTTTGTTAACTATGATGCATGGATAATTATGCCAAAGTAAACCATAATACTCCATAAAACTTTTAAAATGGAAAAAATAAATTTGATTTTAACTATTTTTCTCTCTTTCCCGTAATTAGTAAGCTGGGTCCCGCTTTTTTAGTCACGCCCCGAAGTTTAATCGCGAAAGTTCTGTAAATTCGTGAATAAAAAGTTAGCAACCCTAGACTTAACCCTATGACGCCCTGTGGTTACACTGCGAAATCGCCAGTTTTCAGCGCTTTTACTGCCGCCGCAAGAAAAAATGGTTAAATGGTTCCAGCGCTGGAAAAGAGCATCGGGTTGCCGTTGCCATCAATCCGTTTAACTGCCAATAACACGGCGGTTGATCGAATCGCCTATCTGTTAGTAGTTAATGGATGATGGCAACGGATGCACTTTTTCAGCGTTGGGCAACCTATCCAGTTAGTCTTCTGTACTGATGTGAAAATGTTTGCGCTTCAAAAGGTTAAAATAAATGGCCACAACCTAAACAAATAGAAAGTTGGTTCGTAAATGTCTTATGGGGGAAATACTTTGCAGCTAATGGATATACTTAAAATGTTATTTTTTCATACCGCGTGATAGACGTTCGTTGAGTAGTTATTCTTTTCCCCAAAAATGTTGTTTACCGATTTTATTTATACTTGTTAGTCGCATAACGACACGCATGATTGCAAAATTGATAGTGCGAATCTCATTGTCTGTTACATACTCGTAAGTTGTTATGCTAAACACTTTTTCTTGAGCATCTTTATAAAAAAGAATGCAAATATTTGTCAATATTTTAGCCGAAATATCTGGATATCATCGCTGTTTACTCCAAAGTTGTGTTGATAAGTCTCCTTTACTTTATCAGATCAAAATACTTGTAAGGTTTAACGTTACCAATTTTTTTCTCCCCCCCCCCTTTTTAATCTATTCATAACACTGTATTTATCTCTTTGTTCATCAATAATATTGAGTCATTCAGTCCTGTCTTTAACATGTTTTATTCTTCAAAAATAAAGTTATTCTGTGTTTGATCAAACATTTTTATGAGGAGAACACTTAACGAAGAACTGAAGTTAAAAAGTAAAATAAATTAAAACTGGGCTTTTTAATGAATGCTACAATTAAATAATAAACCTTTTTTTTTTAAAAATAAATAGTGTTTTGTAAACATAAGGTGAAGTTGACAGCTCCGAACAAGAAACTAATTAACAGTTTAAAAAAATGAAAATAATTTTAACTCTTCGTGGCGTTTAACTTTGGCGATCTTTTATATATTTATTTATTTTTAAATTAGAATTTAACAGTATCTGTGTAAAAGAAATTTCTCCTGCTTTTACAGCCTAAGTTGGGACTCGGTGAAATCATTCAATTGAACTCTTTTGTTAAGTTTTATCTGATTGTTAGCATTTTGCCATTGGCTTTTATTTATTTCTTTATTTGTGTGTGTGCGTATCGCTTTGAAAAAAAAATGTGTTCATTTCGTCTGGCACATTGTAAATAAATAAAATAAAAGTCGAAAAATTAATATATGTCCATAAACTTTATACAAATCAAAGAAATTTGTCAGTTTAAAATCGAAGACAGAAAGGATGTTTTGTCGGCAAGCGGCTACCCTAAATAACTTTCTAGGAAGGAAGAAAACTGTTTATTTCAAACATGTCCCTTTTCTCCCTCTTTTATCCAGAGCAGGAAAGCCATTACGTTCTTTTTTTCGACCCTGTTGCCTGAGGAGCATGTTCCTGCTATTTTGCTAATGTAAGTTCCTTTCCTAAAACCTTTAGAAGGGCCTCCTCTACTTTTTTGTTCGAAAAGCCTCTTATGACACTAGGCGATTACTGATTTTTAAATATATGCTGTAAAAAATATAGTAGGCAGAGCCTGATTATGACCAACAGGGGCCCCGGGCATTGATGAATTTGGGGGTCCCACATCTATGAAATTTGTTTAATTTTTCATAAAATTTTGAAATGAAAAAGAATATTTCAGAACAACACTTGATATTGGGGGCCCTTTCGAGCCTGGGGCCCTGGGCAAAGTCCTGATTTGCCCATGCGATAATAAGGCTCTGATAGTAGGGAACTGAGTTAATAACGCTGAGAAAATTTGACTATCGTTATAGTATATCAATATGTTCCATGTGCGATTTATTGATATTTTACATGGAGGCGATATAAAGACTAGCTCAGTTTATTTCGAAAATTATGTTTTTGCTATTATCCGTGGCACATCTACAATCGTTATAATTTAAAAAATAATTAGATAAATCTCGTTTAATTTTGTGGCTAAATAAATAATAGTATTTTATTATTCAATTCGTTTGTTCTGTTCTCAGAGACGGATTTAGAAATTTGCCGCCTTCGAAAATTCACCACTGTAGGCTATTATAGCCTAACTAGCCTATTTAGAAATCCTCCACTGCCCACCCCCCCGTTCACCGCGCGTTCGATTTAAAACTGTTTCAAGGACTTAAAAATTTGTAGTATGCCTCTTGACGAACTGTACTGCATACTTAAGAAATGACAGACCTATGTCAGTTATTAAACTTAGAAAAATTCTCAAAAATGCTATCTATCAAATGTCATGCACTACAGTAAAGTTAACGATTTTAATCTTGTGTTTAAGAAGTTTTTTTTTAGAAAGTCATAATTTTCGTAGGTTTATCGTTTACTGTTTATGTTATAATGCAGTGTTTGAAGAAACTTCTGAAATCTGAGTTTCTGACGCTTTTAGTTTATTTTAATTTGTGTTCACAGAGGCTAGAAAGCATATATTCCCTTCTCCCCACTAGAACTTTTTAATGCTAGTTATGAATTATTACTTTTTTAATATAGAAATGTAACTAATAGTGGTTTGGCCGAATATTAAATTTTTTTAAAGTTCACTTTAATTGTAAATAAAATATCATTTTCCAATTTTGTAATTAAATACTAAATAAAGACATTAAAATACGTTTATACTATTTGTAGGTACTTAAAAACACACAACAGTATATTATCTGTAAAACTAAAAAAATCTTGGTCATGGAAAAATATCTTTTACAAAGTTGAACACTAATAACAGCATAATTATATTTTGAGATATTCATAATTTAATAAACATGCTATCTATGGTAAATGTGATTAATCTGGTAACTATACATAATCACATCATGTTTTGGGCTTTACAGCCTCTGAGCAAAAAACGGCTGCCCTTTTTTCAGCATTGGGCCATCTATCCAGCTGTCCTCGCATTCTTCCATTTTTCAACAGATGTCTGTGCTGTTAAAAATAATCGTGACCATTTTTTTATGGGAAATGACGTGCTAAAAAGTAAAGGATTCTCGTGGAGCTATGTCACCCGCAACCATTTTTATAGAAATAAAATCCATTCTTCGTGACTGGGAACAGTCTAAAGTCAGAGTTTGGTGTTCCCAGAGCGGGAACACTGCGCGTTAAAGGGTTAAAGCAAACCTTCCGTATCGTGCTGCAGTTTTATTTAAAGCGAGGGGGGCAAGTTAAAAAAAAAAAGAGTTATTTCCAACCTTTGACGTATTGTTTTGGAAATTTGAGAATTATGGACGATTGCACGCGGCCAAAAGCGTGCCTTATTTTCAATAACAAACTTATTCTATTTTAGTAGTCATTTTTTTTTTTTAGAGGCAAAAATTGCATTTTCTTCTGACAGATGAAAACAAAACAAAACATAACGAAGTGAAATAAAGAAAGAGTTAAATGTGTCCGGTTGGCTTTTATTGCCAGAACTAGGAAAATTAACGTAAAAATAATTCAAATGCCCGTTTGGTGCACGTGATGTTTTCAAATTAGAATCAGTCATTTTTATTGTTTTACTCTGTCATTGTACTCTCGTACAAACCTGCTTTATTAGTCAATCTGATGTTGTGTTATTTTTGCTTTTTTATCACGTTTATAATGAAATAAATCAGTCTTTCTGGAAGAGTTTCAGCAATAGGACCACTTGTGCTTGCGTTTTTAGGTGTTCTGAAAGGAAATGGTTGCGCTGTTGGATTTTCATCTTTAAATATTCCTGCAATTATACCCCTATTATAAATTTGCATTTTATAACTTCAGTTGTTACAGAATCTTTAATGACCCTTCAGTAGCTCAGTGGTTTACTTTGACGGTAGGGGCTTCGGTTCAATCTTGAGTGTCTGACAGTTTCTCGTAATCTTCGCATTTTTTGATTATCTGAACCTAAGAATTTAGTTTAAGAGGGAATTTTCGTGCAAAAAGTAAACAATACAAGCATAGATTTTTTAAAAATCTTTTCTCTTTGTCTCTTTAAATTCTGTTTATAGAAGTAAACTTCGTGCTCACAAAACAAAGATATCCATAGTAAAGGAATAGTAAAGGAAAATGTTTAAAACTTTAAATACTTTGACCTATATTTTTTCATTTCAAAACATTATCAAAATTTCTATTGGTAAAAGTTTTTTTTAATGTAAAATAAAGAATAATGGTGAATTGATCTTTTTTTTAAAAATCAATTAAGGCTATCAATAAAGAAAAAAAAAATAAAATTCGTTTTTGTTTATTGCGTATTACTTCTGTTTAAAAAACAATAATACAAGAAATACTTTTAAAACAGTCAGGAGGTAATTGCGAGCCTGTGTAAAATTTCTTTTCATTGTGTTTACTGCGAATTTAAGGGAAAATGGCTGTGCCCGGAGGCACAGCCAACTGCGTCAAAAAAAGGGTCTGTAGATCTGTGGCACGCGATGAACGTTTCGATCGTCCGCCATCTTGCTGGTAGTTAAGTCGAGTGATGGCAACGGCTGCCCTTTTTTCGGCATTGGGCAATCTATCCGGCTGCTCTCGCATTCTTCCATTTTTCAGCAGATGTCAGTGCTGTTAAAAATAATCGTGACCATTTTTTTCACGGGAAATGACGTGCTAAAAAGTAAAGGATTCTCGTGGAGCTATGTCACCCGCAACTATTTTATAGAAATCAAATCTATTCTTCGTGACTGGCAACAGTCAAAATGCCAGAGTTTGGTGTTCCCAGAGCGGGAACACTGCGCGTTAAAATCGTTGAAAATAAATAGATAAACAGCAAGAGTGAAACGCCGGTATGGTGTCACTGGGCAGCAACTTTCCATGGGAAAACACATCCTTTGTGGTGGAGGAATGGCGAAAAAAAGGTCGAATGGAAAGCAATACACACACACTCGCACACCTTGAGGAAAAAACAGTGCTGCAGTAGTTTAGAAAAAAACAAAACAAAGGTGAACGCTCTGCTTCAGGGTCGTGGCGTTAACCCATTAACGAGATCAGTTGTGAAATTTTTGTGGCATCCGATTCTTCGTCTCTCTCCCACCCCTATAGAGAAGTGAAAGCGCCGACTAAAATTTACTGCTGAATGTTATCGCCGCGGATTTACAGCATTTTGCGCAAATGTGGACGGCACAGAGCGCTACTTTATTATATTTTCGCCATGTATGGTAATTTTCCACTCCTGTCATCGGATAAGAAACTGTTTTTCCGGGTCCTTTTCATTTTTTTGTTTTCCCTTTCGGATTCTTTTAAATACACACTTTCTGGGAAGTTTTAAGAATTGTTTATGATTTTAAACATTCCGTGCGTCCGCCTCTTGGATAATCAGTGGCGTAGCTAACAGGGTGTCTGTCCACCGGCGACTTTTGTTGTTAATTTAAAGATTAGGTGTTTTGGGCGACTTTTATTGATCAAAAAACGTTATTTTCATTCTAGTTTCAAGTTTTTGGGGACTTGTACGTTACTCCAGGCGGCTCATTTGAAAATCAGATTTCGGTTTGTGTCAACTGCCTTTTCTTTTCAATGTTGCTATGGGTCATTCATCAAACATTCTAATCTATTTTTTTAAATCGTGCTATTAAAATAAATGTACTATATGCTCTGTTATATAATGCACGAAGTTTTTTAATTTATCATTTTATTCACGCATTCTTAAACGAAGCTAAATGACGCCTTTTTATATTTCTTAACTGCAAGATCATGCAAAGCGGCTACTACTTTGCCAACTAAAATTAAGTAAATGGCTACTAAACTGGTGACTTTTTCATGTTGGTGAGGCGACTAATGATACTATTTTTGCTGCCTGACACTGGTGGACAAGCTGCTTGGGCGGAGTACTTTTTAAGGGGGTCTAACGGGTATTCTCATTACATCTGGAGAAAACCGCACAACTCCACACCGTTAGATCGACAGCCGCTCGATAGGCCCAAAACCGGGACCTTCACATTTTAGCCATCTATCATTATCGGTGTCTATTCTCAGTATCATGGTGGGGCCTTTTATCGTTATAAAAGCTAATTTTCTCAGGGTGGAGTAGCGGCTTCTTTTCTTGTGAATTAATAAATGGCGATCTTATCTTTCGGTAGGGAAAACAATCTTTAACTACTCAAAGAGTCGTTTTTACTCAGGTTAAAAAAATAAAGGAAGAAAAGACGCGGGGCCCAGTGCCATTGCCCCATTCACCCCTGCCTCGCGCCGCCCGCGACTCGAATGATGAAAAAAGATGTCTGAAACCACACGTTTGGTGAACATTACCATAATGCGAGCTGTTTGCACATCTAGCCGTGATTACTTTCGTCATTGTTGTCTGCTTTTTCGTGAAATCTTTTGCAACCAGTGTGATCGTTGTTTAGGGATTGCAGTATGTTGCAAATTATTGGCAGAAGTCTGATCTGTGTTTGATCAACACGTTTTGTTCCAAGAATATTCTTACAATTAAAATAGTCAACCGCAATTTTCCTGCAGTTGTGTTGTTTATTTATGCGTTATTACCTGATGGTTAATTGAAGAAGCAATTGTTTTTGAAATAAGGTACGTTTGTGGCGCAAGACTTCGTGTACGTTTTATACAGGGTTACCCAAAGAGAGGGTAACGCGTTTTTATTCTTTATCCATTACAGATCAGTGGACAATGTAAATTTAAAAGAATAATCAAAATGAGTTTGGGAAAAAGTCTACATTAAGAAAAAACTCCTCGTTAATTTTCAAAATGGGCCAGCCTTTTAAAGTTTGTATACGACTCCCATACAACAAAAAATTATTAGTGGTAAATGTGTTTCATACATCATGTCATTTCTGTAAAGTACACATTTTATTAATTGGGAGTTTTTTTTTTCTACGAGGATCATATACTATATACAAATTTGAAAAAGTGTCTCTAAGAAAATATTTATTTCCTTAATTTTCGAAGTTTCTCTTCCTACCTATTTTCAGCATTTCTTCAATTTACATTGCCCATTTATATTTATGTCTGATGGATATAGTCTTAATATCATTTCGGGACACCCTATAAATAATATTATAATATAACGTAATATTAATTTGATATAAGGCTTTCTAATCTAATAAATATACAATTTATTTGTTTATTTTTTAACACTTACCAACTAAGTTGAAACGTGTTCAAATTCGGCTTGTTTGACTGTTTGTGCTGTCTTAAATATGTATAAATTGCTGTACTAAATTTGTATATGTCTCTACTAATATTCTATGGCATATACCGACGATCATAAGATTTTGAAGCTGGAGCCAAATAATGCCTTAACCTTAAATGTTCGTAATAATAGTGAGCAGTTTTTTTTTTTTTTTTTTTGTGTGTGTGTGTGTGTGTGTGTGTGTGTGTGTGTGTGTGTGTGCGTGTGCGAATTAATAACTCAGTGAGAACAAAGAACAACATGCTTAACTTTTCTTGTACTTGCAAGCATTCCGCAATTTCATATGAAATCTTTAAATGCACCTAAGATAGATTAAATCAGGGTTTCTCAAACTTTTTCATTGATGCAGCGCTTTGAAGATCTTCGAAATTTGACGGAGCACCTTGAACAGTTTCACGGAAGCCTAATGCTCCGCGAAGTGCACTGTAAAAAGCCTGTATTAAATTTTTAAATGCAGTTAAGCTCGCTTCGAACAACAATTGATACTTGCAGCTATTTCGAACCTTGGCTTATACCTAATTGAAAAAAAAAAAAAATCTGGAGTGACTCCACTCGACTTTCCGAACACTTACGATTAAGATCATAACCAAACATTAAAATAAATTTTAATCGATGAATAATTCAAACATATATACGAAATTGAAACTCAATCGAATGCACCGTTTAAACGCTTGCGCACTTTCAAGAATTTCTCCCCGTATGCCATAATATAAAAGAAATCTTTGTCGTAGCCCTGTGAAAAAACTATAAGTCCTATACACACCAAAATCAATACCGGTCTTAGAATGGTAGTTTATAACATATATACCCAATATGAGCTCAATCGAATATACCGTTTAAACGCTAGCGCACTTTCAAGAATTTCCCCCCATAGGCCATAATGTAAAAAAAATCTTTGTCGTAGCCCTGTAGAAAAACTATAAGTCCTATACACACCAAAATCTATACCGGTCTTGCGACGGTGGTTTATGATATATATACCCAATTTAAGCTCAATCGAATGCTCCGTTGAGAAGCTATAGTGTTCACTCACATACACACAAACATACATACATACATCTCTTAAAAATGGCATAACTGGATTCAGAAGACCTCAAAACGTGTAAAAACACCAAAATCTCGAAGTCGAATTTTTTCATGATTACAATACTTTCCTTACATGGTACATGTTCGGAAAGTAAAAACGACTTCTACGTTGTCTGTTTTTCAAATGGATTTAAATGTAACATTTTTTGCCTGTGTTTTGTATCGCAGTTGTGATTTACAAAAGACCTCACCGTGTTTCTCATACAAGCTGCAGTTTAAAAAATAAAATAAAATAACAAATATATTTTTAAGCTCTATCTCCTTTTGACCTGATGTATGCAACTTTTGTCAAAAAACGTCCACCAAGTTTTCAGAACAAAATGCAGCTTTATTATACAGTCAAGTGCTGTGCATCAAGAGATTTGGGTGGGGGGAAATGCTGTTATCTGTTTAAGTTTTACCATAGAAGTGCTGTAATGAAGTGAAAATTCTTGAGTACTTTTATCAGTGACAGTGTTACTTGATTTGAAAATTCATTATGAGCTCCCCCCCCCCCCTCAGGCTTTTCTTTTTTTTCAATATCGCTCAAGTATCTAATGAGAGATAATTTTGTTTACATAATGACGCACGAATTGAGGAAAAAAAAACAATTTTTTTTCTACCCTCACCAACTGCTTTCTGATTATTAAAACAGGTGTAAAGTGTTTTTAGTCAGGGCTTTATTATCGCATTGGCAAAACGGGACTTTGCCCAGAGCCCCAGCTCGAAAAGCCCCCCCCCCCCCCCAATTCCAAATGTTGTTCTGAAATATTCTTTTTTTATATCAAAATTTTATGGAAAATAATACAAATTTCATTGATTTTGGGCCCCCAATTAACCAATGCGCGGGGACCCTGTTGGTCATAATCGGGCCCTGTTTTTAGTTAGTATACAATCGGTTCCATCAGTCTAATCACTAATTCCATGGCTTTCATATTTGTATGTACAGTCTACTTTGGAGCTGGAGATTGGGCCTGGCATTTATTCTGGTAACTGTCTGTTCCCTCCTGACATATGTATGTTCTTTTTTTGTAATTGTTGTGAAGCGGGTCTATTTCGTTTATTAATTTGTTGATATTGATCGATAGGGATGGCTGCGAAAAACTATACGGACCTACCTTTATCTGGTCTCGCATAGCAGCTGCAAATTTTCGTCTGGCCTCCATCCCTATTAATAGATAGATTAAAATAATTTAAAAACTAGCACATTTATTTATGTACACTTATAACTAAAAAGTAATTTATTTACACTACCATAAAAAGTCATCGTTTATAGTATTCACAATGCCTATCGTTTGGGTGTGTTTAGTGTTGTGGCAAAACTACACGAGGGGTATCTGCTCAGAGAATTGCCTTGGGAGGAGGTCTTTTCAAGGGATTGGAACGCTTATTTACGTTGCACCTGGAGAAAATCGCTTAAAACTTCAGACCGTTAGATCTACAGCCGCGCAGTAGACGAGAACCCTGTACCTCCACTCTTCAGTCATCTACCGTGTTCATAACCACTCTGGCAATGGTGTTGCACGCCTTTTGTTGTCTGGTCTAATGATTAACGTTATACATTTTTATTTGTGGTTTATGTATTTCTAATTTTGTTAATGAAGTATTTCTATTTTTATTATTTTTTGACAAAGACTTAGCCCCCCCCCTCCCCATCTGTGGTTAACTATGTACAACAATTAAACTTTTATTACACACTAGCCGCCTCCGGCGACCAGTTGGTTCGCCATCTTAATAAATCTTGTGTTTCTCACCGGCTTCCTTGGCACTGAAATATTGCAGATTCTGAATGGAATTTAAAATTAAGGTGGCTACAAACAAGTAGTGGGCTGCTCTAGGGTAAGTGTCGCCTCCTGCTATCGTAAAAAAGACGCCCCCCACCTTTTGTGCTCTACTTAGTTTTTGAGTTCGACATGGCGCCCCTTCAAAACCGCCGCCCGGATGCGATGCTTACCTTGTTTACCGTGTTGGACTGCCCTTGGTTACAAAAATAAGATGGTTTAGTGATAAAAACCTACAAAAAGGTACGAATCAGTTTCGTTCTATATTAATTCTGAAGAGCTTCTAGATATATTGGCCGTTATTAAAAAACCGAAAGGTTGGGGGGGGGGGTAGTAAGAAAATCTGAAACACTTTCAGATTATATATACACACTGAAGTGCTACAGATTAAGAGCATATCACAATCCATGCGCCTTCCCTATTTTCTTTCCTTATTCCATTAAGTTGGAAAGTGTATCATTATTCAGGAGTGTGATTAAACAAATTTAAAATTGATATTTCTAACATCTTTTTTCTGGATATAATACATTAGAAATAAAATGGGGGAAAAGATGCACAGAAAAAAGCACAATTCGAACTGAATGAAAGTTTCAAAAACTTATTTTTTGTTTGTTTGTGTAACATGTATTTCGTATTTGTGTGCTTGGCCCGAATTTCGCTTCTTACTTATATTCCTTATCCAGGCGTAGCAAACTATTAAAATTTATTTATTTATTAAAAACTGTATTCTATAAGTTTGCGCCATCTGTCGACGGCTTTGTAAAATAAAACTGAATTGTATTTTTTTTTTGGGGGGGGGGGATAAAAGATTTTTTTTTTTTTTTTATACGGGAACAATGTTTTTTTCGCGCGATAAAAAGTAGTGTGTTTGTTAATCCAGGACTTTAACAGTCTGTATTCCAAATTTCATCTAAACCCTTTCAGCGTGAAAGAGTAACATACAAGCATTCACATTTATTATATTAGTAGGATGAAACCCTATTAAGCTGCTATTAGGTAGCGCTTGTGATTACATGTAGTTACATTGGTATATACATGTAGTTATATTGGTATTGGTTCATAAAAATTATATTTATATATATGTATGTTTTTAATTGGTTTCCGAAGATCTGCTTTTTTCTTTTTAAAAACTGAGTTTTCCCTGTACTGAATCATCAGTTCAGTTTTGTCTGGCAAGTACGATCACCCCCCTATTTTTAAAACTTCATTATAAGATCTTCGGGTGGACTTTCTTCCTCATTTGATAAGGCGAGCTATATGTGGAGTTTCAATTTATCTAGCCGCACACTCACACACTGCTAATTGTGATCGCCTGTTATCGCATAAACATAGAAAAGGATCTCTATCTGAGGGCTTCTTCGAAGGTCGTGAACTGTTAAGGAGTTTGTTTGCCGGCACCTCCTGGACTCATACCTTGTCTTATCGCGGAGAAGATTATGAAACTCCACAATAGAGTTGTTGTATTTATTATTTATTTATTTTTTTTTTTTAAACTCATTCTGAGATTTTGAAATACGGTGTCACGTTTTCGTACAAAACAGGGTTGGTTAGTTCATTTTATAGTTCTCTATGTGCGAAAACTAGCAAGTTTTACAACAGTAATGAATGTGCCTGAAAGTTTCGGTGGTTTTTTTTTTTTCTTTTTTTTTTGGGGGGGGGGGAGTGAATCCCCAAAACCCTCCCTTGGCTACAGCCTTGTTGTCACTCCTAGGACCAGCCCTGGTTGGACCTTGGTTATAACAGACTATCTTCTAATTGCATATGCAGTGATAAGTCTTTATAGTTTCTCATTTAGAAGGAAAATAAATTTCATGCAAATTTTAATAAAAAGAAAGTGTTCAATAAACAAATTTCAAAATTTGAAGCCCAAATTTTTGAAGACTCTTAATTCTACTCTAGAATTTGAATTTCTTATCCTGGGATATCTTAGGAAGTTAAGGATTAAATTCAATCAATTAATCCCTCCCAAAAAAGGGTAAAACTGGTGTTTATCTTCGCAGTTAAAGGCTGATTTTATTAGCTATACATGTAAAGTTCTAGTATAGAAAACTTCTATCAGGGACGGCCATTATTTCAATTTTCGTTGACAAATGATTATAACCAAGCCTTTTTGAGAATGATTCTGCCTGTTAATTTTTCGGGCACCACCAAAATCTTTCTCTCTAGGTACCAGCCCATTTTCAGTTATTATTTATAGTCTTATCAAAAATCACCAAAAATGTTAAACGCATAAGGCTTTTGAATGTGTGCCAACTTATTGTGCTGTAAGTTTATCAGAGGACTAAAATAATATCTTGAATCATGATATAATGAAGAAGGTCTTGCTTAATCAGCAGTTGACTCTTTCAAACGTGCTATTAGCTGGATTTGAATTCATGCTAAAAGTAACGTTGTATAAAAGTGGGTGGCAAGTTTTCTTAAAATACTGAAGTGTTTTAGTGTAGCTCCTTTGGAAACAACTTTGTTTTTCGACCCTGAATCTATTCTCGTTTCCTTCAGGCAGTCTGCTTTGTTTATTTTCCAGACTAATGCCAAACTTTAAATTGTCAACTTCTCGCCTATTGTAATCAATTTAGAACTAACAATGGCAGTGTTCGCTGACTTCTAAACTAAAATAACTAGCTTCATTTGCAACGCGCATAACTAATAAGAATTTGCACATTTGTTTCATGAGGTGCCTACTTTGGAAACCGTGTGTTCTTTTATGATTATTATTATTACTCCTATGTGTCTTACAAAGCCGTTGGTATTTGTTAAAACACATACACAAACTTAGTTATTTGTTTTTTAATTTTGTTTTTTGGTGGGGGAAGGAGGGGATTTCCTTAGACTGTGCTCTTGTGTTTTATTTACTTATTTATTTATTTTTCATTACAGTGAAATCCCTCTATAACGATATTTTGGGGGTCAAAATAATATATCGTTGTAAAGAGAATTATCGTTATAGAGAGAATCGATATTGGAACGAAAAGATTTTTGATTTTTGTTCTTCATATATCCCATACCCTGCGGTATCACCAGAAAGTGTTCTGTTTTCATTCAGCACATCCTCGCAAGTAATATATAATAAATAAAAGGAGAAAAACATGTTTATAGTTTTCAGTAATTTTCACAACACTCACAAATTTTAGTTAAATATCCTTGCCGCCTCGCCAGGGATTCTAGCGGAGATATAGCTTATAAATATTTATAGCATATTTGAATAACAAATATATAATGTCTAAATAAATAATACCTGAATGCCGCAAAAGCGTTTTTTAAAATGTATTAGATATTAATTGAAAAATACATACCCATTAATTTATCCTTATTTATTTTGCTTCATGCCTTTATCAAAATCTTTTATGATGTTGAATTTCACTTCGATAGATATTTGTTTTCTTTTAGCCATTTGCTTTCGATTTTCACTAAACGAACTTCAAAGTAAACAAAACTCATAAATGATTTAAAATATCCTCGTGTAATAATCGACCTCGATAGGATTTATCGGAGGTTAAAATTCTTACTCAAATTCAGACAAAAGAAGTATCGTTTTCTATATCAGTTCCGGTGAAAGGAATCCTTGACCATTTTTTAAAGAGGGGGATAGGAATCAAAGATGTGTCATACAGAAATGCCAACTGCCCTTCCACCTTACGAGAAATGCATTTTCTCATTACCATAGTGTTACATCAGCAAAACGAAACTTAGAAGACGTTCTTTGGCAGAGGCGTGGTCCAACCCGTTCCAACCACATTTTACCTCGACTTTCTTTGTGTAGCTTTCAATGTCTGTGCATGAGTTGGGCTTCTGATGCATCGTAGAAAAAAAATATATCGTAGTAGAGAGAATTATTGTGATGTAAAGGATAATTATTACCATCGTTGTAGAGATAATTATCGTTTTAAAGGGTATCGTAATACAGAGAACTGTTTTACATTAATCTAAAGGGAATTTAGCCAGGACTATGAAAAAATATCGTAATAGAGAGAATTATCGTTATAGAGGATATCGTTGTAGAGAGATTCTACTGTATTAATCCCAAAGTTGTTGAAAGTATCTCAAGAATTTCCTGTAAATCTGTATCCTGTAAAAGTCATACATATTTTATTTTTGAGGAATGTAGTTTATGCGGAACGTAAAATGTTTTTAAGAAGGTTTAAGGTATCCTTTTTTCATACTTCTAAAAATTGTAATCGAATATTACATCGATTCCCAAACAATGGTTCATGAGGTGTATAAACGGATTTACGAAAGTAATATACCAGTACATAACGACTACGCAAAGAGTTCTCCAAATTTTTTAAAATTTTATTTTAGAAGGAATTTGCAAAGAGAAAAAGGTTGGAAGCCACTGGAATAGCACAATCTATTTAATCTTCCCCTATTATAGGTTATTCTACTGAGTTTTAAATTGGGTGAGCTCACACGTGTCCGAGATCTTTAGAAACGAGTGAGCTAAATTTAATCTTGCTTTTTGCAAGCGTTTGATTGTGGTGCCCCTGAAAACTAAAGTATTTTTCAACAAATTTTTATGACATTGTCATTAGGTAATCGATTATTTTCAAAATGTTGTTTCATCGCAAACCAATCTGTTATTACCTCACTCTCTCTTTCAACTCACAATGTCATTATTGCTGAGAGTTGCACTGTGATTACTACTTTCTTACGAGTTGTAAGTGAACAAGAGAAGAAAAAAAATAGAACACCCGTTTAATAGATAAAATCTGTGTTAGTGTTTTTCAACTGCGTATTCATTGCTTTGTCACTGTCTTAATTGGCTTGCCGACTGGAGTATTGTTATGTGGTCGTGTTAATGAGATCTTACTTCCGCTTAGTGTTGTTTTGTTTCTGTAATGCTAAGCTGGTTTAACTGTACACATCTATAATACCGCACTGCCACACCTATCCCCACAGTAAAAAAAAAAAAAAAAGAAGTAAAATAAACTCAAAATATATTTTGAGATTGGTACATATTAATCATGCATAATACCTTAAAGTGGTATCGTAGTTGCATTAGCGCTGGTGGTGTACTACTGATGAGTCTAAATACATTTTCTGCAGCCTGAGTTCGTGAAACATCTAAATTGGAGCCCGAAATATTAGCTAATTAATAAATAAAAGGTAATTACTTTAATGTTAGGATATTTTAACTTTTGCCGACGATGAATTCTATCAAATTAACATCCATTTTGTCTATTTCTCCAAAGACGGAAATAATATGCATTCATTTATGCGAATAGATGACAGATCTTATGACCAGGGTTCGGAAAAACCCTTGCTCCTGGGACTAAAAACTATTCCTTGGCGGCCAGCATTTTTAATTAATTGGTTATGTATGTGGCTCCTAAAAATTTTTGCTGGCGATTTTATACCTTTTGTTAATCCCTACTCATGTCTAAGCAATTGAAATATCTGAAGGGTTCCACGCACTTGCAAAACGACAAATCGTATTTTAAAATCTGCTTAAGTAGTATTTATGATCAACAAATGAAAATTTTCTGGGGAATCTGGAATATAGTAGTAATTTACACAGTCCTTCTCATCTCAAGTCTACTGTCAATACCTGCCATATTGACATATATGTGGCCATTTTCTTCATCGAAACATTCTATTTATTTCAAATGAATTTATAAAATGGGGGGAGGGGAAGAATCACGCGGAGTTCATTTACTGTAAATAACAATGTGTGTCAGACACAATTTAAGTGAATTCCATTAATTAACAGTGTATGAGATATACTGAGCTAAGCTGTATCTTGCGAAATAGGGTGTCTGGCCGATTGTGAGTGAGGTCAGGCTGACGTAGCAAATTTATTCGTCTAGTTGGCCAGAGGGCCACTATGAATTGTCGCATTGAGTCGGCAAGATAAATGCATCAAGTGCAGAGTGAAAAAAAAAAAAAATCTTCTGGCTCGTGCGAAGGTAAAAAGGAAATTAAATTGAAATCACGTATAACGTCGCTGGCTATTTATGTATGTTCAGAATGTGAAGGTCAGTAAGTAGGAAGAAACACGTTCAGGGAAGTGTGAAGAGTTCTGAAGTAAATTTGAAGGGGGTGCCTTCTGTTAAGTCGGTTTATTTCCGTGACATTCATGAAAGTTTTATTAAGATTTTTCATAAGTTTTCGAATGGACCGTCCATCAGGCTTATAATGTATCCTACTCTTTGATTCTGGGTTTCCTATATTTTAAAAATTCTTTTTGTTTAATCATACCAGTCCTCGACTGAACTTTTTCAGCAAAAGTGGACTAAAGAGGTAAGGGTGAAGGCAGTAGCGTTTATACGTTTCAATTTTGGGGGGGGGGGAGAGATCCGATATTTTAAATATTGTTACTAGAGTTAATATAAATGTTTTAACATACATGCTTTTAAATAATTGCGTGGCATTTTTGCAGAACCAACATGGTAAATATGGATGATTTCGCATGCCTACCTTATATGGATAAATTAAAAGCGTGTGGAAAACTCTGCTCAAGATACAATACATTCTAAGTTTCATTAAATTCTCTACTAACAGGTCTATTCTGGCAGAGTTCTTTATGAAAACGTCTGAGCAGCTTCGTTTGTTGAGCTCAGAAATGGACAGAATCGCACCTCTAGAAATCATCTGGCTATATAAACACATTCCAATTATTCCCTTTCTTTATCAAAAACGCGAGAATATCATTTTCTGTTCACAGGTGATGGAAGATGAGAATATGTTTGTGACGTCATATGTGGTGTACCGTGGCAGACGAAAAATAAAGGCTCTGGTAGTGAAATATCACATGATCCTGTGTAAGCCTGTGATCCAGAAGTTCGAATTTTTAATCTCGGTAGTTGCTTTGGAAATCTGTTCTGAAATGCACAGTGTTATTTACACCCGCTTCCAGAATCGCCTCGAAAACAGGGAAGATCCTAACGGGGGACAATTTCAGGGCGGCCAATTTTCATTTGCATGTGGGCAGTCGAGGATTGGTTTGCTCGAAAGAATGCATGACACACACACCCTTCCCCATGATCGACCAAAAGGGCTTTAGATAGGCTTTCCAGATTTCTGAAATGTTCAACCGGGACACCGGAATGCCCTCAGCGTCACGGGTACTCAAGGGTGCATTTTCCCGAACAGTGACTGAATGCTTTTGTGCTCTCAAGGCGTGCCAGGAAGGTGTCTGGTTCAAAACCAGGTCGCGTCCACCGACCTAACCGTTCGGAGTTTTCCGTAGTTTTCACCGAAAATTCGCGTAAATACGGATTAGGATCTCTTAGAAAGGCGCCCATGTAGGCCAACCCCCCTCGGACTAGATCCCTGTAGCAGATAACTGGCCATAACACCACATTTACATTTCCCTCCCCCCCCCCCCAACCATAAGGGTACGCTACACACCCTTGGCGGGTTTTTGGAGTGTTTTAGAGGGTAGTATTTATCCTCAATGCTATGAATAAATGGTTACTGATTCGGAATATAGACTAGGGGTATTAATAAATGACACCATATACATTTAAACATTTTATTTATTATATGTTAATATTCATAAGTTAATTAAGTAAGACAATTCACATTGAATGAGGAATAAAATTTTAAACAATAATTCTTAGCAGACCATCACTCTTCTATAGTTTTTACTTTTTATACAGTACAGTGAAATAAATGACAAAGTACTAATTATCCTAAATAATCCTTCACAGTTAATTATTTTTTGTCATCTATAAACAAATTTAATTTTTACCGGGACGTGAAGTAAACCGGCCTAGACACCGGATTTTGTCTGCAAACCGGGACTGTCCCGGTCAAACCGGGACGTCTGGAAAGCGTAGCTTTAGATCCAATTCGTCAAAAAGGAAAATTGTCTTCTTGGAGTGCAATTTTTTCACCTCTGATGTAACTTTAGTAATGTTTGAATAAAATTATTAAAAGTGGTCACCCACCTACCACCTGCAAAAATATTGGTTGGAGGGGAGACTGAAGCCTCTCTATCTTTACGGAATCGGCGCCTATGGTAGGGATTTTTAAGTCAACAACATCCGGCCCATAGTAATAGACACTGAGAGATCGTGCGGTACAGTATTCCGCAATAACAGTTCCCAGTAGTCACGGGCAGAGAAATTCGTATCACCGGGCAGCCAAAATCTGTTGGTTTAACCGATAAGGCGTCCATGGTTCACCCCGTAATTGCAAGACCGTTTTATCGGGAATCGAAAGTGGCCGAACAGTGTTTGATAGCCTAGTGTATATATAACAGACGCGGAGAGAAATAAAAGTGGGCGAGATAGATAAATCTCCTGTATCGAGTTTGTCTGAATACGAACCAGAATAGCTGTAAACAACAGAAAAAAAAAAAAATTGTTTCATTTTTATTTTTGGAGGTTTTTGTTTGGATTTCCTATTTGAGCCAAACATAAAAACTTCGGCTGTTTTCTGGAAGCAACTTACATTTTGTACTGTGTCTGATTTTTTTATTTTATTAAAGGTAAATGCCGCTTAAGTATTGAGATTGTGATTACTAAATGTTTGCTCTTTTAGTACTCTGTCCAATTACTTTTGATAGGCCATCAGTAAGGTTTTTATATAAAAAAGAAGAAAAATAGTCAAACAACCTACTCCATAAGAATAATTTTTTCCATAACTACTACTTTTTCTTAAACCAATACATGTTTATTATTTATTTTGTATACATTGATAGCACGAAGTTAGATCTTCAGGAGGTTACACTTCTTTTACAAAGTTGAATAACGCCAGTCGTGCATATTGTTGCAGAATACTGCTAATTACTGGGTTCGTCGTTCTTAGGTCCAGTTGGTGTAGAAAGTTCTAGTAAAAGAGTCCATTTGTCAGGATAGAACACAAACTTTATTGCTTCTAGAACTTCATCAAACAATCAGCTGTATAAAATTCACCAGCACAATCAGACAGTAACGTGCTTAGTCCGCTTTGTACAGAAGCTTTCACAAATGCTGTATTTCTCACACAATGTAAAACACGAGGGACTTCGTAAACAGTCCCCCAAGACTCAGCAATGAAGAATTTGCACACAGCACTTAAAAACAAAGCTTCGAAAAGGCAAATGAAAATACCGCTTCTATAGCGTCAATACAAAGTCTTAAGCTTTCACGGACATCTGCTCTCCGATCAAGCAGAAACACGACTGAGACTCGAACTTGGAGAACTCGCCGCTTTTATTGGCTGCGACAAACACCGTGGTAGGTTCCAGAGAGAACCATCCGTGGAATGTACTAGAACAGAATCCATTAGAATTGCGTAATAGAATAATATTAGTTTTTCTGCATTAGCATACATAATAGTCTAACTTTACCAGCCCCATTGGGAAAAACGCGCCAAATGACCAAAATGTCGCCAAGCTTGGCGACTTTTGGCGAGTTCCCAAAAGTAAAATTACCGAAGGCCTAGGACAAATATTTCTCGCGATTCCTAGAAATGCTATACTAATCAATGGGGGAATCCCGAACCTCCATATCTAGTTGACCGATTTTGATGCAACAAAAAGCAAAATTTAACTATTTGACGCGTAGCATACGAATTTTAAACCCCAGAATAACGGGTTGCCCCGAAAATTCGTAACAATATAGATGGCGCAATCCTGGTGTAGCCATCAAATGGAAGACAATATTCACAAAATGTTTATGTATAATGATGGTGACACACAAACAGTATTTACATTTATTTCCTACGGGGTCAATTTTATTGTAGTTTTAAACTCCATGTTGCATAAAAAACTCAGTAATGAACTCAAAGCCATTCTCTGGCTTGAATAAATATACACTTGTCACAAATATAAACTAACATTTTTTTAAAAAGTCATCTGAAAATAGAGCATCTTTTTTTACATATTTGAAAGGTAGTTTGGAGAACACAAATCCAGGCTAGCTATACGGAAAGATTTGTCCCATAGTTTAACTTCGTTATTGATAGCAACTGTATTATTTCTAAAAAAGCAATTAACAATTCAATTAATACATTTGTAATTTTTTACAAGAAAATACATATACTGCTAGGAAAATAATGATTTTGATACATTTTTAAGAGAATCGCTAACTCAAAAATTTCGTCATTTTCTTTAACTACGAGATTATAAAAGCCATAATATAATTGGTGACCTTTATTTATTTGCTTTTTAATTATACTCCCCTCCCTCAAAATCAATTTCAGTGAAAACTGAGATTCTGTATTTCGTACAGAGTTGTTTCTAAAATCAAACTCTAATGGCAATCCAGAAATAACAGTTTGTACCAGAAACTTCAATTTCATTTCAAAACATCTTCCACCTTTCAATCTTCTACTATTAATCATTTGAATTAAAAACACTGAAGTTTCTTTCAAAGAATGAGTTTGGGAAATTCGTGTTGCGTAGTTTGTTGATTCCCAAACGAATCTTCAAAACGAGAATCTGGCAACAACTCAAAATTTTCTATTTCTGATTTTCCTGGAAATGAATTTGAATTCCGAATTCTGTGTTTCGTACGCAAAATCATGCGTCTGTGCGATATTGAACAGTATCAAGTTTCTTCTGATGAGGGGCAAAGATGTTAAGAAAACAAAATGAGTGGGGTGGGGGACACTAGGACTAACAATCGTCTCGCGAAAACGAGGACGTCCCGTTTCTATAGGTTTAGAGGACATTTCAGGCAAAAGTTGAGCGCGGGACGATATATGTCTCGTTTTTTGAATGGAATAAGTAGTTTAATAATTTGATGAGTTATGATCTCAACAAATATTTTAAACACTGTTCCTATCCTAAATAAATATGATCTCAGCAGAAGTGATTGTATACTTTTTAGCTTTCTTTTATATTATGATTTCAATAAAGGTGGTTTAAGTGATTTTCGAAATTAATTATTATTTTAATCTTAAAAAATGTGATTTAAGACTGCAAGTTTCTCTTATAAAAGTATCTTATCGATACCTACTTATGGGCTGTTTTTAATTATTTTTTAAATGCCAAATTAAAGAGGTGTTTTTGTCTGTGAAAGGGGAAAAAAGTTCGTTTAATTCAATTGCAAATAATAATATTTCTTTTCATTATAAAGAAGAGAGACGGGGAAAACTCCAATAATTAATGATAATTTTTCATTAGTTTGCTTGATTGTTCACTATGCTAGGCCAGGACTGGCTCCTTTGGGGGCCCTCAGCTAGAGATTGAAATGGGCCCCTTAGAGGATTAGAGGATAGATATCAGCATGTAATATTTGGAAAGCAGTCTTGCTGCTAAAAACACATTTACTATTTAGATCTTTCGATCCCTTGACGATCCACGAGCTCTTCGGGGGGGGGGGGTCCCTGAACCGTGGAGTCCTTCTTCTGCGACACTGCATAAAGACGTAAGATTACTGGGAAATAAATAATCCAATTACGCGTATTTATATCAAATTGCGCTAACTATAAAGTAGTGTATCCATTTTAAGGGGCCTTCCCCCCCCCTTAGGCCGGTGGCCCTCAGCGATCGCCGACCGGCCGACTTGGCCAGTCCGAGCCTGAATTATACGCTTAAACCCGAAGTGCTTAAAAAACGATACATTGCGGGGCGATCCGTTTCCATGGGAACCTACCGGTTTTTCCGCGAAAGTGCTGTCTACGCAGTCGTTTTTCTCAGAACTCCTCTCCCCGCTTCCTATTTTTTCCAAGAATTTCCGTCCTCGCTTATTGTTATATTCCGCTCCGCTCTTGTGATCGAAAAACGCTCCTAAAGGAGAAGCTCACTTTTGAAAACTGGCTCAAAAATCGCTCCGACGAATTTCGCTCGTTTGGTTTAAGCGTGAAATGTTGTATGTATAATTGTGCCTAAGTAGTAGTAAGCGTGACATTCAATAAAACGGTTTAAAGTGTAAAAATTAGATCTGGTTTTAAAAGTGTTTCTCGCCTTCCTGTAATAAGTAAGTTGGATCCCGCTTTTTTTAGCAATGACCTGAATTTTAATCTCGGAAGTCCAGTAAATCCGTATCTAAAAATTGGCAAGTCTGGGGGACATTCAGACTTTTGCCCCTAACCGTGGTTTATCGTAATCGGGGCCTGAATGCGATCAATTTACCCGGATCATTATGGTTCTGTTACATAGCTTACAAATAACGAAAACACTGTGTAAGGAGCTCACCATTCCTCCGGTAACAACCGCATTATTTCCATGATGGAAATTCAAATTTTTGCCTTTACAAATTTAAATTTCTCGTACGACCTGTTGAATATTTTTCAACCATCCCCCCCCCTCTCTTTTTTTTTTTTTTTTTTTTACTTTTTCTGAAAACATTTATCTAATGTTATTAAGGTACAAAAATTCACTAATTTAAATAGTGTTTTCTTATGCAGATAGAAGAATATTAATTCCAATATGGCTAATGTTCCTCTGTTTCAGGGGTGTAGCCAGAAATTTTTCATGGGGGGGGGGGTTACGACTACTACAACTCATATATATGTATGCGTGTGTGTGATAATGTAGTGAATAATATGCATTTTGTATGGCAAAAAATTTCTCATGGGAGGGGTTATGACCCCCCTAACCCCCCCCCCCGTGGCTACGCCCCTGCTCTGTTTGCATTAGAGAAATTTTGTATCGTAATAAAATTAGACCGATATTTTCAGAGTGGGGGGTGGGGGGTGGGGGGAAGGATGGTTGAAAATATACGATAGTTTGTACGGAAAGTTTGATTTTGTAAAGGCAGTTTTTCTACATAGAAAAGCATTGCGGTTATCATGAAAATAAACACCCAAAAAACTGGTGTTAAAAGATAAAATAAACAAAAACTTTGTGAAAAAAACACACATAAAAGGTTACTTCTAAGGCGTAACGATCGTTTCGACCTAAAATTTGTTCGGTCTTCGTCAGACAAACCCTTCCGTCAAACACTGACGGAAGGGTTTGTCTGACGAAGACCGAACAAAATTTTCGGTCGAAAACGATCGTTACGCCTTAGAAGTAACCTTTTATGTGTGTTTTTGTCACAAAGTTTTTGTTTATTTTATTGCGGTTATCGTTTACCTGTAATGGGTTGACAAATTTAAGATCTTCAAAGTGTTGGACAATATATTTTTCTTGAAGTCCTGTGTACACATATATATCGACTTCGAAAGAATTCAATCCTCTATTTTACGGTAAATGAGCTGCAGAGCCGTAGTGAGGGCCTGGCCAAGTGGGCAGCTGCCAGGGGCGCACGCCTCAGAAGGGCGCACTTTGCAAGCTTGTGTGTCCTACCAGAGCCGGCCCAAGGGGGGGTGCGAATGTAGGCGATCGCCTAAGGCCCCGCGCTTATAGAGGCCCCGCTCTTGCGCTTCGCCTGGGGCCCCGCACCCCCCCAGGGCCGTCTCTGGTCCTACATAATAATAATAAGTCTTAGGGGTGCAAAATTCAAATCTTGCCAGGGGCTCTCATAACCCTAGTTAGGACTCTAATCTGCTGATTGAGTGAGAATTCCAGAGCTTGGAAACAAGTTTGATTTGTAGAACCCCGTCTCATCTCTAATAGTTTTGCCATCTGCGTTAATCAAAACCTGTTCGCGTGAGAAACATATTAGCATTATTATTGAGACGGGCGATTTTGATCGAACTGTGATTGCTCATTAGCTTACGTAAAAAAGGGGGGTGGGGTGAAGAGATCTTGGGAAAAAGCAGCCTCAAAGCCCAATAAAATTAAGGACCCTGACAACGAGCCCATCACGTGGTCGCATGTGCCATCCTATCCAAAAGCTGGCATTCTCGTCTGCTTCTACACCGCGACCCGACCTTCGTAAACAACACATTTCCCTGCACGTGCCAACCTACGTCACAACACGTTGTTTCGTAAGAACTAGTAAGAGCCAATGGAACTGAGATACCAAACATGTTTGCTTGGATAAATGTGAAAGATTTTACTACTAGTAGTTCTAGTTCCATTGGTTATTTATTGTTTTGTTCATTGGTACTTATTTTTTTATTACCTGGGTTCAATGATTTTTTAATCTGGCAGACAACAGTTTTTTATGCATTAAACAGATTAATGCCTTTTTATTATTTTATTTGAATACCGTTTTTATGCATATTTTTTTAAGCTTTATCGCTAGAAGTACCCTTTCACGCTTTCATACTTTTTATCTATACACATTTGACTTGTTATTTTTCGTCTGGCCGTC
This sequence comes from Cheiracanthium punctorium, assembly GCA_038373885.1. Classification (NCBI taxonomy): domain Eukaryota; kingdom Metazoa; phylum Arthropoda; class Arachnida; order Araneae; family Cheiracanthiidae; genus Cheiracanthium; species Cheiracanthium punctorium. Next base: position 226,578 of record JAWZYV010013214.1, on the reverse strand, counting down.
GCGTGTACTGATATGCCGAAGTCAATGAATTCTGAATTGAGTACAAATTAACTGTTTCGTTTATTGCGTTTATACTGTAACAGCGGCTGGTAGTGAACAGCAGTATTTTTATGGCTGTTTTTAGATCAACTGGTGTGCATCGCTTGTTTACGCCTTTTGTGTGGTTCTGGTTCTACGAGGAAGTTTTTTTTTAAAACTCCCCAAGCCTCCGGCGGTCGGCTAATGACGTAAATGATTGTAATAAATTCTTTTTATGGTCTTTGTTTTTTCTGTTCAGAATTTATCAATGATAAGTTCGAGCTTTCGCAAATGCTCTAATACTCGTTTTCTCTCTTTCCCGGGGTGCTTTGTAAACACTTGAGTGCTTATTTTTAATATTCCTAACCTTGGGAAAGTTCTGTGAAAAATGGTGGGGTGTACTTTTTACTTTACGAACATGTACCATGTAAGGAAAGTATTGTAATCATGAAAAAGTTCGACTTCGAGATTTTGGTGTATTGACACGTTTTGAGGTTTCCTGAATTCAGTACCTTATGCTATTTTTACGAGATGTATGTATGTGTGTGTGTGTGTGTGAACACGATAGCTCCTAAACGGGGCTTTCGATTGAGTTCAAATTGGGTATATATGTTATAAACCACCGTCGCAAGACCGGTATTGATTTTGGCGTGTATATAGTTTTTCTACAGGACTACGACAAAGATTTCTTTTACATTATAGCCCTATGGGGGGGGGGAATTCTTGAAAGTGCGCTAGCGTTTAAACGGCGCATTCGATTGAGCTTCAATTTGGCATATATGCTTGAATTATTCATCGACTAAAATTTAAATGCTTGCTCATAATCTTAATCGTAAGTGTTCGGAAAGTCGAGTAGAGTCACTCCAGATTTTTATTTTTACATTTGACTATTCCTTTGGTCTATCTAAGTACTGCATGGCTTGCTCAGCCTTAATGGACTTGATGGATATACTTATTTGCCGAATATAACCAGAGCCTTATTACGCATGGGCAAATCGGACTTTGCCCAGGGCCCCAATATCGAATGTTGTCTGAAATATTCTTTTTTATATCAAAATTTATGAAAATAAAACAAATTTCATAGATGGGGCCCCCAAATTCATCAATGCCCGGGGCCCCTGTTGGTCATAATAAGGCTCTGAATATAACGTGATATTTTCTGACAAAAACCCGACTGGGCTAAATTAGAGGTCTAAATATAGGATTTTCTAAATATCTTAACCCGTTAGCGTCGACTTTTTTTTCTGCACATTCTCTGATTTATGTTGATACCAGGAGTGATAAATAAATTTCCGACATTGGTGTGGTATGAAGAACGTACTATTTCTTTTTCAAAAAATATGAATAAGACAGTGAAAGATTCTCATTTTACTTTCCTATCGCTGAGTAGTTTGTGGTAATCAGATTTATTATTCGGGAAATTAAAATAGGAAAATAAATTAATGCTTAAATATTTTTACCGCCGTCTGAATAGATCGCTGGGGGTTAAGCCTTTGAGGCGCAGCCCTTACCCAATGCTGGAAAAAGGGCAGTCGTTGCCATCGCTCGACTTAACTACCAGCAAGATAGCGGACGATCGAAACGTTCATCGCGTTCCACAGAAAAGAGACCCTTTTTTGATGCAGCTGGCTGTGCGAACGTTTCGATCGTCCGCCATCTTGCTGGTAGTTAAGTCGAGCGATGGCAACGGCTGCCGTTTTTTCAGCATTGGGCAATCTATCTAGCTAGCTGTTCTCGCATTTCTTCCATTTTTCAGCAGATGTCAGTGCTGTTAAAAATAATCGTGACATATTTTTTTTTACGGGAAATGACTTGCTAAAAAGTAAAGGATTCTCGTGGAGCTATGTCACCCGCAACTATTTTTTATAGAAATCAAATCTATTCTTCGTGACTGGCAACAGTCAAAACGTCAGAGTTTGGTGTTCCCAGAGCGGGAACACTGCGCATAAAGGGTTAATGGGTTAGTGAAATTTTCAATGTCGTATTATATTCGTCGGCAAGTTCTCCTCTCCAGATCCTAATTTTCCAGTGGGCACGGGCTTCGGGGCCCTGGAAATTTTTATTTTAATAGAAATTTTTCCCAGTTCAATGTTATTTTAACTTTACATTCTTTTAATAGCAGTGAAGTTACTATGACATATGCTTTATTGCTTTTTGATAATGTTCAAGTCTTCTACACTTCAAGTATGGCACTTTCACAAAGATTCATAATTTTTAGTGTGTGTCAATTTTGGAATTTTTATGCCGACGTAAATGATAGGGATGCCGCCTATAGTCAATGATTTTCCAAATCGCGCCCTGTGCCTCGCCTCACCCGTATGCGGTTAGTTTTCAAAATTATTGGGGAATAAAATCTCAACCATGCCATGAACTCATACATTATGAAGTACATATAAAACTAGGGTACTATATTTGCGGGGGCTCAGATTTTAAGTTAATTATAACTCTGCAATTATGGTCACACCCTTCCTGGGGCGTACAGATAGTTTGTATTTGGGGAGGGGTCATATGGGATGGTGTTAATAGTTAAAAATAGCACTTTATCTGTCGCTTACGAGGGTTAGTTTTCCACGGGATATCCTTTGCTGGCGTAATTTTAGCTGCATTCATTTCGCGATAACTTATTGTAATATTTAATAGCGTGGTGTGAAAAATTGCTGTGTTTAAAAAATGAAAAACTTACTATATTTTAAGTGGTAGAGTTTTCATTCTATTTCTTAGTTTATCGAAAGAATTAAAATGGTTGTGTGGCAGTAAAAAAAAATACCCCCCCCCCCAAAAAAAAAAAAAAAACAACAACCAGAGTGACAAGAAAGTCACCGATTAGCAAAGTTGTTACAAAAACCAAATGGTCATTTTAAGTTATAATTTTAAATCTAAAACAGTCCACAAACAATAAATGAACCAGACTTTCTAAAAATATGCAGGATTATGCGACACTCTTCTCGATTTTGCAGAATAATATTTGAAGACCACAGGCCCTCATTGGGTAGAGAAAGTGTAATATCCGCAAAACATCTCGAATTTGTGGGGGGGAACATAAATTGAAGTAAGAGAGATAAATCATTACGAAAGTAGCAGTTATAAAACACTTTTCAATACAATCTTATTCGGGCATGTATTCTTTTTAATCCTTCTCCTCCCCCCTTAAAAAAAGTTCCGTTTTCTTTAAACCACGGTCCCCAAGAGCCGAGATTTAACACATTAGGCATCCCTTGAGAACCCACTTTTATGATTTTTATGTTAAATTTGTGTTTTAATTCATTTTCATATGTGATCAGGGATCGATGCAGGCGAAATTTGGGTGTTTTACGGCCCCTTCACAAAAATACAATCGATTAAATTAATCCTTCATGGGTATTTTACCGCAGATTTTAATTTGTTTTGTATATTAATGTAAGGGGGGGGGGGAAGAAAGTGACTTTTATACAAAACTTTATTTCACAAAAATAATGTTGATATTAAAATTCACCAAAACATTCACAATAAACAGTTCTCACAAAAAATGGAACCCTGGAAAAAAATTCCTGGACCGACCCCTGGTGATTGAAAGAAGCCCCAGAATGACAGAAAATTCAGCCAGACAGCATCCAGAAATTGTCGATAGAATCATGCCGATAATTTGGTTGTACGGCATGGTCCTCTGCCTTTGAAATTAATAGCTCTTCTCATTAACCTCATTTTGATGGCATTATGTAATTGCTCCCATTAATAGAGTGTCATTTAACACTAACTGTTATATTAAAATTAAATGTTTTATCATTCTTCAAGACGAAGTGCAATATTTCATAATAGATTTTAGGATTATGGGCGCCGTTTCAAATTACGTGCGTTTTTTTTTTTTTTTTTTTAATATTATTATTATTATTTTAAAGATATACTGCGTTTTTTTGAGCCTCACAAGTTATACACCCTCATAACTTGGACTCTCTCTAAATTTGACACTTTTTGGGGAACGGAACGTGTCCATAATATTGAAATATACTTTTTTGAGTTGGACACCTCTGAAAGTCGGACACTTTTTGAGTGAACCGCAGGTGTCCAACTTACGGAGGTTTCACTGCAATATTGTTTCTTTCAGCTAAAACAAATATGCTATGATTATAAAAAAATATTTTTTTTTCTTAACCTATAAATATCATGAAGGATTCATGAAAATATTTAAAACCTGTGCCGTATTTTGCAATATTTCTCGGCCCGTTTTGCAAGGCCATCTTTGAGTGAGTACTTTATCTGGAAGTTGAATCAGTCAGGTTTACTGATAACGAAAGTGCCCAATGCGATCGATGTATGGTGAAGCAGTGTTAATTTTTTTCGAATATTCAACTTCTCTCATTGAATTTTAAAACTATTCTAAATTTCTGTGACGATATTTTTAATATATCAGTGGGCATTCGACGATATTGCGGATAGTTTTGCAGAGCTGCCAAGTCTCCGGCTTTTTTCGGGAGATTTCCCACCACTAATTTTTACTTACAAATTTATGGTTAAAATAAGTCCAAATATTTAATGTAAAATAAAACTGTATTAAAATTGTGGTGGGAAATCTCCCGGAAAAAGCCGGAGACTTGGCAGCTCTGGTTTTGTGGTAATTCCGAACTTTAGTGATTTTTTTTTTTTTAGAAACATAGTTACCTAGAAAACAAAGCCCGATTATCACTCGGGTAAGGGGGTGGGGCAATAGCCCTTAGCTCCTGAAAAAACAAAAGAGGGGGGGGGCAGCCCGATTATCTAGATTAGAGATTCATATATACTAAAATAGTAATGGGGAGGGGGGGGGACTGAATTTCCCCCTGCAATATCTGTTACATTATTGTCCATCACTAGATCAACTTTCACTTTTGAGACATATTTTTGGGGTAGTAAATAAGATTTGATCAAAGTGTAAAAAACTACACTTAACTGAAATAAAATTTCCGCTTTATGTTTTTAATAAGAAAATTACATATTTTTTTGTCGGTCGGTCCAGGAAAATTTTCTTCGAAACTTGGTACGCGTGTGGTGTAATAGCGTTCGTATGAGCTAATGAGTCAGGCTTTGCTAGAAAAAGTACTTTTTGAGTCGCTGTAGCTCAAATTCGTTGCATATACGTGTGTACGTTTACACTTGTTCATATACGCACTCGTATTTCTGTTATCACGGGCTATTATGAGTTTGCAGATAGTTTTGGATTATGTTCACAGATAGTTTTTTTATCTGACTATGCAAATACCATATCAGGAAAGTATTGTAATCATGGAAAAATTCGACTTTGAAATTTGACCCTTTTTGAGGCATTCTTAATTTATTTATTAGGCTATTTTTACGGTGATGTATGTATGTGTGTATGCGTGTGAGAGAGGTAGTGAACACGATAGCTCCCAAACGATGCATTCGATTGAGCTGAAATTTGGTATCTATATTATAGACCACCATCGTACGACCGGTATTAATTTTGGTGTATATACACTTCTAAAAAAATCTACTTAAAAATGAGTACTTTAATATATTTGTACTTTTTGAGTTCATGACGAGTTTAAATATACATTGCAATTTACACAAAAATTGAGTACACGTGTTGCTTAAATGTAAAGTACTCGGATCTATTACAATATAACAAAGTACTCGGAAACGAATACATTTTGCTTACGTCTAAGTACCTCGTTTTTATAGTGTAGGACGTACAGTTTTTTACAGCGTACGAAAAAGAATTCTTAAACATTACGGCCTATGGGCGTAAATTCTTGAAAGTGCGCTAGCGCCTAAAAGAGCATTCGATTGCGCTTAAATTGCTTATACATATTTTAAGTAATTTTCACGTGACCGGCAATGATTTCGTTGTGTGTGTAGAATTGACAGTTTGTTCACAAGGTTGCTGAAAAGAATTCTTGTACATTAACGGCCTTTGGAAGGAAATTCTTGAACATGCGCTAAGCATCGTGTAGGACTTAGTTTTTACCCAGGCTTACAAAAAAGAATTTTTATATTGCGCCCTATAGATACAAGTGTTCTAAAAGTCAAGGGAAGTCGTTAGTTTTTTTAGCACTAGCGCACTATTTCCTTCATAGGGGTATTTTCTGTTGACATAATTTATGGATATGGAGGGGGCGTTTAATAAAATACAGGCCTAGGAACCTGTGTTTTATTGGTTGCATTGATTTGCATGTTTTGACTTATATTGCATGAAAGTTCGTTCTCAATTATTCACGAGTTATTTGAGTAAGAACAATGAAATAACTAGCATTATTTCTGTATTGAAACTACCTGGATATTTCGCAACTGTATCCCGTAAGCACAGTATTTTAATTACATTTAACGCCTACAGTGAAACTCATTTTATTATTACTTCCTTGTACGTAGTATAAGGAAGTAATGTGATCCCGAAAAATTTTGGGGGCCAAATTTCGACATAAAAACCGATTTTGACTACCTCTAAATTTAATTTAAAATTTTTTTTCGATGCATCTCATCGTAGGCTAGCATGCACGATCATATTAACGCGTCTGCAACTCATTTTGACCAGTGGCGAGTCTACTGTGGCCAGTTTTTCCATGCCGTCTGTACGTACGTACGTATGTATGTAACTCGCATATCTCAAAAACTATTGGTCGTAGAATGTTGAGATTTGATATTTAGGATTGTTCTATGATCTAGTTGTGCACCTCCCCCTTTGGTGGCAATCGAATGGATAGTTTATGTACAGGACCGCCCAAAAGATTCGAAATACATTACGCTCTATGGGCCGAAATTCATTAAACTCGCCTAACTCAAAAACTATTAAGCGTAGAATGTCGAAACTTCATATTTTGGATAGTTGTAACATCTAGTTTTGCACCTCCCTTTTTGGTTCCATTCGACTGGCTAGTTTATCTACAGGACTGCCCAAAACATTCGAAATACATTACACTCAATGGGCCGAAATTCATTAAACTCGCATATCTCAAAAACTGTTAGGCGTTGAATGTTGAAACTTCATATTTAGGATTGTTGTAACATCTAGTTGTGCACCTTCCCTTTCGGTTCCATTCGACTGAATAGTTTATCTACAGGACCGCCCAAAAGATTTGAAATACATTACGCTCTATGGGCCGAAATTCATCAAAGCGTTTTTTAGAGGTATTGGGCTATTTCAAACGACTCAGAAGTGATATATGCTGTAAAGAGTTAGAAAATGAATTTCTCCATTAAAAAAGTGTCTTTATCATTTATAGTTCTGCTACAGTAACACTCAAAAGATTTCCAATACATTACGGTCAATAGCAATTTTAGGGGCATTCATCCATTTCAAGCACAATACCGTCCTACCACATAAGTTAGGTAATGGTCCGACCACGGTCACGTACCTCCCTCAAGAACTATGCCAAAAGTCGCCAAGCTTGGCGACTTTTGGTGTACGTGTGTGCATATTTAACTTTCAAATCTCAAAAACTATTATGAAATTTCATATATAAGAATGTTGTAACATCTAGTTGTGCATCTCGATTTTTGGTTCCAATCTACTGGAGAGTTTATTTACAGGACCACCGAAAAGAATTTTAGTACTTTAATGTCTATGGACATCTTCAATATAATACAACTGTAGACAGTCATTGTTTAGTACATGCCCAAAATCTCGCCGTCTGTCCTCGACCTTGGCGAGTTTTGGCGAAATATCGCCAAATTTGGCGATAGTCAGTCATTTAGACCATGCCCAAAGTATCGCCATTTGTCATCGTTCTTGGCGAGTTTTGGCGAAATATCGCCAAATTTGGCGATAATCTGTCATTGTTTGGTTTATGCTTAAAATCTCGCCAAATGTCGTCGACATTGACGAGTTTCGCCGAAATATCGCCAAATTTGGCGCCAAAAATTATTTCCTATTTTGTATAACTCTAAAACTTTAACCCGTAGATTTTTTAACTTTGTATTTAGAACTATTGTAATATCTAACTGTTTTCAATATCTTTTTTGAGAGCAGTCGACTGAGAATTTATTTACAGGGTGAGCCAAATGACTTTGAATACATTGAGGTGTATAGATGCATTCAATTCATTGAAAGTCTGTGGTCAATGACTACTTTGGCTATCCCCAAAATCTCGCTGACTATCTCAAGTTTGTCGGCTTTTGGTGAAATATCGCCAAATAAAGTGTCAGAAGGAAATCTTTCAAATTGAACTCAGCTTGGCGATATCGAAATATTTGGCTAGAAATCGCTAAACCTTACTATTATTGATATTTTATCTCTTTCAAACAAATAAATTTAGAGGAAGTGCGTCGAAAATATTTTTGATCTAATGGACGTGCAAGGAAGTCATGTGTTGGACACATCAGATTTTTTTCCTATTTAAACAGTTGATTTAATCAAACAGTATGTGACCCGAATGCTCTGACAATCGCGTTTTAATCAGGAGCTGTAAAACGAGAGAGAATATCTGTTTCAGTGTGCATGTGCATTAATTTACGCACCCAACTTCCGGATTAATGCGAGTTCTCTGATAGCAGTGACAGAGGTAACACATGTAAAGAATTTTTTTGAAAAGCTTGGCGTATTTCAGCTAGGTACGTATTTAAACTGTTGCGTTGAAGCGTGAAGCTCTGAAAGAAATCACACCAACTGCGGATACATTTTAAAGAGATGAGACGGGTTTCGTACTTCACTAATGTGTTCGGTATCGGGCTCATTAGATAAATGAGAAATCATTTGTTAAACATATTTTTTTAAATAAAAATTCAAAAGATAAGTCATGCCGAACTCACGGATTATAAAACACTTTCCAACACAATTGTTTTTTGCGCCAAATGCGGCGATGTATCGTCGCAAATTAATACGTTGTAGAATCGTAATGTTTTTTTTTTTTTTTTGAGTGCTCCTGTAAAAGAACTATCAATGCTACAGACACTATTTTCTATGGAGAACATCATTTTGCAATCCTTAACGGCATATATATAAATTTTGTATCGTTTGAAATGCCTTTAAAATATGACAATCGGTATTATATTGAAATTATTTTGTTTGCTCCTGTGTGTAGAAGCTCAATAAATGCCACTTTTCTGTAGGATACGCGTGGTACCCTACACAGAAATAACGGGTATTCAATATTCAGAAATCCTTCCTCTTTTCATAAAGATTTAATTATGGTGATAAAAATTGAATTCTAAGTTGTAGAATAAAAAATGGTATAGGGCGCGTCAATGCGAGATATGCAGGTGATAATGCGCGACCTATGCTCCTGCAGGTTTATAAAAGCTTTCTATTGATGTGTCAATCGTTATATTTAATTAAAAAGGCAAATAAACGATTATAGTACTGTTTTGTTTTTAAATTTGCACTTAATTTTTAGTATTTCATCTCTCTGTTAGAAAATTTATTAATTTTCTTCGTCCACAGATTCGCGCCAGGTTGTTGATTCAAAAATTTATGATTTTTAACTACAAGTCTTTATTGTTACAGAATCTCCAAAATTAACTGAACTTCATTAGAAACATCCTTACTTAATAATTATTGGGAATCGAGAATGCTAAAATACTCTTAGTAATTTAGGAATCTTAGGAAATAAAAAACAATTTTGTTTTTTTATTTCCTCCAAAAAAAAAAAAAAATGTGGGCTGTAAACTTTCTAATGTATAGAACTGTACAGTGTTATGTAAATTCTCCCTTTTTGCTGGCTAAGTGTCAAAAAAGATGATGATTCACCCGTTCATCCTTGTTGTTTGACAGTTAACTGAAGCCTGGATTTCTTTCTTTTATATTTTTTATTGTTAGCATTCCGTTTTGTCCTTGATAAGCGGGAATATTGTATCACTCTTAAAAAGTATTTTGATATGTTTGATACATCTAGTTTTGAATAAGGAAAAGTTGTTTTAGATTGTTTACTAAAAGTTAGAGAAATTTATTGGCTACAACCGCTGTATTACTGGGTTATTTTTAAGACTAAATATTTCCACACAAATATAATAATTTAATGTGCTCACAAATGAAAATGGTAAGGATAAATGCAACTTTTCAATAACACTTTTGGAAACATAGTGGATATCTGTTGCCTGAGCAGCTAATTTCCATCAGTTGTGCAAAGACTCATAGCACCTTAATTCTGTTACTTGAAATATTCCAGTATTATAAATTCCTAATATGCACGTATATAACTTGATATGCTAATATCACCAGTTTATCAGTATTTTTTTCCCCCTTGCAGCATTTTTAGTATGTAAAGTTTAGTAAAGTACCTCTTAAAAAATAGCACTTTATGCATAGGAAATTTTGATGAAACAGATAGTATGTAATTATTATTTGGAGAATCATTGTAATAAAAATGATTTTATATATTTTGCTGAATTTAATCCTGTAGTGTGCAGTTTTCGCTCATATGCAAAGCTGCATATCCATTCACCCTTTCAAAAAGTATTAGAGTGCAAGTCAATTTTCCCATGTCGGTTTCATTATAAAGTGTTATTCTTTATAATTAAAAAAAAAGTGGATTGTGTAGTTTATAATAATTTCTAATATTTATTATCCACTGCATGCTTTTAAAAAAATTAATGTAGGAAATTTCTCGCATACTGAAATGCGTTTTTGAGTGGATGTAGTAAATGTTGATATTTCTAGAAAAATACATACATTAAAGCGTTAATTTAAAGCATCATTTTTATACCAAATACTGTATGTCTGATTTTCTGTAATTTAACTGTAAGGGCAAAAATAATTTTGTGTAGCATTTATTTATTATGTTGTGTGTGAGTTTCAAACATAATACTTGCACGTTGTACGTAGAACTTTGAGGCATAAATAATTTTATATTTTTAATGTTTGTGACTTTTTTTTCAGACTGGAACCAGTTTTATTATTTTTGATGAAATACGTTTCTCTAAAGAGCTTTTACCCATGTATTTCAAACACAACAATATGGCTAGTTTCGTCCGGCAGTTGAATATGTGTAAGTTAAGCTTTCCTGGTTTTTAAATTTTTGTTATTATGTTCAGTTTTTCATCAAATTCTAAATCTGTCATATTATTTTCAGATGGTTTTAGAAAACTAAGCTGCATAGATCAAGGAGGAATGCACTGTTACAGAAGTGAAATAGAATTTTACCATCAGTATTTCCTTAAAGGGCAAGAATCTTTATTAGAACTAATTAAAAGAAAGGTATTGTTGATAATTTCCTATTTCTACCAAGTTTAGTTAAATATGCTCAGGTCCTGATTATCGGAGAAGCAAACTAGTGGCATGCTCCTGTTTCCTGATTTTGAGGGGTGCCAAATATTTATTGAATAGTGCTGTGCTTTAGTTTGTCCATTTTTTTTAAGATACTAAATTTTGCATTTTGCAGATATAAATTTCAGGTTATATTCAAGTATATATTTAAATTCCACTTATTCTTAGAAAAAAATAGGACATCAGATTAATGAATTCCATTAAAATGGTACATGAGGCATACGATTTTAAATAGAATTTTCTCTTAAAACAATTCATAACATCGTTAAATTGTCCAAGACATTGCTCATTCTTTTCATTAATATTATAAAAAATGTTTTAATTTTACCTGTACATTTTTAAAAATTGAACTAAATTGGCATGTACATTTTAATAACAGAATTTAACATAGGAAGTAATTATCGCATATATATGTCGGAATCCATTTAGTCCACTTGAAAATTTCTATAAAAACAACTTTTATTTGAAATCTTATGTGAAATGACTTTATCGAAGCAAAACATTCTCTTAATTTTGCATATTGTATACAAAATACATGGGCCCCTACTTAGATTTCTATCCCTGGCTTTGGCTTGTCATTATCAGGGTCTGATTATACTGAGCTATCTAATATTGAATTTGCATTGTAGAAAATAATGCAGATGAATTAACCCTCTGAGCGTCTTGGAAATGGGCAAATCATGTAAAGTTGTTTTCACGGTAAAAATTTCATGCAGCTTTAAAATTATTTAAAAAATAAAATTTCGATAGGAAGATTTGTAATTATTAAAAAGTTAACTCCTAAGATACCTATAATCTTTAATATCGAAATGTATTTTATGATACTTTGGTGTTATAAATAATTTAAATTATAGATGCATTGCAGTAAAAACTGGAATGAAGTGAACGGGATTTTACGTCTCAGCCGCTTGGAGGGTTAAACAAAAAAATTACATGTGCAAATTTATATTATTATGTATTCTTTGAAGTTTTTATAGGAAACTGCTGATTTGATAGAAGAAAATATTTTTTGCACTAAAATACATATAATTCTTTCACTTTGTATCACATTGTTTTATTTTTTTTCTTTCAGTTTAGAATTGTAAATGTTTGTTGTTTGGCAGTTCAAAATTGTGAACATTATCAACTTTTCTAATGAAAAATACAAATAATTGCATAGATTTTTCTTATCATCTTGTACCTAAAAATCCAAATATACACTGCATTTTGTCTCTGAAAATCCAAGAACTCTTATTATGCATGGAGTCAAAAATTTGGATACACAAATTATTATTGACAAAAATGAGATTGCTGACTCTTTGGCAAAAGAGACAAGGAATCTCAATAAAGAATTAATCCCTCAATTCACCTCATTGCTACAAACTCAGTTGCAAAATAGAGATTCACTGAAACAAACATAAAGATCAAATATCAGACCTGCAAATTAAAAAGAAACAGAACTAGTTGACCAGACTCGGACTGAAACATAATAGAGGAATGAAAGTCCAGAGAAATGGCACCAGAACTTACCAGAGCCGCAGGAACTGTCCTGATATTGAACTGAACGCAGAACATATCTTTGCTTGTCCTGCCATTCTGAAATTACAACTAATAACCGACAATCCCCATGCTGACCTTTATAGGGATAGCTGCCTCGGTATCGCCAAGGCTGTGTAGATCACCTTTGGTCCAGTCGTGGGCATGACAACAACAACTACGATGGATTCCACCAGCCACGGAAGACAAAAAAGTGGTTACTTAAAATTGACAGTTTATCTCCCAACTGTCATTTTTGGAAACCACTGACAGTATTCAGAAGTCTGTCCATCCTCTCTTCTGTACTACACCACAATTCACTGGTGGTTAGCATTTATTGTTTCTTGATTGATCCTGCAATCTGCCTGCAAAATCAAGAAGATCCATGCATGTGGGTTTCCTTCTGAATCCCCAGTTAACCCTTTAACGTGCAGTGATCCCGCTCTGGGAACACCCAATTCTGACGTTTTGACTGTTGCCAGTCACGAAGAATAGACTGGATTTCTATAAAAATAGTTGCAGGTGACATAGCTCCATGAGAATCCTTTACTTTTTAGCACATCATTTCCCGTAAAAAAAAAATGTCAAGATTATTTTTAACAGCACTGGCATCTGCTGAAAAATGGAAGAACGCAAGAACAGCTGGATCGATTGCCCAACTCTGAAAAAAGGGCATTCGTTGCCATCGCTCGACTTAACTACCAGCAAGATGGAGCACAGCCAGCTGTTGTCAAAAAAAGGGTCTCTAGATCTGTGGCACGCGATGAACGTTTCGATTGTCCGCCATCTTGCTGGTAGTTAAGTCGAGCGATGGCAACGGATGCCCTTTTTTCAGAGTTGGGAAAGGGTTGTGCCTCAAAGGGTTAAACAGTTAAAGGGAACCTTGGAAAGTGTCAAATACGAACTACTCCTTCACCAGTTTTATTTATGTTTTGCACCTAACTTACAGATAAAAAAGAAATAAAACAAAGTAAATCCCCCCTTATCCCAAATTTTTAAAAAATGTCCATGATGCAGATGTCTAATTCAGTATATGCTGTGTTAGAAGTGTATGCGTAAAACTTGCTTTCTTGATACATTTCAAAAAGTGAGAAGTACTTTAACACAATATTAAAGGTTATATTTTGAAGTTTCATAAACAATATTTACTTGTACTTTTAAAAATCATTTTCAGCTGTAAATTAAAATTTTGAAAATTATAACAAATTCTTTTGTTTAGCACAAAAAAAAAAAAAAAAATAAGTGGCCACTAATTAAACTAGCCAGTTATAAAATTTCACAGTTTTGCCCTTTACTTATAGATACACATAGATTTAACCATTCAAATACAACTAACAGTTACTGAAGCTTTTGCACTTTTTAATATGAAGACAGCCCCTTTAATGCAAGTCTTAGTTGTACGTATTCTTAAATTGTCCTGTGAGTCAACTACTTTGTTCTTTGGGGCAAAGTACTTGTTGTTGAAAACAGCAATTTTTGTTTCGTTTTTGTTAGTCATATTATTAGTTCATTGGAAATATTTGTGTAACTTATGTTGCCTAACTCTGATTACAAAAACAAGTGTACTGAAACAAGCATTTCTTAGTCTTATCTGAGAGAAATGGTTCCAGAAATCAGTGATTAGCCCCACAGTATTGACTGTTGATATCTTTGTGATAACAATACTTGCTTATCTGATGTATATAAAGGTCAGAGTTAAAGTATTTTCAGTTTTTGGGTAAAAATTTATTCTAAACTGGAAGAAGAATATTCTAAACTGGAAGAAATAAATGTAGATATTTGTTTCATCCTCCTCAAGCAAATATAATTAGACGCTCAATCCTTTTGAAAATTATGTATATATGTATAACGTACAGTTCTTTAAAACACAACAGAAAAGTATAACTTGTAACAGAACCGATTAATCATTCGAATAAAAGATATATGTATAGACACATATTTATTGAAAAGTACTTAATAAACAAAAGAAATGTGACAGTGTGGATTTTAGATTTTCTTTTCTTAATTTCTAAAGAAATACTTTATAAATTGTTTCATTACCTTGGGTATGTGAAGACATGTTTTCACCAATAATTCACTTATTAGTATATTTTGGAGGCTGACACCAACATCAATCAGAAAAAAATTCTTATAAATCATAAAATGTCAAGAGAGATTTATAACTTTTACAAAACAGTTTATATTATATGCAGTGTTTATATGCTCTTTTGCAATAATAATACTCATAAAAGCATATAAACAATGGATTTTAAAAATATACTTTCATATAATTTTTTTCTTTAGCAAATGCTTTAATTTATGTAAAAATATTAAATGTATATTAGATTAAGAAGGCTTCGAAAATTCAAGAAATTGTGGGGAAGAGTAACAATATTTGCCCAGAATTCTGGTGTATTTTGTTTTCTGACTTTTTATTTGTACTTTATGTATGACAATGCTAAAATTTTCACTTCATGCAGGTATTAGGGGACACTTTTTTAAAAAAGGGGACAATTTAAGTATATAAATATAGTTTTACATTAATTTATATTATATAATTTATATTTAAATTTCTCATAGCAAATTTATAATTATCATTATTGTTAGAGAAGTCACCAGCTTAGGAAATTTGGTGGTCCAAAAAGACCACCAAGCTTGGCAAGTGATGGTCTAAAAAACAAACCTGGTAGACTCAAGTTAGAATTTTCATATTTCTACTTTTATTACTAATTATTGTTTATTATTACATATATCTGTACATCTAAAAAAACAAGACAACACATTTCAAATTCTCGGTTGTTCAAACCAATATATATATATGTAACCAATACATAATCGTGGACATAAAGCCAAATTGATGATTTATGTATAAAGACGGAAAAGGCTCTTCTTAGCTCCATGGTTTCAGGCAACAAAACTGTTGTCCATGTTTACGATTGTGGCAACGATTGGTTCCAATTTGGTGACAATTGTCACTTTGTCACCATACTGGCAACATCCCTAATTATTAATATTTGTAAAAGTTACCAATAATTTCTAAGTTTTTGTAGGGATTGATATATATCTGATACATTACATGGAATTTTTCCTTGACATTTTATTATTGAATTCAATTTATTGTAAGTTATATCTTCTTTCATGTAGATTCCCAATAGTAAATCTGAAGAGCCGAAAGTCAAACAAGAATATATAGATGAACTAATGAATAACATCAAATCTCTGAAAGGCAAACAAGAAAATGCTGAGCAAGGTATGAAGAGACTCAAAAGTGAAAATAGACTTCTTTGGAAGAATTTTGGTATGTTGGCAGAGAAATACAATAGCCAGCAAATGCTTTTACAAAAGGTATGTTTACCCAACTTACATTATTTTTTGATAAAATTTACACAAATAATTGAGTAAGCAGTTTCATATTTAACAAAAAACATTCAAAAAGAAGCTGGTATTTTGAAGAAATGAAATAATTAAAACTTTGTAACAAAACACCATTTTCAGCATAAGGTTGTCGAAAATTCTTTGGCCAAAACATTCATACAGTTTGATTGGTACTTTTTATGGATGTTATTTTAGAAAACTTTTAATTATTTCAGTTTCATGTTTAACAGAAAACATCTTACCTAAACTAGAATTCTCTTTAAGCAATTTGTAAGCATAGACTTTGTAAAATGAAGACCATACTCACCAAACAGCGTAAAATCACCTAAAAATGTCTTCTTGTATTTCAGATGCTTCCATTCTTTATGAATATGGTCCATAACTCATGCAGAGAGATGAACCACAGGGAGGTAGGTTTTAAAAGGAAACCTCCTCTCATGATTGACGAGGGAAGTGGCCCTTCGAAGATGCCTCGACTAACACCACCCTACTATGTTGAACACAATGACCAGGATCAAATTGCAAGCATGGTAAGTATTTTAAAGGGATATATTTCTTTCATGTTTTTAGTTTGCTGTATAGTTTGGATACTGTAGCTCTTTAAACACTGCTATCTGTTCGATACAGTTGACTAGTATTTTAATGCTCTATGCGACAATTAGTGTTTTATTTTCACGTAACTTATAAATTACCATTTAATGCTAGAAAAATAGGCATAAAGTTTTATCCTGAAATTTTAGTATTGACTCCTGGAAATATTGTTTATTTTAGTTTTCTTTCTAGAATTTAAAGTGCAAAAAAAATTTTCATGTGCAATCTGCCGAATTTTTTTTTTTTCGACTCGTGTTTCGTGTAATAATCCACCGCCATATTTATTGACATTCCTGCCACAGACTTGGAGACAAGGATTGTAATCACTTCAGTGGTCTGAAAGCTTACCACAAAAAGTTCCAATGATGGCACGATTTGCTGTAGACATTCGTCCCTGTTCTCCGCATATCCAATAATTTCGTTCCTGAACTATGCCTGTTGGCGTTCTCAAACTCTTTTATCGCTAACTGCTAGCTCTTACATCACCTCGAAAGTATTTCGTGATTGATGTATGAGCCGTATACTCTTATCTCTGCTGTGGTACATGGGGTACATGTTTACAAAGCTCACCATTTGTGGCGGTGTGTTGGAAATAATCTGTACGCATGTGACAGTAGGTAGTAAGCACTTGATGTACCAAACTCTGATCATTACACTTTCATGTCTATGTGTTTACATTTGTGTGTGGAGTAGGGACTTAGTATACACTAATTTAGAGCCTTTGTTGGATTCATAAGTAGAGATCATTCGCAAATTCCAAAAATGTGTACATATTTTTAAGGTTGCTTGTACAAAGTCCTCTCAGTAGTTTTCAAGGAACATTGATATTTTCCTCATTTAAATATATTATATATGTATATATAACATTGTAAATGTTGCTACTTGCACCTGCTTTGTCTGAATGCACTTTAAAGTTAATCATTTGCATATCGCAGCATATTCTTCCTGTTGTTTAAATTTCACATCTAGTATGTCACCTTCTTGGTGTAGCAATTTTAATGGCCAGTAGTGTATTTTGTTTATCTTGTTTAACAATAATAATCGGAAATGTTTGTATAATGATTATAGAAGCACTTTTATTGTTTGGTAATTTAGTGACTTAGTTACAAATCCTAAGGCTTGCCTTTAAAAAGTTTATTTGAAGCCCTTTAGCCCTGGAGCTCTCTCATCTTCCTGCCCAGCAAGGTCTGTTGAAGCTATTTCAGGATGATGAAACTGTATAAAATTTGGAAAAATCTAGAGAGAAGAAGAATCACTGTATAACTATATGCCTATTCTAATTTTAACACATTCTTGCATTCTGGCTTCATTTGAATGCTTTAGTTCTAGTCAACTGTATGCAAGAACTGTATTCTTTGATTTGAGCTCATTGTTAGTAATAATATCTAAGTGCTCATTATGAATTTTCATTTCAACTGTACTTATTTGTTAACATAAAATCTTGATATAGTAAAAGGGAATAATCAGTAACTTGGTCTCAGCATTTTTCAGCAGTCTACATAAATAAAATAAAGTTAAATATAATGGTAAAATTAGAAATTTTATATTGAAAAGATAAATGCTGCTATAGTGTAAAATTTTGAATGTGTTTTAAGCCTGAATTTGGCCATACAGAGATAGAGCATGTCTCTATTTTATTTTATTAATATGAGTGGTTAATCAGTTATTTAATTGGTTAACCTGAGGACAAGGCCTAGAGTCCAGCCTATTACAGTTTGTCCCTGCACTTTGCAACTGTATGCAAGCATTTTTCCCTCGCATGCAGTCCCTCTTGTCTCCCAAGCACTAAACCACTTCGTTATATGAAGGAAGGCAAAAACTGTTTTTATCATGACTTGCCTTTAATCAACTTGTTACAGATCCTAGCACTGATTGAAAAAGAGCAGTGTACCCTTCATATTTTTAAAGCCCTATGCCTGATCAGGGGCCGTATAATAAAGCGGTTAAAACTTGTGACTACATTCCTTGAAAGACATACAAAGTTAAATTGCTTATTTTTGGAAATTTTTGTAAATGAGATAAATTCATACGTTATACCTTTTTTTTTTTTTTTTCTTTTCTTATTTGCTGCATTTGGAGAAAAAATAGTGTAGTTTAGAAGTTATTTATGAACATACATAGCTATTATTTCTATTAAAAGTAATTGTACTGATATGAAATTGTTTCAAGCCTTTCCTTAACTTCTAGATAAGATACTCATACTAGTCTGATATATATAATGTGCATATTCGTTCTATATTTTCTTTGTATATTTAATAATGAAGTAGATATCTTTATTCAAATTGAACTTTTTTGTAGTCATATAATTTAAGTAACACTGGAAATAAAATTTAAAGATTTCTTTTATTAATGAATTTGTTAATTCTTATTGCAAGTTTATTAGCTTATTGATAGACTTTAATTTCGGTAAATATTATTTATTATTATGGTATTGCTTAGGTTATAGTATCTTTGACTATTTCAAGATTTTATTTAGCCTTTTGAGGACGGCTGGTTGATTCTTAAACCAAGCAAGCGAGCTTCTAAATGAATGGGTTTGGTTTATGTGTCAAACAAACGGTGCTTTCCCCCTCTGCTGTGTTTCCACCTGTTTCCCATGTTGGAGCAGGGATGTCAATATTAATAACCCTTGCTTCATAGATGAAGAGTTATTTATTACCCTTTGTTGAGAGAGTGAGTGGTCGTTTAGCTAAAGAAAACTAACATTGAATTTTGCTGTCTTTATTATAAGGAACATTAAAAAATATTCCCGTCCTGAAAAGGTTTATGTTAAATTATGCTATCTGTTAAAACTCTTTTTTTTTTCTTTATTGTGTGTGCTGTTTTTTTGAATTTCTAAATTTACATCAGGGTGCCTACCAAGTCAAAAAATCTCTGAAAAGTCAGGAAATTGGAAAAAAGTAACAGAAGATAAAATCACATAAAGAAAGCATTAGGTCACTGAATTTGCCTAAAATTGTTAGATTAATTTTGTTTACTAACATCAGTTTTGTTTTCTGATAACTGTTTGCATTTTTTATATGCAAAAAATCTAAATTATCCATTACATGTGGTCAAGGAATGTTCGTGAAAGGTCATCAGAAAGTCAAATAATGGTCTATGACTAAGTGTGGTAGACGCCTTGTATGTGCTTGTATTTTTTAAATACTTGCAAATAGTTTTAAATTACATATATATTTACTGTTTTACTACTTGTCGTTCTTGCAAAAGAGCGGCGATGTGTATCCTTTAACAAATATATAATGTTCTTTATGAACTGTTTCAGCTTTCTAGGATTAGGATCGAAACTGAAAAAAAGAAATGGGTTATAATATCAATCCTGAAATATCTAGGCTTTGTATGCGAAATAGTTATGTGTGATTTAATGCCTTTCTAAGTGAATATACACGAGTTATCTTTTATAGCCCCCATCACCAGGTAATGTTTCGAATAGAGGACCTGTAATTCATGATGTAACAGAGCTGGAAAGTAGCAAGATGTTTCCTGCCAACATTTTATGTTCTCCAAATACCTCCTCGAAAGACAAAGAAGCAATAGTTGACAGTCCTCTGTCATGTAGCTTAGAAAGCTCAGAACAGACCACTGATAGTCCATACACTGATTCAAGTCCCCTGGAGTCACTTAATATTTTAAACCATAACTTTGAGAGGTGGGTAAGAAGGGTTTATCATTCTAATTTTGTATATAATGTCAAAATTTCAGCTTGGCTTGTGTGTGTGTGTGCACTTTTCTCCATCCCCAACTGCCCAAGTAAACCTTTGTCTCTCCCTGTGAGGAGAAAATGTGTAACTAGATATAATTCATTAAAGTCTTTAAAATTATCAAACTCCATCCTAAATAAATGCTACATTTCAGGGATTAGACAACTATAAAAATGTCTTGCTTTTTAGCAATTCTCTTACCTTTATTTATTTTTAAAAACACCATAGTCAAGAATAAAAATAGCAAAAATTCTTCAGATTTTGAAAAAATAAGTCTTAAAAATAAATAGTTTTCTAAATAGTTGAACAGTATGACACCCCCCCCCACACACACACACACTCCCTCCTTCCCCAGGTGCTAAATCTATAAATGTAGATAATACTCTCCTATAAATGAAAAGATGAATTTAAATAAAACTTTAAAGATAGCCAAATATTATCGGATGTCAGTGCATCATTTTTCCATAGATGAAATTCTGAAAATAAAATTTTTTATATTAAAAGCTTAATAATCATAAAAGAAAAACTGTATAGAGATTTCAATCGCTTATAAAGACATAAGTTCGTAATACACAGGCCTCTGAAAATTTTGACATTATGTGACATCTGCGAAGAAAAGCTATTGTACATCCATGGTTTCTTCACTTATATTGTATTTGGCGAAGCTGTGTACTTTCACTGTTCACAAGTAAAATTGTGTGTAAATAAAGTATGTCAACTGCCATCGAAATGTAATTGCTGAATGTTAATTTTTGCACTGTTTCATTTGCTTGGTTTCATTTTGCCAGCATACTTATGCAATTTCTACTTCTTTCATGAATAATCCCTGCCCAAAATTTAAGTTTTTGAAAGAACATGGATAATTCTAGCTTTCTCTGTGTTGTGTGGATTATATTTTCCTTTTAGTTGATAAAAAGGGCTGCAAATGCTGAACTGAAATTTTGGGGGGTCGGTAGTCAAAACATTAGTGCTCAATATTATTGGCTAGAGTGAACATTAACTATAATTTTGCCATAGGCATTTTAGTATGAAAAACTAGCTGTGTGGCTTGGACCAACTAGCCTTATCTGAATTCTAGCATGTTTAACAACAATAAATAAACATGTCAGAGTATTATTATGTGGGTCAGATGAGTTATTTCTAATAAATTAGTATGCTGGTAACCTCTAGCCATTCCACCCCTAAATTTAAAACATAACTTAACCTAATGTGAAAATTAAAATGGTTTATATGACATAAAGGAAAAAAAAAAAGCTATGATCTCAATAATAAAGTCATAGTAATAATTTTCTAAATTTACTCACAACTGTAGTATACATTTAAAAATTATCAGTTTCATTGAATTTTCTCCTGTCATATTTTTAATTCTAGAAGGGGGAAAAAATGGTAATACAAAATTTTTATGCATACTATGGAAATAGGAATTAAAATAATAAATATAGAAATGTGTTTGAAACTCTTATGTATTTACATATTCAGATATGATTCTTAAATCACACCATAGTTGACTTCATAATTTGATTTTAAAATAACTTAAGCAAAAAAGCTTAAATGAGGAAAAAAAACTTGGCAGAATGCTAAAATTCCAGCATTCAGATGAGTCACATCTTTTAAATGTTACTCATTCAAAGCAACTCAATTGAATATGTTAAATAATGAGGTGGAAATATATTTTGTACTTCAAATCGAGACATTCTTAACTCTCAATACTTAATATGAAACAAAATATAGAAAAAAAACAGTTTTAGTCTTTCACAATTCTTCTTGACTGTGTGAAGAATCCCCCCCCCCCCAAAATTGTATTTTAAAAATGCAAAAACGTCTTTCATTTTAGTATTTTGTATAACATCTTTTTGCATTTTGCGATGAAAAGTGACTGTATCTCAAACCCTGAAACTGACAGTTCTAGTTCACTAGCTTTCCCCTGTAATATTCTCAGAATCGCCCCCTATTTCACTGATTAAACATCTTTATTTATTAATTGATCCTTTTTAAAGGATATTTCCTCAAGGCATCATTGGTATGTCAAGTTTTGGTAACACAATATTCTTTTATGTATATGGTATTTTGAGTCTTGATGGATGGATGAATGAGGTAGACTGCAAGGTTTTGAATGCCTTTGAAATGATTAGACTGACTGCATAATTGTTATTTGCACATAATTTTGTTAATTACTTGTGCACAGCCAATGTGACAGTTTGTGAATTGTGATATAAATGTAACCCTGAATAAAAAGTATTTTGAAGTCTCGTGTGATTTTCATTTTATTTATTTAATTTTATTGGATGTTCATTTATATGCTTTTGATTGTTTCTCAGTTTTATGTGTACTGTAGGAAAGAGAATGTTAAAATTCTCTTTTCAATTTAATTGCTTTTTAAAAATATGCTTGACATTTCTGTTTCTTCTTTGATATTGGTTTTTGCAAACCTTTGTTTTTTACATGAAATGTTATTCATATTCTGCATTTAAATGGAATGTGTAATATTATTTCCTATGAACTATCATTTTTTGACTTGTTCTTGACTATCATTTACTAATAATTTATTGCTTTGCCTTATGAATGTAATTCTAAGTTTCTCTAAATTACCATCTCATTGGTGGCATTTCGCTCTACTTGTTGGATCCTGGAAATTTTTTGCGCTACTGGTAATGTATGTCGCATTTTTCATTAGGAAATGGTATGTACACATACTTTATATTTTTAGTTTGCTTTAAAATTTTGTTATGCATTTGACAAATGTTCCTGCATTTCCTATTATCCAAAAAGCAACAAAAGAAAGCAGAAATATTTATTCTTGTTAGGATTTTTGAGATGTGTTTGGGGGCCGATTCTTCTCTTACCTTCAGTTTGAGATGCAGCCTTTATTACACTTAACTTCTATGCTCTACTCGGAGGACTTGGTAAGAGCTAATAGTTAAATGTGTGTTGTTGGCTACTCACAGTGGTTCTCAATGTTTTTCTGACTTCAAATAAGTCTAGTTGGAATCTTTGAATTCTAGTTGGAATTTTATCCATCTATAAAGATGGATAAAATTTTTCTCATTTAAAGTAATAGCTTTACCAAAGAAATAATTATGCTGAATATGTTATTATATTCAGTTATTCATGGTCTTATGATAGAAAAATGTTAGTTTAATCTGCCTTAGTATTTGAAATTACTTTTAATCATATATTAATTCTTAAAATAGTAAATACAACTTTTTTTTTTAATTTTTATCTTGTTTTAAGAATAATGATCATTTTGGACTCCTCTTTAGCGTGCATCATAAAATTAAACAGGCAAAAGCAATAAAGATATATATATTTTTTAATTCAATCATAGATAGAAATTAATTTGGAAACCTGAATTTTTATGAAAACAGACTTTTGTCTAACATTCCCTCCCCCTTTTCTCCCAAAGAGTTTATAAATTTTCTGTACATTTTCCATTTTATGAGTGGAATATGATTCTTGTTCAGTCTCATATTCATCTGCTACAACTGCCAGCTTATTTATTTATTTTTTTAAATTCAATGCACAATCCCAATTTGGATCATTGGCATGGTATAGGTTAAGATATTTAGTTTTAATTAAAAAATATAAAACTATATAATAGAGCAGCATTCATATTAATGCACATATGTAAAAAATCATATTTAAAAGATTATCTTTATAGATTTTTTTTTATTTTTAAATTAAAGATTTCTGCATTCATTTTAATTCCTTTTTGGACTAGCTTTAGTTAATTTACATACTCAAGAAATAATTCTTTCCTGTTTTGAAAATTTGTTTCTATCTATTCTAATACTTGACTATACTAGCTTATACTGTTATAAATATGCTTTGCATAACCCTATGATTTTAATGTAAATTTATTTTATCCAAACTGCATTAAATTTTTTTTAAGCATTAAAGCTTGTCTATATGTCACTACTAAAGCATAGTTTATTTTTAAGATAAATGCAACTATGATGAAGTATTTAACATGTTTTATTAATATTTTAACTTAAGCAATCATTAATATTAGCTTATACATTGCCAAATTATAAATCATCTAGTAGTTTTAATTATACTATAAAACCATGAGTAACTATGTTTTAGGTAAAACTATGTATTTTATTCCTTGTGCATGATACATTTTCAAGAAAATTGCTATCTTATGTTGTTTCCTTAAATGCATATTTTAAGGCATTTCAACTTATATTTTAAATTTTAAAAATCTATTTTATTTTTGCTTAAAAATGGATGCATGTTTGAAGTTAACCAAAAAAATATCGATTATCCAACTGCATGCAAGATTATGCTATAATTTCATGTTTGAGAACTACTGTGACCAAGAGCTTTTACTTCATTTTGTAAACTCGGTGTTTTCTGAACAAAACAAAAAAATAATTGTAATTTACGTTTTTATTTTGCAGAAGTAGTTCTATCAGCCCCCACATTGAAATGAAACATTCGCCTATAAGTACAACTTCACCTCTGCATCAACATTCACCTCAAGTTCGTGCCATGCAATCACCTCAGCCATCAGTGTCGGGTTATTCTGCATCAAACAGCATTTCACCCATAACCATCATTGATGAAACAACCTCAGATGTGCCTTTGTCCAGTAACATGATGACAAGTTCTTTTGTTCCCAAAATTGAAAACACATGTACGGACAGTAACATGTATACCATGGACAGTATGCTGAGCGAAAGAGCATCGATGATGTCTGATAGAATGTCCCCAGCATCAAACGTGCCTTTATCAGGGAATGTAATGGCAAGCTCCTTTGTTCCAAAAATAGAAGATTCCTGTACGGACAGTGGCATGTATTCCATGGACAGGATGCTGAATGAGAGATCATCCATTATGCAAGAAAGAGCCCGACTGATACCAGATAGATCATCCATCATGCCGGAAAGATCACCTTTAATACCAGAAGGAACATCCACCATGTCGGAAAGATCATCCATAATGCCAGAGAGAGCATCCATCATGCAAGAAAGATCACTGTCAGAGAGAGCACCGATTATGCAAGAAAGATCACTGTCAGAGAGAACATCTATGATGCAAGAAAGATCTCCCATAATGACAGAGGGGACATCCATGATGCCAGAAAGAACACCTATGATGCCAAACAGAACAACTCTTGTTAAACCAAACTCTTCAATGTTGACAGAAAAACCATCTTCAGCAGTAAGAGAAAACCCCTCCACTAGTGGCCTGAGCAAGTTCTTGCCAAGTAACTTTGAACTGTAAGTAATTTTAGTATTATCATTTGCAGGGATTGCAGTTGTCCTACTTTTAATGTCCTACCCTCATAAAAGTGTTAAATGAATATCCTGATATTTAAATAATTCATACCTGTAACCTTAAAACTTAAATAAACATTCCAAAACTGCTGAAACACTAACACATTTTACTAGGAATTTCAGGAAAAGTAAGACTGCTGTTAATCCTGCACTTGAAGGTATATTTTATTGTATTTTTATTATGTATTTTAACTGTGCAAATGATAAAATAGAAATTTTAAGTATCTTTCTTGAGAATTTGAAGCATTGTAAAGGCATGAAAAACAAATCATCAAAATATTTTTAAAAATTCATAAAATTACTGGAAATAAAATATAATAATGGTAAGATAATGTTCTGTTAAATGGATTGCTTAAAATTAAATACCTTAGACTTGTACTTAATTCAATACTGAAAATTTCTAAATTATTGATTTTGTAGGTCATCAAAAAATATTGCTTCCAGTATGCCATGGCTGCTCAATCAAGAAACTGATGGAAATGACGGAAACCTTGATAGCTGGCTTGGAGTAAGTAATTTTGAACTTAATAATCTGTGCCATAAAAAGCATTTTTGTGGTTTCAACAATATGCATTATTTAAACACTGTGTACACTCTTCTAAAATAAAGTGCCATATGACTATAAGGATTTGCACTAACATGTTAAGTTCATTCAGTGCTCAAGTATTGCCATTTAAATTTAAAGGCCTTTAAAAATGTTCAAATTTGCTAGTGAGGTTTTTTTTCCCCTTCCCCCCAAGTGCTTAAAATAAGTTTATTCTCTGGATACAAAACTATACTACATTTTGCTAAAATTCAGATTTTTTTGTGCAAAATACGAAACTTGTATTAAAGATATATATATAAGAAGTAACTAATGTTTATCAATGTACAATAAGCTCAAATATATCTGGTACTTTTACAGTTAAGCTTACTTTTAAAAGTTCAATCTTGAAACTTGTTACTTAAAGCTCGAATCTAGCTTGAAATTTAAATGTTTTTCTTTTGCTGTACAATGTGTGTTACATTTATTACTTAACTGCACCAGTATGAAATATCTGATTTCAAAATTTTTCATTTTAGCAAATTTTCAAAAGTGACAATCTTGTTGCGGGACTGAGTTTACCTCAAGTAAGTTTTTTTTTTTTTTTAAGTAATATTTGTTAATTAATTTAAAAATCCTCTTTCATTGCTAATTTATTTTCTTTTTTTATATAGCAACAGGTTGACTGAGCAGATTTTGGGGATATATATTGTAGGATTCAGATGCTAAGAGTTTATCACATTTAGTTTATTGAAGATAATAATGCTCAAGATTTCTTTGGCAAACGATTGTGAAATATGGTTGTTTAATAATGTAAAATTCAGACCTATGTTGTTTAATGTAAAACAATATCTATCCAGTTCCAAAGATTGGAAGTTTCTGTATTTTTAAAACACAAAATATTTTTATCATGAGTGCTAACATTAAAAATTTACAAAATAAATTAAATTTTCTATTCAATAAATTATTAAGACTGTTACAATTTGGCATTGTTTAAGACTAAAATTTATTATCATTTATAACTTTTTCTTAACTACGGCATTTAATTATTAATGCATTATAAAATATATATGTAAACTTGATAATTCAAACAATTAATATTGCAATCAATTGAAATATTTTGCATGTTAACTTACTAATGAAAAAGATATTCAAAGTTGAATTCTACCCTTTCTCTTTTAAAATATAAAGATATAAAAATGAATTTTCATTACTAAGCTTGCACGATATTAATAGGTAGTCTGGTTAAATTAAATTTCACCAGAAAATCAAGTATTAAAAAAAAATTTTTTTTTAATTAGTTGAGGTTTGTGCTTTACACATTAATTTTAAATAAAATAATTTGTTAATTATTAATGTAACTAATAGAACTTGTTTTTATAGACATAAATAAGTAGGCTCTCACGGTGGGCTTTAGTTCCCCTTTAGAGAGCTCAATCTCCTATTTTTGCTGTAAAAAGGCTCATTTTTTCTAAAATTTTCCTAGGATGGCCTGAACCTATTATTTTTTTTAAAGAAAAAGTCTTCTAAACAAAATTAATGAACTTTTGAAAGTTTTGTGATATAAAGCTGTCATGTATATATTGACTGTTCTATTGTAATTATGTTTTATTTAAAATAATTTAGTGTGTAAAAAATATTTTTTAAATTTCATAATTTCTTGACACAGAAATTTATGCTTTTTTCAGTTGTCAGCAAATAAAGATTTAAAAATAAATAAATAAGTAAATTAATCATTTTAGGAAATAGCAATGCATTAGTGTAGGTTTAGCTGTTAATTCTTGAGCACTACAGTTTTGTTGATCTGATTCTTGCAACAATATTTCCAAAAGTATTATTTAAGTCTCAATCTTACATGATCGCCAAGTTGTACAGCCATGTTTTTAATGACTTGTATTAGTTTTTTGTGATATTTATAGTAACTTTGTATAACAGAAAATGTTTAATTTCCTCCTCATTTTATTGTTGAAATTTATAAACATATACAGATAAGTTACTTCTATATGTTGAATCATTTGATATGTATCACTTGTGTTATTAGCAATTAATATTGTGTTTTTAAAATGTTATGACATTTCTTTACTCATATTTGTTTTAGAATAGTTGAGTTGAGGAATATATATTTTCTCATCTGTATCAGATGGTTAAATATTTAGTCTATTTTAAGATGCTGTATAATATTCGATTGTGCTTATTGATTGGCTGTGTAAATATATATTTTTAAAGAAAGATCTTGTAAGATCTTTTTTTTTTTTACCCCCTTATGTAATGATTAAGTGTACATGAATATTTTGAAATAGTTCACTTTTTCTCAGTTTATGATTATCATACTACTGGATGTTAAATTCAGTTTAAGAGACAATACCACTGCACTTTCTGGAAATTTATTTTTTGTAAAAGGGTTTTCTTTTTTTAATTCGGAATAATGGCTTTTTTTTTTTTTTTTTAAAGAAAGTAAATGGTAGCAACTTCCCTTGAGAAAATTAATCATTTTTTGACATTATCAGTTTCTTATAATAGTATGATCCCAAACTATGCACAAATTTTCCTGAAGATCCAAAGCTCCAAAAATTTTAATAAAACCGATACCTTTCAATAAGAATTAAAAGCTTAGAATCAAAGTTTAAACATTAAATTTTATCAGATTTCTATTTATTTTTAAATTGTTTCTATTTCTGATTTGTTTTTTAATCTATCTGTATTTTGAAAGCACCATACCCTTGTTAATATTGTTCTCTTAAATTGACTACTACAATAATTTTGTGTTAGTTAGTGTAATAAAATTTAATCATCATCTGCTTTTGCCACATTCAGAAAATGAATTTGAAACTTGTCTCTTGAACAGAAAAATGTTTCTGTAAATATTTCTGTTTCTTATATTAATTCTATTAAGTGGACTGTAAACTACATTGACTAAAATGTACTAAAGTATATATCTAATTCAGTGAAAAATATTTTTAAAGATTTCTTTAATTTGCTCTGCATCGAATTAAAGTTGAACAGAATATAATACAGATATGTTATTGAACTTTTAAAAATTAAATATAAAATTGTGTATTGAATTCTAAAAGTTAAGTTGTGTTCACTGTTATTCTGAGAGATTTAAACTCATAATCTAATGAATTAACTTTTAACAAAACAGCATTTGTATAAATATTTAAACACTTTTTATGATGAAAATATAGGCTATCCATATACATGTCACTATATTTTTAAAAAATGGTGACATTTAGTTATGTAGCATATAAAGGCTGTTTTTCATTTTAACTTATAGACTTTTCATTTTATTTTAAACTTCATTTGAATATTCGTGAAAGGATTTGCTTCTTCATCCTACATTACATGCTCTGTATTTATTATAAATTAATTTATAAAATTTAATAACTGATTACAATTGATCGCTACTCTAGAATTGTGTAGTAAATTATTGCAAATTTGTTGCTCATTCTTTGTATCACTCACTTAATCCTCACAATTGATTTTTGATTAAATCCTGTGTACTGTAATTTGCAGGATGTTCATTCAGAGAAACATTCTGCAGCTCCCATTGGTATCTGAAAGAATAAGAAGCGTAAATCAATTAGTCAGTAAAAATAAATAATCTTAAAACTGATCACTAATTAGGTATTAAGCTTGAATGATGTCTTTTTTGAAAAGGCTGTAAATGGTAAACCAACAATGCTGAGAATCTATGACTAAGGTATATAAATGATGCATATATTTACCAGATACAGGGTACAAATTATTTTATGGCAATTTTGGGCTGTTGATGATTATGTTGAAAGCCAAATTATAAACTCAAACATCTGCTGAGGAATAAAATATTTTTCCTCAGCGATTTTTAGGATCTGCTAAGGAAATATGTTTTAGGTGCAAATGTAATGATTGGAGTGCGCATGGACAAGCAAGTGTACCCATAATTTTTGTAGCCTGTTGTGGTTACACCTTTCACACCTTCCAAAGCACAGGCTTGTGCATAAATATGTAAGGTGTGAAAATAACTATCAGAAGAGCAGTTTGTTACCTTTCATGCGTTCGAGCTTACTTTTTATAACTCAAAAATTATGTATGAATTTTTTAAGGATTTGGATTTCTTCAAGCTGTTTACGTTTACAACCATTCAACTGAAATTGCTTATGATTAAATTCAATATGTAATTTTAAATATATAAGGGTGCTTTTTTTTCAATTGGATTTACAAAGAACAGAAATTGAGCCAAATAATCTTATTTTCATTTATGGAATAAAATAGTTTTCTCCTACACAGTGTTAAGTGAAGAGCTTTAAGAGCAGTTCTTAATAATCATCACGTGGGGGAGGGGAGCAAGGAATATGGGCAAAGAGCTAGTGATAATGCACATTATACAAAATCATTGTATTTATTGTTATTTTTACTCCAAAACATATTTTTTTCCCTTAAAATGTTTATTCATACTTTACCAATGACATCATTTTGCAGAAAAAGAGAATAAATATTCATTGTTAAAGAATAAAAAACTTGTATGTATGCTAAGAAATGTGAGAGGGAACACCATCGTAGGTTATCCTTTGTTAAGGGTAGTGTTACAGTAATAAAAGGTTGGGAACCGCTGGTATAAATAATGTACTTTAAATTATTATTTTTAACTAATATAATGTTCTTGTAATCAAAATAATTTGTAGATGACAAAACCGCAGAAGGATTTAGCCAGGGATGTTTCTAGAAAAAAATTTCAGAGGAGGTCTAAATGATAAAAAAAAAGGCAGAATTTTTCACAAAAAGACTTTATCATTATCATTTTAGTAATAAAAATCAAAATTTCACTGGGCGAACAGACCCCCTTAAACACATCCTTGGATTTAGCTAACAAGTTTGTATTAGATAATTAAATCCTTATTTTATTGAACATCCTGCATACATTGAAAATTTCACCTCTTAAAAATTGGTAACATTATTTTAACTATTACTTGTTTTGGGTTTTTCCCCCCATTTCATTTCAGATAATTGCATAATGTTTAAGTCTAGACTATTCATTGTTTTAATTTATGAAATTAATTTTGTGAATGTAATAAATAATTTCATTACTAAAGACAATTTTTTTGTTCTTGTAGAAAATTTATATATGCCATGAACTTCAACTTTGTATTTTATGATGAATTTTCAGAAATTTAAAATTAATCAATTTTTGCCATTCTATTTTAAATTCTAATATGTATGTAATGCACTTCTGATTCACTGTTTCATAGGCATTATTTACAATAAACTCAGTAATACTATCACAGTCAAATAACTTCGTAGAAACTATACAATTCAAAGTGAAACAAAAACTGTACGTATGTTTCAAGAGGTGCAATGGTTCTCTTT
Source organism: Cheiracanthium punctorium (assembly GCA_038373885.1). Lineage (NCBI taxonomy): Eukaryota > Metazoa > Arthropoda > Arachnida > Araneae > Cheiracanthiidae > Cheiracanthium > Cheiracanthium punctorium. Next base: position 195,087 of record JAWZYV010013214.1, on the reverse strand, counting down.
TCCTCGTGAAAAAAATGATAACCATCTTTGTGGTAAATGTTTTTACTGATGAAAAGAATATTCCTAAACCTCTAGAATATTTGTATATTTTTTATTTTACTTTTGTATTTCTCATGCAATTATTTATGTATTTTTATTTTAGAATTGTTTACTTTGAAATATATATGGGTTGACCATACTTAATATTTTACTAGGTTTTAAGCAGGTATCGAATTCATTTTTTTGCATAATATTTTGTCACTGGCTACCCACTACTACACTAAATTTGAATCAAGCTGTTGCTTGATTGGAAATGGATAAAACATCAATCGCAATATTTGAAATGATCACAATATTTGGATGTGCAACACAAACCAACTGAGACAGAACAACAGCGAAAGAAAAAGTTAAAGCTAGGAATTTTTTTTTATGAAATGCAAAAGTTTTTTGTGAAGAGTTTAATTATCAATCTATATAATAAAAAGCAAAAATTATCAATATCTCAAATAAGCATGTACATTTAAGATATTGGTTATTTTTTTTTTTTTTTTCATTAGCGAGTACACAAATTTCTTTCCAGTTATATAAAGCAATATTTGCATCATTGTGTAGAAATAAACAAAAGCCATATAACCAATTACTTATTTTCATATTTTTATTGAGTTCAAAAATGCTATGTGTAATTAATTCATGTACACATCACTTAAGTAAATGTCAAAAGTAATGCATAACCGTAACCTTCAGTTAAATTTAGTTAGTAGTATAATTAAGTAGGCAATTTAAGATTAGAAACCAACTCTATTTAATCCATGAGTTATCTATGGTCAGCCCTATTTATTTTTGATTTCAAATGACCCAAGAATAAAACTTTTATTATATAAGCTTCATTTTCTAAAATGCATCATAAAATGTAGGTGCTACTCTTTTATACATTTGAACTAAGCTGTACATATTTCTTAATTATTTTTTACTGATTATATTTACTAATGTATAATTCTATCTCAACAACAGAACTCTTCATAATAAAGCATTTACTAACACTAACGTTGTGTATCAGTACAATGTTCCCTCATTTTATAATTTGCCAGTATTGTCAGTTCATCTTCTTGTTTCATCAACTTGCTTTGTTATAATCTAGTGATTTTTTTCAATAAATCCTGACTGGTAAAATAATTTCCACATCAAAACTATGTTTTTATTCTCCTATCCTGCCTATTTTTATTTTTAATTGATGCATTATAAGGTTGAAATAACACTTTATTGGCTTTAAATTTGAATTTGCAAGTATTTTTTTATTTAAAATTATTTTAAAAAGTACGTTATAATATAGATAAAAAAAAATCTCTTAAAAGGAAAATATTAGAATGTAAGTATTTAGCTACAAGATTATAGAAGCGTAGTGACACTAGTGATTTTTCTCTGCAGTATCTCTCAAAGAACACCATCATTCTAGTGTTTACTTAAAAAAAGCCAGTGTTTTTGTTTGTTTATTTTTTAATCATAAATTTTGTCTCAATTCTGAAATAGTTAAGACAATATTTAACTTAAAATTTGTTAAAATTTATTCCACCATTTAAATAGCTGCCAAATATTCCAATTTTGCTGTAGTTTGTCCAATATTTTTAATTTGCTCCAGAAATCTAATAATTACAGAAAAACTAGGATTTTTCAATTTTAAAACTTTATTTATAGCGGTAGGGAGAAGTTTTCAATCCTTCTTCTGCCTTGTAAATAATGGTCTTTTCCCGAGCATTCCTTTATTGAAGTGTCCAATACCTAATGATTGAAAAAATACAAAATAAGGGTTAGTTTTTAAATAAAATGTTATTTAAATTCACCTATGATTTTCTGCCAGTTGCAATTGATTAAGGTCAAATCTACTTAAAAGATATACATTTGAAATGTGTTTCTGAAATATTTATTGATGAAAATTGTAACATGCTGTTTCACTGGTTTAAAATAGTTGTTTTAGTTACTACTGTAGTATTGTGTATGATTAACACATGATACATAAAGTAGCTTGACTGGTCTTTTTTCTTTTTAGAACGGGTGGGGGGGGGGGGGCACATATCTAAATCAAGATTTAAAAAAATGAAATTTTTCTAAAATTTGGGAACTAATGTTTGAAATAAAGATATATTTTTGTATGAAGCTGCCCCTCCCATTCTGACACTATGCGGATGGCCATATAAATGTTTATATTGTGAAAGGATGCTCCTACATTTTACAACTGGAGGTTGGCAGCTCTGCATTTATTGTTTTAAAACAATAAAAAAAAACTTTTTCGCCAGTTAAAATAAAGAATAAATGTCTAGTCAGGAATTATTTTATCATAACATAACAGGTATAATGGGGGAACAGTGTATTCATACATATAAAAAAATATATAATGTTATGTTGTATGAAGTGTGCTTGTTTCTAGTACCAACTTTTTGCCTGCTCAGTTTTTATGTCCTGTATTCCTGTATATCAGGAGTTGTCGTTAAAATACTATATCCACCTGTATATTAGGTGTTTCATATACTTGCGTGTTGTGTAATTTTGTTAAAAACTTGAATAAAGAATCTATGATAGTAAATTGTGTGTTAGTGCTTGATTTATGAGAACATATTTTCCCCCTTCAAATACACATAAATTAAGTCTAAAAGAAATATGTAATTCACATAGCTTGTATTGATATCACATTTTCGTAAGCAATTAAGTTAAAAGGTGGCTTTGCTGGTGTGTCTAAACAACATATTCATTCAACTTTCAAAAGCCACACTAAAAGCATATAAATCCACAATAATAAAGTCCTAGAGTGTTTGCAGCATGCTTAAACCATTCTGACATAATCTAAATAAAATTATTCTCAAGCAATACGATAAAAAAAACTCCACTCTAACTTTCCGAACACTTGATATTTACCAAGTATTTAAATAAATTTGATTCAACTTAATCAAATGCATTGTTCGGATGATTGTGAACTTCAAATAATTTGAGTGTATAGGCTGCAATGTATTTTTGTAGCTCTAAGTCCTACACATAACCAAAATCTATTTAGCATGACTGTGACCAATATGCATACCTAATTTAGGTCAATCGAATGCACCATGTAAACAGTGTACAGGGATGTTAATTCTGCGCCGAGCTGCGCCGAAACACAAATTCTTGCGCTGAACTGCGCTTTTAGCCGATTTTTGCGCCGGTCTGCGCCGAATACGTCATTTTGACTCTTTCAGGGTGCGCCGAAACACAAATATTGCGCCGAACTGCGCTTTTAGCCGATTTTTGTGCCGGTCTGCGCCAAATACGTCATTTTGACTCTTTGTTAAATTTTTGCCACGCTCAATTATCTTTTAAAGCGTGTATGGAAAGCTAGTTAGCAGTAAAGCAAGATTCAAACTGCGTACGAAAGCTGCATTCAGAAGCCATTCTACCCGCCCCGGATCGGACCAGTCGGGCTTTGTTAGTCACCTCAATCAGGGCCGGCCAGATAAGCAAACAAGTACCGTAATTTATGGAAGAAACGCCGCGGCGTTTATGAGTTTAAAAGTTAAAAAATAGTAAGTGCGGCATTTACAATATTTTTAATTTTTTTAAGCCGATCTTCAACGAAAAATCGAAAAATTCGTTTCGTGATAATTTTCTCAAAAGATGGCGCCACCACCGACACGTAGTCTTTAGACACGTGCACAGATCACAGTGTAGCGAATCAGAATGCGAACCTACCCCCATAGAAAAGAGGTTTGATCTTTGATCCAGTTTTGGAGAAAGTCAGAGCACCCTAAGATGGGTCCATGCCCCGTGCTCTGAAGTGGATGGCTTCATACATCCAACCGATGTCTCCTCAATTAAGTAAAAAGAAAAACAAAAAATAGAAGTAAATCTTTTACATCTACATTTTAGAACTATAATTAAATTTTAATGAAGTTTTGAATATATATTTTGAAGGGTTAAAGTTCTGTAAAATACCGCAAAAGTGCACTACCCTCTATTAAATGCACCCGTTTTTCACATGAACCTCTATTGTTCTTAAAATACTGAATTTCAGCCAAAATTAGTCAATGTTACGCACGGTGCGAGTTTAACCCTTCCCCCTCCCCCCCCCAAAAAAAATAAATAAATAAAGTTAATCTGAAAGATTTTTTTTTTTTCGCCGTGCGGCTTTGCGCCCTGTGCACTCTATGGAATAAACACTGCCAACTAATTGGTATGCTCAAAAAATGCTGAGTGCTTTTAAAATAAATCCCAATGTTATAAATATAAAAAATAATAAATAAATACCATCAAGAGTTGTTACACAAGATTCAGTTTAAAACAACAATTTGCTGAAGCAAGCTCATTACGTAATCAACAGCTGGCCATCCGCGGGGGGGGGGGGGGGGAAATGTTTACTTTTAACTGGAGACTCTTCTCACACATCGATTGCTGTTTTCATTTTAATGGCACCTGGTAGTCTGTCCGAACTTTGTGCGGATGCAAGAAGGTTTTTAGAAGTTATTTTTTTATTTCTATAAATTCACCTTTGTGAATATAAACATTGATATCTGATTATTTGAAAATAGAAATCGTAAGCTTCGTAAAATAGTGCAAATACTTTAAAACATTCTATGGGAAGGGGGAGAAAAAAGGAGATACTTTTACCGTTTATCCAATTTCTACCGAAATATATCCGATCAACTTAATAGCTTTTTTAATAAATTAGGTCTAATAAGTAATGAAACATATTTTTTATTTATTTATTTTTTGTTAATTAAGAAATTATTTTAGAAAACATTGAATTTTATTTGGCATTGACTTCTGACCACGATCACCCCCCCCCCCACACACACACACACACCAACGATCGCGGCTGCGGCGTTTATGCCGGGTGCGGCGTTTTTGACGATTTTCTAGCTAACTAAGCTCATTGCGTTTTTTGTTTATGAAGGGGCACGATTTGCTATTTGGAGATGAAACATTATGGACCAATTCGTTTTTCAACATGTACACATGCATTGTCTTTTTTTTTTTTTTTTAATTGATATTGTACCTTTTTGAGAAAGAAAAATGGAGGAAAATGTTTTTTGGTGCAAAATAAATCTGCTGTCTTTAAATGAAAACTTAAAGGAGAAATCAATACGCCTTTCATAACTTGTTATTCGAAAAGTTTTTATGTATTCACACTGTTTACAAAAGCGATTCATATGTTTTACCTTTTCGAGCTTAAAAAAAAAAAAAAAAGCCCCCTCCTCTGAAATGGGTAACGATCCGCCACAGCTCTATGTATATGTATTTTCCCGATTTGAACTGGCACTATTTTTTTCGGGCCCCACCACTGAAGCAGGTCACGAGCCGCCACTGGCTGTTATAGAAAGTGGACAGATTCTATTAACGGAAGGGAAGGATAGACTTGCAAAAACATTAAAACTATTAGAAGAAAATGAAAAAGCTCAAGAAGAAATTAATAAAAATAAAAAAAAGAATAAATAGAAAACTAGATAACTTATAATACTTAATTTGTAATCTCATTATTAATTTCTCATAATCTTAATTTTTAACTTCCCATAATTCTTAATTTCTCTCAACAGTCATTAAATATTTTTTGTTTACATTTGCTTTGTATATTGTGTTCAAGTATTATAGATAAATATGTAAATATTAGATGAGGTTAAATTACTGATACAAAAGCATATGCTATTAAAAGTACACACATTTAATTATTCTAACCATCAAATTTATTTTGTTTTCGATACTGCTTACCAATTACGTGTTGTTGTATAAGAGGTATAATATTTAGGTTTTCAAAAATCTCCATTTAGTACTACTTGTGATTTGTAATAGAACCAAAGAATGAGATAGCTTTTGTTTTAAAATTTAGTTTTCATTTTATTTGTGCTCTCTTTTTCGAGAGGAAGATTCCCTAAATGATTCTGAAAAAGAAAAAAAAAAAAGGGACAGGGATTGGCAACCTGTGGCTCGCAAGCCGCATACAAATCATACTCATGGTTCTTGAGTAGGAAAAAAATGACTTAACCACAGAAAGGTTGCTGACTCCTGATATGTATTGTTTTTACCAAGTTGCTGATAGCATAGCCTGTATACACCCTTTTTTTTTCCAGAGCTTTCCTAAAGTGCTTTCAAATAGTGTTTTGCTTTTAGCAAATGGTGTTTGCTCGCAAACTTAGCTTTTCTTGTATGCATTTATTGTGTTCCTAAATCTTCAATTTTATGCTCCAAAATCATGTTAATTCTGATCTCGAATCTTAGTTTTCCTCTCGGAAACTATTTTTTGTGCTCCGAGGTGCTCCCAAATGGAATTTTTTCTGCTCCCGAGGTGCTCCCAAATGAAATTTTTTCTGCTCCCGGGATGCTCCCAAATCGAGTGTTGGAGTTAGCATCCCTGAGTGTAGTACCTCCGTATTATATTTTAACCTTTTAATAATTTAAACAGTGTAGTATTATCAGACATCCAGATTTCATTGAACATGTCCCGCTTTTTTAGTTCTATTTATACAGAGTTTCTACAGATTTCACAGCTTTTGCTTCCCTGACATCTATCGCGCTTTTCCCTGACTTTATATAGCGTGCTTTCAAGAATTTTGTGTTTCTATTTTTAACATTACATCCTTTAATTAATAATTTTTTATATATTTTGCCCCCTTTTTTACAAATAATAATATTAAATTAATATATACAAGACTTATTTGACATCACTGGATTCCAACAAGAACCATGTTTGATAATAATTTAGGATAAAATTAAGCATATTTCAACTGCACAAGTTATGCTCATAAAGAACACATTTTAAAATCATTTATAAGGTTGAATGAGAAAATGAAAATAAAACAATTTCTATACTTAGGTTCAAACAGCAAATATTTTCTTGATTTTACCGCGAAATTCAATTTTTCTTGCATTTCCCTGACCTTTCTTCAATTTCTGCTAATTTCCCTGACTTTTTTCCCAAATCCCTGACTTTCCCAGTCTGTAGAAACCCTGTTATACCTAGAACAAAAAATAATAGGCATTAAAGTAGGGAAGAAATACAGTGCTGTAAGGGACATTTTGTAGGATTAAATTGAAAAACAGGTGTATTGGAAGTAATACATCGCTGTTCTGTAATATGGCAATCATCATTGTTTGCAAGTAGTGAAAAGTTATTTTCATGCATTTAAAATGGGAGGCACAGATAAAGGTGGAGAATAACTCTTAACGGTAAAAGAAAATGCATAGCATAAGAAATAAATATCTGTGCTTTTCTAGGTGCACAGTGCTAGGTTGAAACTGAAGCTAAATTTGTGACTATTACATCTCGCTGGAGTCCAGAGGTGTATGGGAGTAGAGTTATTTTAAGAAGTTTTTTCCATTTATCCAATTTTAAGTTCTGTGCAGCATTCAATTTATACTTTCTGAAAATGCCTGCCTTACCCAAAAAAATTTCCTCCTCGGAAAAATATAAAAAATAATGTAAAACCTGACTGCTTTTGAGAATTTAAAAATGGTAACCCTTCATTAGCAGACATTAAGCCTCTAACGTATAATTCTTTTATGTAGCCCTGTGCAAAAACTCAAGTCCTTCACACACTAAAATCGATACAGTTTGTGTGATGGTGACTTATAAAATACAAACCCAATTTGAACTTATTCAAAGGTACCATTTAGACACTGGTATGCTTTTTATGATATGCATTGTTATGGATGCAAAAGAATTCTTTTTTGCAGCCCTTTGAAAAAACTATCAGTTCTATACACACCAAAATCTATGCATGTCATGGGACTACCACATATAATATACACGCCCAATTTGTGCTCACCGTTTAGATGTTAGTGCACTTTCAAGAATTTATATCCATAGGCCATAATGTATAAGAATTCTTAATTGTAGCACTGTAAACAAAATATTCTGCCTATACACACCAAAATTAGAACCAGTCATGAGGGTGGTCTATAATATTGTATATGCCAAATTAGAGCTCAATCAAATGAACCGTTTAAGAGCTATCGTCCTCATTTGGATAACATACACACACATACATCACCATAAAAATAGCATTAATGAATTCAGAGTACTTCAAAAAATGAAAATGCATCAAAGTCAAATTTTTCATTCTTATAATACAGTCCAAAGGGCTGTGTTCGTGATACACCCACACCCTGCTTTTTTACTTATCTTCCAGAGGGAGTTTTGATCAAACACTAAATTTTTTGTGAACTTCGTAATCTGCAATTGAGCTTAAATATTGCATACTAATGTATCTTTGAGAAGTTTAGTCGGAAGGAGAAACAGCATTTACAACCCTACAATTGCTATGCATTTCAATACTTACTTGGTGCAGCCTATTTCTGGAAATGAAGATGCATTTTATATTTAACAAAATCATATTTCAAAATTTAAACCATATAGTTACACTGATCTCAGACTCCCCGATTCTGTAACCATTCCAAGATAAAACTTTTACCATCATTACTCCAAAAAGATTTATAAGTTAAGCACAAAAAGCGTAACATCTGCACTGTTTGTACGATGCGTTTGTAATTTTTCATAATTATGTATAAATATAGAAAACAATTTACACTACTTGAAAAATCTACCCATTCTCTAATTTTTAAACGATTTTTTGCTATTTTCAGCTACATTTTATTCCCGAGAGTAAAAAATGTTGATAATTTGCGTGACAAAATTAGCTGTCGCAATTTAAGTCACAGTTATCAAGCTTTTAAGGAAAAGTTGCGATTCCAATTCGTTTAAACTATGGTATGTATCTCTCTGCAAAAACTATTTTATTTTTTTTCATTAAAATCATCTGCATGAAGCACTGATGTAAGAGGGGCTGTTTAAAGAAAACAAAATCAAATACGAAAAGTTTCCAGAAGAGCATAAAATTTTATTTGGGTACATAATTAAAAATTGATTATGAAGTTATTTATTTTGGACACAGAAATATAGTGAGTGTAGACATTTTCGTAAATGTTTTTTCTAGAGTCGATTGTTGTTGCCTCCACAATGGGCTTAATTTAAAAAAAAAAAATTTTTTTTTTTTAATTATTGAGCAAGTTGTTAACGTGATTACAGGGCTGTGTTGATATCAGTATGTCACCTATTTACATTTCTATAAAATGAAAAAGTCACCCTTTTAAAGCTACTAATTTAAAAAAATCTGTTTATCATTCGTTCTACTGCTAAAAGATGACTTCACTTTAGTTCAAAAGCATTTTATTTAAAAAAAAATAATAATAACAGGGTGTCAATTGACTACAGAGAGAGAAAGTTCATGACCTTATACGACATAGCAACATTATGTTGATTTTGAAATATAACTAAGTATGCTTCGATAAATACTATTAAAATATCGCATTTAATAGTTGTACAAAAAAATTAAGAAATCAAGAGACCATATTAGTAAGTTGGGCACTGATAATTAAAAATGCATAACATTTTGTTGCTAGAACTAAGTTGTAGAGAAAAAATTCTTGACCTCATATCAAAATTCAGAATTCTTTCCTGACCTGTTGTTCAAACCTTTTTTATGACCCATAGACACCACCTTAATATATATACAGATTTCTCCTTTAAAAAATATTGTAAAAATGTGACATACTGAAACAGACTCTGCCCTTGAAAAGGTTAAAATTAATGTTTCTCAAAAGTCTGCACCACCGACTATCGGATCAAAAATACACAACTCAGGGGGAAAACAATTTTATTATAAAATCTTATGAGGAAGATCTTACAGCCAAGCAATAGTCATTTTTTCATTTACACAGGAGCAAGCTAAAATTTACACATTTACCAACAAAGAATTGCTGAAACTATAAATAAAATGCTATATATATTAATTTTAAAACTTAACCACCATAAACAATAAAAACTTTATGAAACGAAATACATTTATTACTTCCTTGGTTAACTATAATAAAATTAATTCAACATAATTAAAATTTAAAACATGTGAAGCTGGTTGAAACAACAGCAAAAGTTAAGTGATTTTTATAAAATATGCATTATACACATGAGAAATTTTAAGAGTACAGTTTGTTACCGTTACAGATAAAATGTAAATAAAATATTTTTGTGATTATAATCAGTGTCGAAGCCATTGTAGAAAGCAAGTGTCTTCAATGCTTATCAGTTTATTTATTTAATTAATTTTTAAGGAAAGATTTATAGAAAAAGACTAGATGAATCTGGCAATATCAACATACTTGGATTTTTTAAACCACAATAATTTTATGCATACTATAGCCAACTAACTAATTATTGATCTTTTTCAAAAATTTCATTAAAATATTTCAATTTAAAAAATGTAATTTGTGCTTCAAATATAAATTAGTATAAGAAACAAATTCAGACTAACATAGAAAACTATTTTTCAATGCGTTGCAAAACCTTAAATTTGGTTGTCTTACAATACCAACATTTCTATTACTGAGAAATTGAAAATTCTCTATTCAGATGTATGAATGCATATGATTTTAATACAAATATACTTTTCTATTGATAGAATAAATATATGACTAAGACACTTCATAGTTGACTTATTAATGGAGCAAATATCTTCATCATTGGTTATTAGTTACATCATGAATATTTTCTATCATTTTTGGCTTTAAAAAGCATCATACTGGTTTAGAAATGATACAGTTGAAAAGTCAACACACTCACAGTACAGGTTTTAGACTTTAAAAATGGTTTATGCTTTATTTGTTTGAGATAAATTATCTCATCACATCGTTTTAGTTACATTGATTTCATTGGGCATTTTTCACAAGTGAGTTTTAACAACTGCCCAGAAAATTTTTTGTTTATTAATATTATTGCACAAATTCAATCCCACTACACATGAGCAATCCAAATTAATAATTCCACCTGTCCAAAAAGAATTTCCAGGAAGATCACTAATTTTAAGAAAAAAGCTATTAGTTACAAGATTCTGTAAACTTTTCTGCTTTGTTTGAAAAGCATAAATAAATTTAAGCTTGCAAAATCACCAGACAAGGCAACCATGTGAGGAGCTCAATCTAATTCTTTATTAATATTTTCTAAATAATTCAGAATTTAAATTACATCTTAAGTTAATCCAGGTTAAAAATATTTCTTTATTCCAAATTTCATCCAAATCCATCCAGCTGTTTTAACATGAAAAAATAAACGAACTCACAAATTTTCAGATTTATAATATTAGTAGGATTTTTTTTAATGTTATGATTATTTAATTTAATAGGAAAAGCCTATCTACAACGGGCATTCAAAAAGTAAGTTACACTTGTTTCTCCACGGATGGCAACATTGGAAACGAGACCGAAGCTTAACCAGACGATAGTTCAGTTCCACGGCTTCCAACGGTAATGGATTTCATTCAAACAGTGACAATCGTTGGTGTGTACTACGAGAAGGAAATGCCGCGTAAACTGGAAGGGGTGCCAGTTCGGGACTGTACGGTGGATGCTGCCAGACCTCCCATCCAAAGCTGCGAGCCAAATCCTGTATTGTGTGTGCCTTGGGAGGTCTTGCATTGTCATGCAAGAGGACAATGCCTTTGCTTGAAGTGTTTTGCCCACCAAAACGTAATGTGCCACGTATTTCAACCAGACTTCGTGCCGATTACGCAGATGTGTAATCGATTACGATTACGATTAATTTTCAATTTCAGATCAAGATTACGATTACCTGGAAAATATTTTGTCAGGATTACGATTATATTACGATTACCATAAGAATCCAATTTTCCGATTACGATTATACTACGATTATGTAATCCATGAAAACTTTCGATTATGATTACATCTGAGTCCGATTACGATTAAATTACGATTACAAAACTTTCTTTTTTACACTTCTGGCGCTGACATAATGTGTAAAGTTTACAAAACAGAACAGAATTATGGGTCCGGCAGACCGGAGGCAAGAAATTATTATAATTGACAAGAAAATTTAAAATACGCTACGTAATATATTCAAGAGTAAAAATAGTGAAGTTTCTATAGATCGAGAAATCAACGGTATTTTCAACAAAGACGATGCATATCCCCTCCCCCCGTATTGCGCCTATGATAGTTAATATGAGTTCTGTGAGGAATCAAGCTTATAATATACGTTAAGTAGAAAAGGTATATGTAATTAGTCTCACTATATTTTAATTCCAAACTGATGATAGTTGACAACAATTCAAGTTTGAGGGCCTCACATTTTTTTGGGTGACAATATTTTACTGTATCAAATTTACTCATAATCAAGGAATTACTTCAACTTTGCTCACTTTATGTTGTTAATTTTTGTAGATTACTGATAAATGACTATAGCCGGTAAATTTGGGGGATTTTTTCTTCTGTTGTACAAACAAATAAATGAATTAGATTTGCAAAAACTATGTTTTTCATAAAAGTTGTAACTAAATAGTAAACATTTTACAGTGACACTTATCAACTTTAGAACCATACAATCTAACTCTTATCATTGTTAAAATCTTTCAAGTTTGTAACTATGATGATACTTCTCTAAAATATACGATACATACCCTTAAGGGCATTTAACTGGTACTCATTTTGAATTTCAGTTGCATGTACGGAAGAGGGTGAGAAGATCATAAAAGTGAAAAATCGAGCATTTTAGTTATATTCATAGGATATAATTAGTTAGATTAGAAATTAGGAAAGATATTAGTCGTCTTTGTTTTTTACTTTTTCTAAGAAATGATTTCTCTCCGATACTTTTCAATCATTAAGAAGTTTATTATAAAAGAAATATCAGAAAATTATTAAACATGTTAATTTGACAGTTATTAGCTATCTACACAGTATTTTCAATAAAAGTGAATTGTAAATATGTTTATCAGAATTATGAAAAAAAAAAATTCTAAATAAATCATTGTATATATCACTTTAAATATTTTTATTTAGCTTAATGAAAACTAAATTTTCAAAATTAGCATCTTTCAGTAAGGCTCATGAAGGAGAATAAAACTTCTCCGCTACACAAATTATGTAATGTGATATGAAATCTGAAATCTCTTAATAACTAATTTTGAAAGTTTAGCAGGGATATATATCCCGATATCCCACTCCCTGGTTATTCTCCTGGAGTGATATATATTCCTGCAGGGATATATTCCTGCAGGGATATATATTCCTGCAGTGGCGTAGGAAAGGGAGGGGGGCTTTGGGGCTCGAGCCACCCCTATACCTTTGGAAGATGATAGAAAATAATCATATATATGTGTGTCTTTTTCAGTGTCCAGAATCGATGAGCCCCCCCCCCCCAAAAAAAAAGAAACAACCGAATTGCTACGCTACTGCGCCTCTGCGATGAAGAATCGGATTGAGGGGAGACCTAGCGTTGAATTTAAGCCGATAGAAGACCAATTTTGTATATATGGCGAACGCGCACATTAAATCTGAAGGGCCAGATATCATTAATCTGGGTTTGGTCATTCTGATTTAAATACTACTTAAACTACAAGGCAGTCTATTTATGTAGAATCATAAGTAGATGGCATTTGTATAATAGCAGACAATATATTAATTGTGTCACTATTTCAATACATAAACTTCTATTGTATTTTTATGGCAAAAAAAATTATAATCATCAAAATAATAAATAGGGATTATTTTCGAGGGATGGTGTGTGAATAAAAGGTCTGAAAATAAAAAATAAGAGCAATAATTAATATTTATTTAAATGAATCAAATAAAATGCATAAAATACTTAAGCATTTTAAATGATGCATAAATCAAAAATTAATTTTGAAATCTCCTTTCTCCTTGAGTCAAATAGTTACAGTTACCAGAAAAATATATTTGAAACTTATTCATTTTTTTAACCGAATTAAAAAATGTAATGATTTATAGTGTATACATTAAAATAATTTTTAGTTTTAAAAAATTCTACTCGCAGGTACAGGGTTACGTACTACATTTTATTTTAAAATTATCTTATATAAGGGGTGTATAGTTAAACAGTTTAACTACTAGTTATAAAATAAAAATTTAAATACAAAAATTATGAATACATGTTTTCCAGAGTGACCAATATATTTTTTTTAGAGGAAACCAAAAGCTTTCTAGGAAATCCCCCCCCCTTATCGCCTATCGAATTACACTGAAATTGAATTATTGAATTACACGTGTGTCTTCCCTCATTTCTGGAAAACAATGTACTTTAAACCTCCTAATTCAAATGAATACCCCGTTCCACTTTCCACCCCCCTTTTCCGCGAAACAAAAGAAATTTATTTAAAGTATTTAATTAAATTATTACACAAATAACTTTTGAGGTGGCGTTTTTTTCCTACATTCAAAATTTTTCATACTCTGAATGACCCTCCTCCCCCTCCCAATAAAAGCACTTGTATGTGCGCCCCTTTATAAGCCCTTTCAAAATTTAGAAAGCCTACTTTGATTAACCTAATTTATTTATTTATTATTTATTTATTTTTTGACAGAGAAAAGAAATTACTACACATTGCACTTTTATTACAAAACAAATTTGTACCAAGTAATCACACACACACACTATAAAATTATTATGTGTATAACACTGCTACATAAATAACACTCTAAAACACAATAAACATAACACGATTTGAAAGATTTCCTTCTGACACTTTATTTGGCGATATTTCACCAAAAGCCGACAAACTTGAGATAGACAGCGAGATTTTGGGGATAGCCAAAGTAGTCATTGACCACAGACTTTCAATGAATTGAATGCATCTATACACCTCAATGTATTCAAAGTCATTTGGCTCACCATATAAATAAATTCTCAGTCGATTGCTGTCAAAAAAAGATATTGAAAACAGTTAGATATTACAATAGTTCTAAAAACAAAGTTAAAAAATCTACGGGTTAAAGTTTTAGAGTTATACAAAATAGGAAATAATTTTTGGCGCCAAATTTAGCGATATTTCGGCGAAACTCGTCAATGTCGACGACATTTGGCGAGATTTTAAGCATAAACCAAACAATGACAGATTATCGCCAAATTTGGCGATATTTCGCCAAAACTCGCCAAGAACGATGACAAATGGCGATACTTTGGGCATGGACCAAATGACTGACTATCGCCAAATTTGGCGATATTTCGCCAAAACTCGCCAAGGTCGAGGACAGACGGCGAGATTTTGGGAATGTACCAAACAATGACTGTCTACAGTTGTATTATAATGAAGACGTCCATAGACATTAAGGTACTGAAATTCTTTTCGGTGGTCCTGTAAATAAACTCTCCAGTAGATTGGAACCAAAAATCGAGATGCACAACTAGATGTTACAACATTCTTATATATGAAATTTCATAATAGTTTTTGAAATTTGAGAGTTAAATATGCACACACGTACACCAAAAGTCGCCAAGCTTGGCGACTTTTGGCATAGTTCTTGAGGGAGGCACGTGACCGTGGTCGGACCATTACCTAACTTATGTGGTAGGACGGTATTGTGCTTGAAATGGATGAATGCCCCTAAAATTGCTATTGACCGTAATGTATTGGAAATCTTTTGAGTGTTCCTGTAGCAGAACTATAAATGATAAAGACACTTTTTTTAATGGAGAAATTCATTTTCTAACTCTTTACAGCATATATCACATCTGAGTCGTTTGAAATATCCCAATACCTCTAAAAAACGCTTTGATGAATTTCGGCCCATAGAGCGTAATGTATTTCGAATCTTTTGGGCGGTCCTGTAGATAAACTATTCAGTCGAATGGAACCGAAAGGGGAGGTGCACAACTATATGTTACAACAATCCTAAATATAAAGTTTCAACATTCAACGCCTAACAGTTTTTGAGATATGCGAGTTTAATGAATTTCGGCCCATTGAGTGTAATGTATTTCGAATGTTTTGGGCAGTCCTGTAGATAAACTATCCAGTCGAATGGAACCAAAAGGGGAGGTGCACAACTAGATGTTACAACTATCCAAAATATGAAGTTTCGACATTCTACGCCTAATAGCTTTCGAGTTAGGCGAGTTTAATGAATTTCGGCCCATAGAGCGTAATGTATTTCGAATCTTTTGGGCGGTCCTGTAGATAAACTATCCAGTCGAATGGAACCAAAAGGGGAGGTGCACAACTAGATGTTACAACTATCCAAAATATGAAGTTTCGACATTCTACGCCTAATAGCTTTCGAGTTAGGCGAGTTTAATGAATTTCGGCCCATAGAGCGTAATGTATTTCGAATCTTTTGGGCGGTCCTGTACATAAACTATCCATTCGATTGCCACCAAAAGGGGAGGTGCACAACTAGATCATAGAACAATCCTAAATATCAAATCTCAACATTCTACGACCCATAGTTTTTGAGATATGCGAGTTACATACATACGTACGTACGTACAGACGGCATGGAAAAACTGGCCACAGTAGACTCGCCACTGGTCAAAATGAGTTGCAGACGCGTTAATATGATCGTGCATGCTAGCCTACGATGAGATGCATCGAAAAAAATTTTTAAATTAAATTTAGAGGTAGTCAAAATCGGTTTTTATGTCGAAATTTGGCCCCCAAAATTTTTCGGGATCACATTACTTCCTTATACTACGTACAAGGAAGTAAATATCCAAAATTACCTCCATATGTGTATTCCGAAGTTGGAGTTCGTCTTTTTTGACACTGGCATCTGTACTAAGATAGTGCATTTATATTTTTTGAACTCCTTTCCTTTTTCATTTTTTTTAATTTTCTTGAAATTCAGAAAAAATCTTGAATTTTTTTCGTGTAGGCATTGCTGTTTTCTCTTCGCAGTCGCAAATTGAAATGAGATAAAGCAAAGATCTGCAATAGCAGAAAATACACCTCTTGTGTACCCCCCATAGAATTCCCACGTCCACCCCCAATTTCTGGGAGGTCTGTCCATTCTAGTCAGTCACCCACCACAGTCAGCATAAAAAAGAATGGTCATCCCGGGAAAAAAAAGGGAGCTCTGCTTCTCTTATCTTTGTCCCGTACGAACTACGATGGCAGAACAATGCCCTCCCCCCCTCCCCTCTTCCCCTGAAAGGTTAAAAAATAGGAAACTTCCTGTCTTCAGGGCATGCAGATTTTTCGATGCTTTGCTTCTCCGAGAAAATCTTTTTTCCCAGCAAGCAGGACAAAAAATAAATCTGGGCGCCCGTAATCGTTTCATAATCGTCTTGTAATCTAAGCGATTACGACTACAGGCTCTAAGATTACGACTATCTGGCAAATGAAATTTCTAGATTACGATTAGACTACGATTACACGAAAATATAAACTTTCAGATTACGATTAGATTACGATTACATGAAAATTCAATTGTCGGATTACGATTAGACTACGATTACATGAGAAAATGTAATCGATTACAATCGATTACGATTACACGACTACGATTACACGAAGTCTGATTTCAACATTGGAGTAAGCTTCCAGTTTACGCGGCATTTCCTTCTCGTAGTACGCACCAACGATTGTCACTATCCGAATGAAATCCGCTACCATTGGAAGCCGTGGACCTGAACTATCGTCTGATTAAGCTTCGGTCTTGTTTCGCAATGTTGCCATCCGTGGAGGAACAAGTGTAACTTACTTTTTGAATGCCCCTAGTAGTAAGCATATTAATTCATACAATAGGAGAAAGTAGTGTTTAAAAAAACGCTTGCATGTCACCAATGGCACTTTTCAAACAGAAGTGGCAATTACAGGTTATAGAAAAATTTAATATAAAATATAAATAGATTTTTAAAGGCTTATAAGGCAAATATTGCAGCAAAGGAGGGATTACAACATACAAAGATTAGCATATCAGGTTATTACAGTTTTTTTAAGTTTGATTTTATGAATTATCTGTATAAAAGAAGGGACGAAAATTATTTTTTGTTTTACCATACACATTTTACTTTTTTAGTATTTTAAAATTATACATCAGCATTTATTTTTCAAATGTGCATAACATTTCAGAGCATTCTTGCCTTAAAAAGAAATAAATATACATACATCCTTTGGCATAAGATACAAATCATAGAAGAATAAACATACAGACAACACCAAGCACAGAACATAATATACATAAATAAGTAAATGGAATGTAACTCTGATTAATATTATACTATAGACAAAGTTTAGTTGCTAATTTTTACTTCAACTTTCATAAGTATCCTATATTTTGTCTTCCTTTCTATAGATCTTATACCATATCTTGCTTAATACTGATGAAATAACATATGACACACTCAATATTAGGCACAGATAGTCTGGATATTCAAAATTCTGTCACGTCAATATGGACTATATTACATGGATCATACATGGGCTAATATAGCATCTTAATAGGTAGATTTTCTGTTATGAATTATTTTAAAAGAAATATATAAAATGATTTGTTAAATACAATAATAATTTAAGATTTTTTTTTTAACAATTAAAAAAGAATTTTGATAGTTAAATATTTTATTTTCATTAACTGAACATGGGGGGGGGGAGGAAGGTTTCTTCTCCCTTTTCCAAATTAACAGAACAGTACTATGACAAATATTTAAATACATTACATGGAGATTACTAGGTCAGGAGTTGAATTTTAGTAAATTAATTTTAAATAAACCAATTCCCATTATTTTTTCATTTGAAATAATAAGAAAAAATTAGAAAACAAAAGTACAACATAAACAAAATTAAGCTAATAAACCGATCCCATTATATTTTCATTTGAAATTAATAAGAAAACAAAAGTACAACACAAACAAAATTAAGCTACAATTGAAAATTAAAAACTTTTATAATACTTTATTCAAAATATGAGACCAATTGAATCAGTGACTATTTCTTTACAAATGGTCCATTTAGTAAAATTTTACCTTAAAATTAAAGTATTCCTTTTATGTATAATTACTAATTATAACTAATAAATCAACAGTATAATGTGTCTGAGTGTAATACACACACACTAAGTAGAATCTATTAGACACATTTTCCTTTTCAAAAATTAATTTTCTAAAATCATCCTTTCTTTCCAGTTAGCATCTATCAATTTGTCAGCCAATACTCTTACAGCTGTTAAACTAGCAACATTATTTCTTGTTTGCTTGTGAAGTCAATACCACACAAATTCACGTAAGTACCTACATGAAGTTAGATAGGCAGTTCCATATTATCTTTTATTCTGATATCTAGCCAAATCCTACAGCAATACTGCTGATTGAATGGGATCAATACAAAAGTACTAAAGTAAATGGTTGTTCATACTATAAAGAAATAGTTATCAAAACTAAAAACTGTCCAACAGTTATTCCATATTAACATTAATTGCCGTTTGGGGGAAGTGGGCTGTATTCTGATAGGCAAAATATTTAAAATTTCATGCTAAACTATTTCACATATTTTGTTTAGAAAAGAAAGTTTAGATATAACTTTTTTCTAACTTTGTCAAATAAAAATGTGACACCAACATGATTAAAAATTTGCTCACACTATTTATCAGACAAATATGTTTCAAAATAAATATAAAATAAAATAACATTATATACAGTTATAAATATTTCTTTATACATAGAAACACCACATAAATTTAACATTGCTAAGTTAATATATATAGTGCATTACAGAATCTAATATCTTATAAGCCTTTCTTTTGCCTGTTATAATTTTGTAATTGTAAAACAACATTTTCAGGAACAAAAATCTAATGAGCCAAATAACTTATTTGTGTTAAATTTTTCGTGAATAGCTATAAAACTTCTATATAAAAATTTCTATAATATGACTGATGTATTGCAAATTACCTAGCTATAATTAGTGTTATTTTAACATGCTGTACCCTGTGCCCAACCTAAAAATGAAATCATATTTCTTTAGCAATAGCTATTTATTTATTATACAAGTGGATTTAATTATACAGAATATAATTTTGCGTAATTACGCTAACAACAGAGTTGTTTTCATTAAATATTAAATAAGTTGTTACAAAACAATATCATGCAATTAAAAATAAATAATACTACAGAATCTAAGTTCATTAAAATAAAACTTAATATATATCACAGTAAAGAATTAATAGATCAACCATAGTTAAAAATAACATTTTTAAAATTTTTGATAGTAAAAATAAAATTTTAAATGCAATTAAAAAAAAAGAGAAAAAATAATTAGTTTTCTAATCTTTAAGATTAAAAACAAAAAAAAAATTATTTATTTAAACAAATTTGGAGACTGAACTTTAACGTACCAGTTAAAATGATTTTAGATATCACTACCACTATAACAAAAATGCAAATCTCGATTTTCCTACTTTTTGAGAAAAACTCCTTCAAACTTTCATTGCTATTAGCTTTTATATGGTAAACACAATCACGGTTGTTACAGATTTCAAAGCTTTTACTTTCCTTTCCCAGATTTTATCACCCTCTACCTTGACTTCTGGCATGATTTCATGGACTTTGAGGTTCCATTTTCATTGTTCTTCCTTTATCTCTTTACTTTTTAGGCCTTAATTTTTTTTTTTTTTTTACAGCCCAATGATAAATACATTTAACCCTTTCAGACCAGGTGCCCAAAATTGAGGACAAGTTTTGAAAGAATGTTACAAAATAAATACTAATAATTTTAAGTTGAAAATATTTATATATTTTTACAGGAATGCAATAATCAGGATTACTTATTATGAATTTAATCGTTATGATTATAAATATATTCATATAAATCAAATCTATTGAGGAGAAATTATATATCAGATTTGAAAGGGTTAAACAAAATTTTATTTGAAACCACTAGATTTTGAAGAAAAGCATATTAGATAGTATTTTAAAGGATAAGCATATTTTAACTGGACAAGATGTGTTCATATATGACACATCTAAAAATTATATATAAGGTTAAATAAGAAAAAAATGAATATTTAAATAGAACAATTTCTACAACTAAACAAGAATAGAATCTATAATAAAATATTTCTATATATGTTGAGATCATATAAAGAAATGTACTTTCACAGCAAATATTTTGATAATTTTGTCAGAAAATCAGATTTTTTTTCCATTTCAATGATCTTTCTTCAATTTCCCAGTTTGTACTAATTTTGACAATGGTCAATTTTTGTATTAACAATTTGGAACTAAGATTTGGGGCTTTGGCATAGTATATAGCATTGCTTAGAGATCTCAAAAATGGATTTAAATGCCAAATTTACAGATTAACATTTTTGGCATGGTGGTAGAGATAGGTAATGCATCCTACATTAACAATATCTTGTAATGTATGTAATATTTGCTGAATATAGTACGTTTGTCTGATGGAATAGAAATTAATTTTTGTCATCATTCTTTCTGAAAAGAATAGTTCAAAACTGAATTGCACAAACACATGTTAAGTAAGTGCAATGAAATAAAGAAAAAAAAGAAAGAAAAAAGGAGGTGGGTTATGCAGCAGGGTAAATTAATCAGAACAATGAAATATAGAAAAATTGAAGCTTTCATGCTCGTTTTCAATTACTAGATCTTTTTACATTACAAAGCTAAATATGATACATTTAAATTACAGAACGAACAGGTGGTCTTGGAAAATTTAAGTTCTGCTTTTAAAAATATAAATGCATTTTCATTTATCATTTTTGGAAATAAAAGTAATAAAAATGTATGATCTTTAAAAATTGAAATTCAGCTGTTAAAAATATAAACACATTTTTTAAAGGAAATATAAAATAAACATGAGCTCTAAAAATAGAAATTCTGCTTTAAGCACATATTTAATTATTATTTTTAAAAAGAAATAAAAATACATTAAATGTGACATCTGCAATGCCAACAGAAAATGATACTTTGTCATAAAAAGATTATGTATTATTTAAAACCTTCATCATCACATAGTGAATTTTGCAATCATTCTATTTAAATGAATATGCTTCCACACTGAACAGTCAAAACTACTAGTGTAAAATTAGAAACTCGTTAGGTAAGCAGGGAAATATATAGCCTATATTACTGTCATTAGTTCATTTCCCTTTTGCCAAAATAAACTTAAGTGTAATCGAGATATTTCAAATCAAACTGTTCCAAAATTTTCAGATTTTGTGTAAAATGTAAAAAAAAAAAAAAAGTCACAGCTAAATGCCTAATATTAATAATTACCAAAAGAAAAAAAAATTATTTATAATTAGAATTAAATTTACTTACTTGACTGATAAAGCAATTCAGCAGTGTTTCCTTTTTAAGCCAAAAGATCACACATAGTATATATATATATAAAAAAAAAAAATCATCATTCTTTTCTATTAGATCCCACTTCAAATTAATTAACCATGCTTAAAATACTAAATATCACTTTAAAAAAGTATTTGCTTTAAATAAACTTTAGTACTGGAGATTAAAAATGCATGACAAAACATAAAACCTTAATTTGGCAAGAATGTTAAAAATAAATAATATCAAGTAAATTATGAGAAACATCCAGAAAAACTATACACTATCTAGCCAAAACTCAGTATCATAAAAATCAGATCATGAATTTAAAATAAATTATAATATTTTTGAATGAGTAACTCGTGTTCACTACAGTTACCTTTTTCTTTATAATTTATACCTTTATTTTGCCATTTTTTTTTTTTTCTTACAAGTCTGCGAAAGTTGTCTTTGTGTAAAAAAATGTTCAACACCACCATCTGAAAAGATTCATTAGCATCTTATAATTTTTTTAAAGTCTTGTCAAAACTTAAGTCAAGACTTCATGGCTCATTCAAAAATCAGTACAGAAAAGCAAAGCTGGGCAGAAGAAATATCTTAGGGGAACCAGCATTGCAAAGATATAAATATGTTGTTACATCTTTACAACGTTGGAAGCAAAAAGAAAATTGGATAAAGGTTTACAAAATCAAGATTTGAAAAGCACCACTGTGTGTTTAGTTTTGATTGTTTCAATATAATTTAAATTCACTTAAGGCAGATCCAGCAATAATAAGTTGTTTGAATGAAAGGTATACAGATTTGAAACAAGATGCATTTTAAGCTGAAATCTGAATACAAGTAGGCAATATATTTATCAATGAGGTATAGCAATTTAGAAGATTTAAAATTCAAAAAGGTAAAAATTTCACACTAATTTTTCACAAAAGCAAGGAAATTTTTATATATTCATATGGAATTTTGTTTAATTAAGCCAAATTTATAATAAAGCAAAATGTTACCTATAAGCAATATGTGTTCATAAATGTGTGTGTGTGTGTGGGGTAGGGAGGGGGGGCAAGGAGGATGAAGCTCTGTAGCTCGTCTTAGATTCACCACTAGTATATTTAATTGATTCAATGTTTGTTAGTGTTTATTAATGAGTGCATTCGTGTATGAGGTTGAGAACATCCTGGCTTCTAAAGCTTGTGGTAAACCTGCTTCTACATCACTTTATAAGACTGATCAGATACACTTTGCAAGACTATCCGTACAAAAATTAAAGGCTGTAGCATAAAATTATAATAAATTCATAAAAATGTGAAGTAACAACAGATAAAAAATTCACACTTTTGTTAAGGGAGCAAATACATTTAATATAATTCTTAAATTCGACAGCATAATAAATCAGGTTAGCTTGATAGGCTGGAGAGAACTCTCTACCAAAAATTTTCTTTTGGTACAGCTTGAAAATAAGAGAAACAAGAATTTTATAATTTTCTCCCTATACATTCCAGCAAAGAATAAAAAATTGATTTGTAAAAAGATATTAATGTTATTATTTAACGACAATAATCATACATACAACTAAAAGAAAAATACCATAATAATACTAATTACAATAATCTAAAGCATAAATAACTATGAAAATTTTGAGAAATTTACAAAATTCTGAAATATATTTCATTAAAATTAATATACAAAGGACATGATAGCTAACCGATGAAGCATTTATATATATGGTTTACATATGCACTTTTCAACCCTGAGAAATCACCATCCACATTTGAAGGCTAAACCTTCATAATTTGGCAATGGTATAGAAGTGTTTTTATTTATTTATATATAAATAAGCATGATCCCCCCCCTGCCATTACATTACTAAAATTTCAGAAAACAACAGCAAATCTACTGTCGAACAAACATTTTAAGGGATGCACAAAATATTTAAGCAAACATTTTTTAAAAAGCACAGTGCTATATTCAAATTTCGGGGGAAAATGCACCTTCCTTTAATAATAAATTAATCAAACTTTGTTTGATGGTAAAACTGCCAAATAACAATGAATTGAGAACTCCCTGTCAGTAGTATTTTAATATACCAGTTAGAAGTACACATATACACTGATTTCCATATTAATAGACTTGATAAAGTTCGAGTTTTATCTTCCAAAATAAGTAATCGTCTGGCTAATCAGCTGGTATTTACAAATCATATGCGGACTACAATTTTAAACTTCCTGGAAAATATCAATTCAACTCCAATAACAAAATTTAAGTACATTTCTTCTGTACAAGTTTCACTAGTCATTTACATTATAAACAGATATTTGTATATAGTTATGTACATAATACATCAAGTTTTACTAGATATAGGAAACATCAACACTTTAGCTTGCATAAACGTAAGATCTGGGAGTTGGTCCAAAACACGAACTGCTTCTTCACTCAGGTCTGATGGACGGTGGGTAATTTTTGAGTTGGGAAGTGAACAGACATTTTTTGACAACAACTGCTCAAGTATTGGAGTTTTATTGTTATTTTCAGGGCACAGGACAGCAGGACTAGGTTTCAAAAGTTCATTTTCAAAACCTAAAAAAGAAAAAGACTAAAAAATAAATCATGACAAATATACAGATTATAGAACACTATCCAACACAACTGCTTTTTCAGGCCATCATTTTGACGGTTTTAGATATACTACAGATAAATGTGTCTTTATTTACGAGCTCAGGGTTCTGAAACTTAATCACTTTTCCTGAATTTATGTGAAATATTCACATCATTTAAGAAAACTTTCTTTGGTAGCAAAAAGAGGGGGGAAATGTGTTGTATACCTATCAAGACTGAGAACTGTCATTTTCACAGAAGTATACAAAATAACTGTAACTTGATAAAAATAATTTAAACTTTTTAAAATAACACACATAAAACTCTTTGTTTTGAAGAAATGTATGAAGAAAAGTTATCCACATTTTTTGTAATGCAGTAAAGGAAATAAATTGTAATTGAACCCTTTATATCAGGTTGTAACGAAAGTTTTCTGCCAAAAAAAGTTCTTATCAAAGCTGGAAAAAGAACCTGAAAGCAGAACCTTTCATGCAGGTAGTAATCACCACCCAAATCTAAGATTTTCTGCCAATGTTTTGGAAGCTTTCCAAAGTCTTCGGGCCCAGAAACATGGGGGGGGGGGGGGAGACCAAGGCCATAACCTCATTTTGAAGGTCCTGTGATGAATCAAAGATAGCACCTGAAAGAGGTAGCTGCAGGTGTAAAAAAAAGTAGAAGTCCGTTAGATGACTGCACAACAGGCCTGAAACTGGGACCTTCACACTTTAGCCATCTGTCTTTATCCACTCGACCATGGTGGGGCCCAATGGTTTTCACAGTGAATTAAAGAAATTTTCGAGGTTATGCTTAGATGACCTTAAATGATTAAAAGTACTGTCATCTGTGTCTTAAAGCTTTTCTAAATTGCAGTAATGGAGATAAAGTATTTCAAACGTTAGATCAAAGTTTGTAAGTCCTATTTGCTTTGTATAGTTAGTTCATATGGTCAAAAAAATCTAATGAATTTTAAAGGTTTCAGTTACATTTAAAACAAACTTACTATGATCATTACTTGTACTATTGGTATCAGTTTCCACAGAAGATAAAAAAGACAAATCCATAAGTGTTGATGCAGCTTGTCCAAAATCCAATGGATTTATCAATCCACTACTGTTCCAGTCAAACTCCACAGGGGGAATAGGATCCTGTTAATCAAAATATTGTTATTGTTATTAACAATAAGAACACCCAAAAATCTTTGTAAATAATGCAAATACAAAAGATACTCAGCAAAACCATCCCTTTTAGGCAGTAGAAAATGTACAACTTAGTTGAAGGTTTAATCTACCTGCCTGCATTCATGAGCTGGAGTTTTTGTGCTAAAGAAGGATCAACCTTTCGCACCATTTGAAATTATCATTTTGCTAAGAATCTTTCGTATGTGTATTAATTTAAAAAAGATTTATTATGATTATTTTAGAACACATTTTTTTTAATGTTTTGACATTTATCAAGGCAAGAAAATTACATAGAATTTTGTATGAAAAAAAAAAAAAAAAAAAAAAAATGTATCTATACTGCATATCCACAACCTTCTGTTCATTTTAAAACCAATTTTTTCTACAATTAAACAGTAGCTAACTTTCACCTAGCATGCATACATTCATGTTTGTTTTTGCTGCACAACTTTTTTTTTTTTTTTTTTTTTCGGTGCATTCAAATTTTTATACCAAATTGGCAAACCATAATATATAGCATCAGAGTAAATACAAATTGAAATATAAAAAAAAGAATGTTTTCATCTTTGGATAATAAGGCCACGTTGAGACTGGAGTTGCATAAATGTAGCGGCATTTCATTGTACTTAAAGGTAATTTTTTTTTTTTGGACACTGGAATCAGTGGCATTTTTAGAAAAATTTCCCTCCGATTTAAAAAATTTTCAAGTAAATTGAAAATATCCTTAATAATTTTACTATACTTCTTTTTTTTAGTCATATATATTTTATAAAGAAACAGAAGATCTGAGTGTTAAGATGATTGGATAAATCAACATATATTTCTATTACTAAAGCTTAAAAGTGTATCTGTCACATCAACATCAGGTCTTAATTTCAAACTAAAGTGGAGCCTTAATGTAATAATAAGTAAAAATTCACTAAAAGAAGTACAAAAAGTGAGCTATTATGAGCTTTTATGTAAATTAAGCACTGGTAAATATAGTAAATTCTATTATTAGAAAATAGAATAGCAAAAGATAGATTATTAATCCCAAATCCATATTATTTGGAATCAAAATCTATTAATAAGTTTTGTGTACAGTAATGATATATACCAGAGTTCCTTAACCTAGGGGCACGAGGGCTTTCGAGATGGGTCGCCAAGTGTTCATGGAGACAATTCTTTTTCTTCTCATTTTAATGTGTTTTTAACACGTAACAAAACTTTTATGTTTTAATTTCTTATGTGTCTTTAACACGTAACAGAAAAATAGAAATCAGTTTCAAAAAGTGAAACGTAAAATAAAGTCAGTTCTTCGATATATATAAATACTCGGCTGTTCAAGCCTTGTCAGGGGGAGACCCCTCTGAATTTTTTAGTTTCATTATTGCAATATTAAAAAAATATTAATTGACTATGTCATTTGTTTATTGAGGGATACAGAATTCAAGAGGATAAGACATTGCACAATAAAAAAAATAAACAATTCAATACTCAACAATTTTCTTAAGCTGTTGAAATTTTTTATGATTGTAACCTATTTATAGAGAAATACATGTGAAGCATATTCTACAGCTTACGAAATATTGTAACAGTAGATTAAAGCTGTTGTGAACTAATAGTATTATGATTGTAACCTATTTATAGAAAAATAGATGTGATGCATATTCTACAGCTTACGAAATAGTGTAACAATAGATTAAAGCTGTTGTGAACTAGTAGTACTTAAATATATGTAAAATCATGTCACATACTTTTATGTCGCTTTTTTATGTCGCATTTTTTGGACAAATTTTTTGGACAATTTTCAATATAGGGGGTGAGAGATAAAATGACATAGTCATTAATATATGTATATGTTTAAAGTGTATTGTTAATTTTGTTTCCCTTTCAACTGCCTTTCTGTCTCGACTTGCAGACGACACCAGATAGTTTGACGCTGTTCCCTAAGCCATACATCTCCCATGTGACCTCTTCAAAAACAGACAGGATAGCAAAATGTGCTTGAAATTGTATATTTCTGTCTCTCTTATTTTTACTTTACTGCTTTTGTAATATTTCTTCCAGTTAAAGTTTATGGGTTCATTAAATTATATGTGTTTCCCAAAATGTCAAAAAGACAGTATAAAGACGATTTCCTAGATTCTGGTTTTAGATTTATTACTGACCGAGGAACGATAAAACCTCAATGTGTCACATGCAGTGAAGTACTCAGTAATGAGTCCCTAAAAGAAAATAAGTTAGAGAAACTTTGAGACTAAGCATCACACATTATTAACTAAAGAACGAAGCTTCTTTGAAAGAAAAGAACAACAGTTGAAGAGACAACACCTCGATGCTGGAAATAAGGCAGTTTTATCTGTGGAAAGAGCTACTCTTGCATCCTTTTATGTAGCATGGCGAATTGCAAAAGAAAACAAACCACATACTGTTGGAGAAGATTTGATCAAGCCAGCAGCAACAGAGATGGTCCGCATTACATGTGAAGAAGAGTATGTCAAAATAATCCAACAAATACCACAATACAGACACGTACTTAGTTAAAATCATGCATGGAGATACCTTAGTATAAAGTTAAAATATAGTTAAAAAGCCATAAAAACTCTTATAGTTAAAAAGCCGTAAAAAATTTAAAAAACGAACCATTTAGCGCTTTCAGCAGCTAGGCCGCTGCCATCTTCGGAACTGGTGAGCTCGTTCCCCGTTTCATCATTTCGAGCCATGTATCTTCTATCTGAGGATGCGTCGTGTTGTTGACGGCACCAACTGTTACGGTCTCGCTGTAAAAATCTCCAACCTTGCCCGTAAAATGAACCTCCGTATCCCAAATAAACCTAATCGCAATATTTTTAAAAGAATTCAATCCGACAATGACAAAATAAACCCTTTAGAAACTGCAGGAGTCTACAAAATAAATTTTACTTATAAAGAATCTAACCTTCCCGGACATTACATTGGTGTGACAAAAAGAAAAATTAAGTATAGAATAAAAGAGCACATTAGTGATATAAAATATAATAGACAAAGTACTGCCCTTTCCCGCCTAGCATTAAAAGAAAATATTGATATAGATTTCGTAAATGTTAAGAAAATAGCCAACTTCAATAACCACAGTTATAATTTAAAACAGGAAGCGTTAGAAATAATAACACAAGAGGGCACTGTCAACGACACAACGCATGCTCAGATAGAGGATACATGGCTCAAAATGATGAAGCGGGGAACGAGCTCACCAGTTACGAAGATGGCAGCGGCCTAGCTGCCGAAAGCACTAAATGGTTTGGTTTTTTAAACTTTTTACGGAGTTTTTATGGCTTTTAACTATATTATAACTTTATACAGACACGTATTTATGATTTAGCAAAATATATTAAAGAACAAGTTATTTCACCTATTAAAGCAAGTGGACAGTTTAGTTTGCAGCTGGATGAAACTAGAGACGTGAGTGATGATGCTCAAGTAATTGCTTATGCATGCTTTGCTGGTAACAGCAAAATAGAAGAAGAATTTTTGTTTTGCTGTCCGCTTACCACTAGTGCAACAGGTGAAGACATTTTTAAGTTAACAAGCGCATTTTTAAAAGAAGAAGGTTTATCCTAGGAACAGTGCATCAGTCTTCGCACTGATGATGTGCTGTCAATGCTTGGGGTATGCCAGGGTTTTTAGATTAGTCAGGGTGAGTATTTTAGTCAGGGTAAACAGATTACAACCAGAATATAGCATGAGATGCTGCCTTTCAAAGGCACTTCCTAGATTTGCAAAGCTGTCAGAAGTAGTGCAAGGCCAAGGATCATACTAAAGAAAGGTATTTAATTTTTTGATTTGATTTGATTAGTATATTATTATGCAGGCTTTTTTCTTTTATAATACCTCACTACTCTCTGACAAATACTTATGATGCAGCCTTGTTCGGCTAATTTCAATAATGAGACATTTTGTTAATACAGAATATTAACCCCTGATATATACATTGCACATACATTGTTAGAGTTGAAAAGAACATAAAAGCAATTTGTGCTTTCAGAATAATTAATTTTTTTTTTAAATGAATACAGTTACAAAAATAAATTGAAAAATTACAAAAAATTAATTTTAAAAATTTAGCAACTCTTTTTGAAAACTTGTGTTTTTTTTTTTTTTTTTTTTTTACCAACTTTGAAAAAGGAGAAGGTACTATGTTGCATTGACATAGTGCACATCATATTTTTTTATGTGTGCAAAGTGATATTTTTTACTGTATGGACCAAATTAAAAAATTCTTTTTTTATTGGAAAGGGGATAGTTCAGGGGTCATCCCATTTTAATTTGGTCACATTCCAAAAATGAAAAAACACAGTATTTTTTTAAACCATTGCTTAAAGAGTTGACAGTAATGCTGATAGGAGATAGCTCAGGGGTAATTCCATATTAATTTGGTCACATTCCAAAAATGAAAAAACAGTGTTTTTTTAAACCATTGCTTAAAGGGTTGCAAGTAACAATGCTGATCTTAATGTCAAAATTTGCCAAGGTTGGCCACTTTTAACAATTTATGGCCACCTATATTTGGCAAGAATTTGCCTAACTCTACTATTTTCAATGGGGAATAATGGTATAGCTTAGAAAGGTTTGCCGGTGCCAGCATAAGTCAAAAGTCACCAAGGTTGGTTACTTTTGGTGATTTATAGTCAAGTTTAGCATCAAGTACCAGACTGAATTTAACTTGGCAATATCTGTTATGTTTGGCGAGAATCTGCCAAACCATGCTAATTTAGAATGGGAATAATTTTTCACTATGGTGAAGTAATTTGAAGTCTGTTTTCCTTTTTCTAAAAAAATCATAATTGTTTCAACTGAATTTAATGATTTTTAAAAGAATATTCAGCAACATTATTAATCCTTTAAAGGCTGTATTATTTTCAAGAAAATGGTCATAAAAGTGCCTATTTTTTTATTCAAGAAACTTGTATGAAAATAACTATGTTCAATATATGTATTCCTTTTACAGGGGGCATACAGATGAAAATTGGGTCCATCTTATGGCCCCTTCACACAATTACAACTGATTTATACATCCCCTTGACGAAAATACAATCGATTAAAACAGCACTTTCACAAAAATACAATCAATTAAAACGGCACTTCATTAGCATTTCATATATTTTAATAAGTTTTATCAGTTTTAACAAAAAAGTTACTTTTATTAAAAATTAGTATGAAAATTCGCAAAATTAAGTATTAAAATTCACAAAAATAAGAGTTTTCACCAAAATGGGACCCTGGAAAAATTTCTGGGTTGATCCCTGTTTTAAGGTTTTGGACATTCTTTTAGCATGAAATTAAAAAAAAAAAAAAAACAATAGATTTTTAGGAAAAGCCAACATTTTGGGTTAGATTATTGTGACTGAATGTGTGTTTTCCAAGCAAGCAGGGAAGAATCAAAACTATAAGTTTTAAATACTAAACGAGAAGTTTATTAAACTTACTTCCTAACATAAATAAATATTTGTAAATTTTTCTTTGAACATAAGAAGAAAAAGAGCTAAGATTTGAAATTCCATATCACAAATACCCATACTTGAGTAGAGCTACCATCTATTTTAAAATAAACTACCTGTAAGTTAAAAATAGTCTGGTACTGCCATCTACTATGTAAACTGATACATGTTGTTCCTGTTTCTGATGCCCCCCTGACAACTGCAAACGAAGGGAGGTGATGGGTAGAGGGGGTGCACCTTCCATTTTTAGGGCCCCAGTGGGAGGAGGTACAATTTAGCCCGTGGTCCCCTAATTTTTAACCAATTCCAGAGGAGGGACCAACCCCTTGAAATCGGCACCCCTAGAGGTATCGTTTAACAACTTGGAGGACATTGGAGTCACAACAGATTTTGCGTGCACCAGCTCCCATTAGTGTACACGGTCCAAAAGTAGTCAAGCTGAGAGAAAGTTGGCCCTCCCAAGCACTAGCCAAGCTGGATGCTGCTTCACTTGCCATGTTCTAATGGGAATGGAGTTTAGTGCTCAGACCACTGCGGGACAAAAAACTGATACATAGAATAAGAATTGAAATGCTCTAATATTTCTGGCACATAACTTTTAAACACTCCAGCCCAGAAATATCACAAGCACAAGAATTAGGCAGAGAAAACTCAACCCAACATTCTGATGAGAGCGGGAAGGAAAGGATTAATTAGATAAAGTTAGCATTGAATCTTTAAAAAAAAATAATAATAAAATAAAATAAAATCGCACTATGATGTTTTGATAGTTGGTGGCTTAAAAGGGGCTCCACTATAGTTTTAACAAAATCACAATTTTAGTATTACAATTATTTGTTGGTAAGATTAGAATAAAAGGTTATTACTTTAGGAATTTGATTTTTATCTTCAGAGTTGTGGTTAACTGAACTTGAGAGGCCTTTCACTGGTTCTAGAAGGCTTAGACCTGATGCGAAGATTGGGACGGATGACGTGCGCAACTGAAAATTAAAAAAAGTAATATAAAATATTGAAATATGTGAACATTTAAATAAATTTTAGGAATTTAATTTGCATGCTTACCTTTCTCAAATAAAAAGTCAGGTTATAGTATGAGCAGTAAATATTAGTATGAATTATACATAAGTTTTAGCAAATGATCATGAAAATTAAATGCAGAATACAACCAATTAAAGAAAAATTAATGAAAAAAGAAAACATGAGAATACAAGCAATGCAAATTAGTAAGAACAAAGTAGAAATTATGTCATCATATAGTTGACAACCTTAGAAAAACAATTTGAGGAGCAGCTGTAGCAATTTTCAGGAACATTTTACATTTTTGCAAGTAATGCGTAAGGTTGTATTATAAAAAAAAAAAAATACATGCACTAGCTAAGCTAGTTACCTACTAGCACACACTACAAGCATAAACTTGTGTTTATAATATTGATTTACCTTAAAAATGTAATTCAATAATTATGTTTTACAAAAACTTCCAAAAACTAACATTTTGAAAATTATTAGAATTTAATCCGATAATGTTATTGGAATTACAGAGTTAACTTAAAAAAATTAATAAACAAAGGTTTATTACAGATATTAGAACTTAGAGATGCTTTTTTAAGGGACCGTTGCATGATAAATGCAAAGCAAAACAGCTTTGCAGAATTGCAGACTTATTTTGAAAATAAACTCCAAAAAATGCAGAGCACTGGGCAAACCTGCATTATATAAATTTTTAAAAATGGGAAGGGGGGGGGGGGAGGTAAATGCTGTCTCTTCAAAATTTAACTAACATGTTTAAAAAAAAAAAAACTGAAATCAAACCACACTTATTGTGGTTTGATTTCAGTTTTTAAGAGAACCAGAGGTTAAATCACATAACTCCGACCAGGGGCGCAGCCAGGGGGGAGGATATCGGGATATATCCCCCCACCCGAAATTTTTGGATTAGTGATGAAATTCCATCTATTTATACACATAAGTTCATATCCCCCCCCCCCCCCCCCCCGCCGGAAAATTTTCCTGGCTACGCGCCTGCCTTAGACCAATGTTTTTCAACCACAACTACGCAGACCAGTATTGGTCCACATACATCAAATTTATTAAAAAATTATCAACAGTAAATGCTGTTCTAACTAAAAAATATATTTTCATAACACTTGATTTAGTAAGCAGAAAATGTTATTTTAGCCAGATGCAGGTCTGCAAAATATTTTACCTAAGCCAGTAATTCTGTATACACAAGACTTGTTAGAGGTGAGCTCATTACCCAGTGTCTGTACAACATACAGCTAAAATTCCAGTATTTCATTAGGTTCAAAATAGATATAGAATCCAGTTTTTTTTTGTTTGTTTGTTCGTTTTTTTTTTTTTTTGGGGGGGGGGGGCATAGTATTGTAAATTTACTGGAAACCTACCACTAAGCTGAATTTTAATGCTGCAGTGTAATTGAAAATAGGTATAAAATCAATCACAGGATTGAAAAAGTGAAACACAAATCAACAGAACAGTTAAGCTGAATAAAAAGGTTTAAAAAAATTAAGCTTCTTGGGCTGCTATAATGGGCTAAGATTCAGTACTATTATTTGGCAATAGTATGAATATCCTTTTGAGCATATGGAATTTTCATCCAAAAAGCAATTAAAAAATAAAAAGATTTGTGATTAGCAAAATTAAGGTCACAAATATATTATAAGAGCTCTATAAAACAATAATGGACCCATTTAATATAACACATTCATAATCTATGAAAGAAAAAGATATGTTTGGTAAAAATGTCACAAATCCTATTTTTACATTTTCAATCAAAGTTATTCAAACACAGATAAAATATGAGAAAAGTTTATTTGACAATGCTTCAAATATTTTATCGACTTGACAAAATAATTCTTTTATCAAATGCATTGTGTTAATAACTAAAATAATATGAATAAAGTAAGCCTAACAAAATCCAGCGTTTAATAAATTATTCTGTAATAAAGAAAGAAGGGAAGAGAAAACTAGTTAAATAATGCAAAAGTTAATAAAAATCTTGTATATTAACACGTTAATATTGAATTTGGCATAGTGAAATTTGGCAAATACGATTTTTTTTTTTTTTTTTTTGGTAGCCATTAAGTACAACTTAATGGCTACAACTTAATTGTAGCCATTAAGTTGAACTTAATGGCTACAATTCACCTGTTCACCGTACAAAATTTTCATGTTCCCAAGGCAAAAAATGACAAGCTTGAGGCATTTTTATGAAATTTCCTAATTTATCCAGACTAACAGTTTCCCGACTTTGCCATAATCTGCAGACTATCTGTAGAAAACAGCAAACATAACTTCATGATCATTCCACTGAGACTAACATTAATTTTAAGCAAATACATATTTTGAAACATCAAAATATTGCTGTAAAACTTTTGTAGAAGGAAGCAGAAAGTGATTAAAACTGTGATGTATGTCATAGAATAATCAGTCTTTGCAGATCATTTTATCCTTTAAAAGAAGGAAGGAATAAAAACAACATGTTCTGCAGAACAATTAAAGTGAAGTACCCTTTATACTAAGCCTTCTCTCTTAACTTTCATTATACAGTAGACTCTCGATTGGTTAATCGAGGTCAATAATTAAATTGGTTAATAATTAATTGGTTTTAATAATTAAATTGGTTTGACGAGGAAGAGTTCCCTTTGTTCCTTGTGACAAAGGGCTTTGACTGAGGAAGACCAAAACAATTTTTGATCGGAACGTACGTATCTACTCACCTGTAACATCTTATGTGTGTTTTTTACAAAGTTTTTTATTTACTTTATCGTTTAACACCAGTATTTTGAGTGTTTTTTCCGTTAATCTTTTACACTCTTGTAAAATATAAAACAGACACTGAATAATGCATAAAATCACCTTAAAAATTAAAATCAACTTACAATACTGTGGTAGTCTACATTAACTGAACGTAAAAGTTGCTGAAATGTATGGGATACACCCCACTGGAATCTAAGACCTGGAGTCGGCTCTACTTCATGTAATTTCTCCCACAACCTCCGGCTAGAAATTTCAAATACTATTATATTGTAAAACAGAAAACAGTTATATACTACAGTACAACATCAATACTGAAAATACATCAAAATTACCAAGTCCAACTTTCAACTATCAATGGATATTTTGATTCATATTGAAAATAGAATTTTGGAACATCATATACATATACAAAATTTTAAAACAAGCATGGACTAGAGATGTAACAAACACAACCAAAATTTTTGTCTATGTCCAATACCAACTTACGTAATAATTTGAACTCAAGAAAGAACTATTTGTTACTCAATTACTATTTTTCTGAAAATAAAATGCTTGTTTTAGAAGACTAAAAATTAAATTAACAAAAGCTACTACAAACAAATAAATTATAATCATTCCTACACAAAATAAGAAAAAAAAAATAGAATAATGCACATAACATTCAACTTATTAAAAAAAAATTTCACTAAGGATCCTTACTTGAAAATAATAAATAGATTTTTTTTTTTTTAAGAAGAAAACAATTTTCATTTTTTCCCCTTCTCCCATTTCTTCAAGTTGATGAAGGGAGGGTAAAAAGGAATTTGCAATTCCACTGAACTTGGAAGAAGAATGAAAAGAAAATTCAAAAGAATCAAAACTGATAAATTGATCAGTAAGAAACAGTATGAATATGTAAAATAAACTTAAAATACAAAGAATCAGAGGCCCTCAGATGTTATATAGGTGCAACAAAAACAAAAATTAAGGATTAGGAAAAAGAACATAAAATTTGTGTACCTAATCAGTGATTTCCCTAGAAATTTTTGTCAGCCGAGCAACATTATGAATTTGCAATGCATAATTCTATTAAATTAAAGCATTTAAAATGATATTCTGATCTTTCTGCTGAGCGGTCAGTAAAATTTACTGGGCGATGCATCTGGTCAGAATAGTCTTGGGAGAACCTAGTTAACAAAGCCCTCTCGTGGCTGGCCCAAAATACCCACAATGCAATACTTTGAAAATATCAGAAAACTAACAAACTACGAAAAAAAATACTGTGGTTATCAGAGAGGCAATTGAAATTTTAACTGAATAAGAGGGGGTAGTGAATGACATCATGCACACATAGATTGCCAAGAGATGGCACCAAGATACTCCAGAACGACAAGGGAGAAGGCGGCAGCCATGCAAGGTGGATGAAAGTGCTTGCAATGGTACAAATGAATGGTGTTTTTACATTTTACCAAGATTTGTGGCTTTAAAACTTTTTACTTCAGTTACACATCTGTGCATTACTCAGCTAATCAGCCAAATACTGAACAGTGGCTGAATGTTCATTACATCTCTATAAATTATAAATTGTAACAGACTTGTTAGAGAACTGAAAAAAAAATTACTCAAAAAAGATTAATGTTTCTTTTCAGCAATTAAATATTCAATTTTTTTACATTAAGTACAAACCTTTTATTAGTTTGTTCCAAAATTTGTGCCGATGTTTCATCAGAAGCATCATAATCTTGTGAAGAATCAGAGATTGGGAATATTGCATTTATTACAGTAGATAAAGTATCAGTACACTTCTGAAAAGATGAGAAAAATCATATACTTAAAATATTAAAATAATAATAAGCTATATACTCATATATAAGCTGAACTTATAACCAACAATAAAAAAATTAATCAAAAATCAAGAACCCGAGTATAAAACAAACACAAAAATGCACAACCAGGAAAATGATCATTTGGAATTTTTTTTTTTTAATTTTATAATGGTAGGCAATTGAATTTAGTGCATTGTTGCTTCATAGAATTTATTTTTTAGCCTCAAGAAATTCCAAATGAAAAAGCAGAACATTTTAAATGTTCTTTTGAAATTGGCAAGTACAGTAAAAGCACTTATTTTCGCAAGGCTTAAATTTTTGCAAGCTCATCGTAATTGTGAAAATTAAATCCTAACAAAATACTTTTCTTTTTTCTGTTCCAATAATAATAAAAATCAGACATTTTTTACTAACCAAAATTTAATGATTTATAGCAGTTAAAAACTCTTGCTTATAACTATTCCTTGAATGTAAAACAATAGTACAACTTATAGAATGTAGCTTGTTCACTTAAAATATTTATACCAGTTTCTATGAAGCCATTCAAAATGGGGAGACTTTTGGGACAAAAGGAAGTTTATTAAAATGCCTTATGTAAAAGGGGTTTCATATTTAGGTACTTTCGGGATTTTTCAACTTTCATTTCTATTCATGTAAAACTCTTGAAATCACCGATATCTTCATTTTTGCAAAAAATAAGTGCTTTTAAAGTATTTCATTTTTCTGGGTTATCTGTCTATTTTTGGAACACAGGGCAGGTGATAGAGGAAGCAATTAGCAGAAAATTTTTCAAGATGACAGCCACGGGCGCCGACTTGTAAAAATTATTGGGGAGGCTCGTATCCTTACGGAGGTGGACGGGGGGACACAAAATCCTTCTCTCCGTCAGTATAATTAAGGGGTTCAGAAATTTTAGAATTGAGATTTCAAAATGTGCTTTTTTAACATAACACTTTCATGAAAATAAAAGGAATTCCATTTAATAAATTTTTCAAAAATTTTTTGAACTCATTTTTTAAATTAAGTATTTGAACTCAAGATCTCGAATCAGTCTTCAGTACACATATGGAGAAAGCAAATCTCCCTTCTGAAAGAACAACTGAATTTTAATTAAGTTAATAACAGCAAAACAAGTAA
Organism: Cheiracanthium punctorium; assembly: GCA_038373885.1. NCBI lineage: Eukaryota > Metazoa > Arthropoda > Arachnida > Araneae > Cheiracanthiidae > Cheiracanthium > Cheiracanthium punctorium. The sequence continues at coordinate 157,067 of JAWZYV010013214.1, read as the reverse complement.
AATCTTTTTCGAAATGTATTTAATGATAATTTCATAGGAAAGAAAATGCATGCAGTGAAATGTGGAAAACTGTTCTGCAAAACATTACTCCAGCTAATATTTCAAAATACCCTAGAAGTACAAACGAGACGAAATACTAAAATCTGGATTATTTTATTTACTTGCAAACATTCATCAGAGATAATTTTTACTAATATAAAATAGTATTTTTTATTTTACTACATGATGAAATACCCATAAATTGAATCGACTTTAATTAAATGTCGCACTACTTTAAGACAGAAAAACTGATCACATTTAAATTACATTTTTTGACAACTTTTTACAGATTACATTTAAAATTATTTAAAAAAAACATAAACAAAGAAGTAATAAATACCTCCTTTCCATGTATTAAAACAAATCAAACAAATATACAAACCATCATACAAAGTTACAAGTCCTCTCTTCGACACATACATTTTAAACGGATTTCCGTGATTTGAATTGTAAAAACAAATAAATAAATAAAATATACTTTTAAATTCATTCTCATAGTATTTTCACAGCAGGAAAAAAATTAATTTTTCAATAATATCATCCTTGTTGACAATTAAAAATGATTTAACAAAGAAATCCAAGTGCGAGAATATATCAAAATTCAGAGTCTACACTATTTTAAGTCTTCATAAACATTTTAATACTGAAAACTTTCATTTTACATTAAACTAAGAATACTCATATAATCTTTCAATAACATTAAAAATGAAAAGAAATGTTGAAATGTGGTGTTATGGCCAACTATCTGCGCGAGGGATCTAGGCCGGGGGGAGGGGGCTTCGTGTGGAACTTGGCATAGAAAACTCGACATATAAAATCTGCATTGCACTTTAAATCACACTTCTTTTTGGAAAACCGTTCCAGATTACCTTAGCAATTATGAAAACAAATTAAACCAGCACATAAGCAATTGGCAAATCAGAGACGCTCCTGGCAAAATGGACACATAGTAATCATTTTATAAACTAAAACCATAATGAATTATGCTATTTGAAACATATTTTGATGATATTTGTGCAACAATATATGAAAATTTATTTTTATTCAGTACGGAGAAAAGTTGTATAAAATATAATCGTACTTTAAATTTAAAAGTGGAATAACACAGAAACAGATATACAATGCCAAAATTATCACTCTGAATTATTGTAGATATTTACAGACAATTTTTAAGAATACTCAATAATATGAAAAATGGAAACAAAATGAATGAAATCTAATTCGAAATCATAGTCTACGCCATATTATTTTAAAAACATATATAAAAACTCCACTGCACTCTAAATCACCCTTCTATTTGGAAAATTGTTCCAGATTACCTTAACAATTATCAAAACAAATTAAACTAGCACACTAGCAATTGGTAAGTCAGAGAAGCTTTGGCTAAATGGATACATAGTATTCATTTTATAAACTAAAACCATAACGCATTATGTTATTTGAAATTTATTCTGATGATATTTGTGCAACAATATACGAAAATTAATTTTTATTCAGAACGGAAAAAAGTTTTATAAAATATGATTGTGATGACTGGGGTACGAAGGGTATTTTGTTTATAAGCCTTCTTATGATTACCATAGCCCGTTCGTATAAACATAGTGCTAAAAGTTCTCCTTATTGAATTTGCAAAATATGCATCCATCTAATGCAAGGTATCACTGAAATGTGCACATAAAAATTCAAGCTAAATAGTCAGCTTCAAACTTTCTAGCACATATTCATTCAAATTTCAATTAAGAAGTGTACAATGCCAAAAAGTGTTTCTTGTGTACGAAGTCAATAATGAATCAGAACTATTTTCTCAGAGTTACATATACATATACTGTATAAATATTAACACTAAAATAGCTTTAATAATGTTTGATTATATTTTTTTCCTTCTAAATTTTAACGCAGGCCTCTAAAATGGTAGGAGCCCACAGGTGAAAGCCTACTCAGCCTAATGGGTAATCCGGCCCTGTTTAGGTATAGTCCCTCTTTCCCCATGAAGCCCCTCCTTCCTCCTCTATAATTTTTGTGGTTTTGTAGCAGTTACGCTAGTTTGATATTCCATAAATAATAATTTACAAACATAGGTGCTTCATAGAGTGCTTTTACAGAAGAGGGAGGCTATTTGCAAGTGTGGGGTGGAGCTGGGGGTCGAATACGAGTATATGTACCACACGCCCAATTCACACATTTTTCTAAAACCATTTTTTGATTTTGATCGTTTTCTTTCATTGTGGGTTCGAGGCAACTACCCCATTCACCCTTACGTTAATCATGCTCGCTGTGACTCCCCTTTCCTTTGCCCTCTATGTATGGATGAATATGGATGAATGCACATATTTACAAAACGGCTGCATATTTTTCTGCCAAGGAACAACGACTGAGCACATAGTCAGAATATTGTGTGCATACTCTAGTGTTGTTATAAAATAAAGTAAATTAATCAGAGACTAATGGTTTTCTAAAGAGGAATTCTCTTTTAGCAACACAATATGATATGTATGCATATGATCAAGGCCTCTCTGAATTTTGGGCCTTGTCCAAGCTCGGCTTGGGCCCTCGTTTTTTTTTCTTCCTTCTTTCTTGGCGAGATGGTTAATCTAGGCCCATGACCACTGTGACCCCCCTCTGGATCCGCCACTGGCACCATATGCAGCCAAGAGTAGCAAAATAATGAACCGAAATTCGCCTAAAACAACGAGTTTTCTTAAAGATTTCATGGTTTTCAAATGTTCGTTTCTAAATTTTCGTATTTATGTATAAACTAACAAAAATTTTTGAAAATCGTAGGGGGGGCTGGGAGACAGCTAAGTATGCTCAGCCAGGCGTAGCCCTCTCCCCCCCCCCCCCCCCACCTCTGATTACGCCCTTGATGGGGGATAGAGTTTTATATGTAAAGAGAGAAGATAAGAGCAAGCAATTATAAAATATAATCCAGAAGTTGTGCTGCTCGAAGATTTTTATGAAATCATTTTTTATTTAGCTCTTAACTGTAGCTAAATCAGAAACGTTAAGCGTTCGATATTAGTAAAGTTTTGATAAAGCGTATAAAGAAATGAATACTGTCTATATCCAAAACTGTATTAAACATCAATTTTTCATCTATCTCACAAGGTTCTTCATGATTTAAAATCTTCAAACTTAAATTTGACTATCAATTTTCTGCCTTGAATTGTTTTTAAGTCACATTTAAACGGTTTATTTTCAGCATCGAAACTTAATACTGCTGGGAAATGGGAATGTCACAATCGTTTGCAGTTTTGCACAATGGGAAAATCTCCCTTATGGTCAGACGTCTACAGAAGAGTCTGTATCTCACAATAGAACAAAAGTGAAAGCTTTTGCTGTACTGATTTAAAAAAGAAAGATTACATCACATGAGAACGACCCTCCTAAAAAAAACGCAGTCCTCTCCCTACTAGAAAGCAATTCCATCATCAATTGTGTCACGGTGTAAAATCTGAAGGGTTCTTGTGGGGGAAAACACCCGTTTCTTTTTGCATAGCTATCTGATGGTCATTTGTTTGTGCTTGCGCTCTTGATAAAGAAGGTTGACATCCGTGCCTACGGCATTACAGGCGCCCAACGTAATTCCTGAATCCCTGTGAAAGAAAAAGCGGAGTGGGAGACAGAAGCTAGCGATACATTCTCTATTTTTAGGATTCTTAAGTTTAACCGATTTGGAGGAAGAAATATGATTTGACACAAAAAAGTTTGAGTGAAGTTTTTGAAGGGGCTCAGCCCCCTGAATAAAAATATTGGGGGGGCTGAAGCCCCTTCAAGCCCCATGAAGTCGGCGCCTATGATGACAGCTGATATAATTAACTGCACTCATCCCAATATGGTGATGTTTAGGATATTTTTCTTTTTTTACTGACCCATATATAAACCAACTTCCAACTTTTTAATCAAAATTTTTCTGCTTACGATTCTTTTTTAAACAATGTATGTGCTCAAGGCAATAAAAAGCATTCTAAAAAGAAGAACAATGATGTATAAGCTTCCCTGAATAAAAATAAATTCAGGATACCAAAAAGTAAAGTTTGTTAGAGATTACTGTATCTTAATTTTATTTATATATATATATATATATATATATATATGTATGTATGTATTGTATAAAAAGGTAGTTTGGGTTTAGTAGTTTTGGTATTGTTCATTTTGCAGGGTACTTTCACTGTAAGCTTTGCTTTCCTGCCATGCATGCCATGCGCGTTCTTGGAGCTATGTTTATCTAATTTCTTTAGTTAATTGCCAGACACCAGGTCACCTGATTCTGGGTTCATTTTCCATGCGCATGTCATGCAGGTCATGTAAGTAAATGTAGGATATAGATTCGATTAGAGATGAGAGACAAGCGAAGTTGTGTCTTAGTGTCCCACATGGTTTCATCAGTGTAAATATGACAGCAGCTCGAAAATCGGCAGCTTTTTGCCACTGGAACTGCTTAATTAATCTACGTAAATTTTTTTATAACTGTCTCTCCTCCCCTCTTCTCACTCTATATTGCTATGTAACCTTAAAGAACCCAATAAATTATTTAACTTGCCTTAAATCTGAAAATTCACTTTAAAAATTAATGCTTCATGTATATATGCACACAAATTTTAAAAATACTTCAAAAATATCAAATATTGTTTATGATATGTAACCATATTACACATTAAGAATGACGTTACTTTCCATTTGGATATCGTAAGTCTGCATAATATTCTTCTCGATATAATTTTAGATTTACTAAAAATAAATAAAATATTGATCACCATATTTTTCCCCCTGTAATTTTTTACGATGAGTCCTGCAAGTGGTGCACAAACACAAATTCACTAATTTTCCTACTTAGATAAGTATATTTTATACCAGTGCTAACCCAGTACACAGGCACATATCCAAAAAAACATTTTGGGGGTCCAAAAAAATTTTTTTTTTTTTTTTTTGGGGGGGGGGGGGGTCCAAACAGTAAAAAAGGCAGAATTTCATACAAAAATACTATATCATTACCATTTTAGTAACAAAAATCCAAATTTTGGGGGACGTATTTAGGGGAGAGGTCTCCCTAGACCTCCTCCCCTAAATACATCCTTGCCAATACAGTAAAAAGACATTTTTGGGGGGTGAGGGTGGGGTTATGGCATGAAATGGGCTTTTGAATCTGTTGAAAGGCATATTAAACATATTTTATAACTCAGAATTTTGCTTACTTTTTCCCATTCCCAGTCGGGCATGTAACCTAAATAATATATGATCGAAAAATATAACTACATTTTATTGCTCTGTAAAATATAGGCATTATTCAGACTGTTTGTATTGAAAGGAAATGTTGCAACCACAAACCGTCAGGTCTGGACACCTAAAATATATAAACAGCATGACCATTAACATGTCTGAAACCTTTTCCTGAAGATTGATCCTACATTAGCAAATTATCATTAAACATAGGCCTAAATTTCAGGTCCATTAACGCTGATTCTCCTTTAATCAAATCTTTTATTGAGTCAGTTGATAATACAGAATGATGACAACCTTTTCTTTTGATAGAACATGGGGTTCTGTATTCTGCTTACACTACAGTTGAGGTATTGAGATTGCCGCTAGGAGATTAATAAAATCACTGACGTAAAAATCAAACTTTATTTTTCTAGTACCAAATTTTGGAAAATTGACAGCATTATAAAAGCATGTGTATAGCTCTGTTTTCTTTTTTTTTAAAGTAATTTATGAATCTTTTACAGTTGATTGTTTTAGATGACCAATCAGGCATGTGGCCAAAAAAAAAAATCATGCCCGACTGAAAATTTTACATGCCCCGGGAATGCTGCACAATAGATTTTTCTGGCCCTGTCATTCATGCATTCATGTTAGTGTGATTGGGGCCCCATAAGAGATATCTATTCAGGCCTCAAGAGGCCTATTCTCCTTCAACTATTCAAAAATAGTTGGTGGTTAGCGGTCAACTGTCCTGATAAAGTTGTTTGTTATCGACTGCTCTAACAACTTTCTGGATCTTGTTTAGCCAATCACAAAAACCCCTTCACACCTCTCCTTAAGACTCCACTCAAACTTTGCTTTTGAGCCAATTCGGAGAGAATTCCACCCAAGTTGACTCACCATACTGTTTAAAGCCGTAAATACTGTTTAAGGCTGTTTAAAGCCGTAAAGAAGAGCTTGTGAAACAAAGGGCTATAACACATAAGATAACATTAAAACTATTTTTCAATAATTGATATTTAAATAAGGAAATTCAGAATAGCTACATTTAAGAAAAAAAAAAACAGTATGAACTAACCTGAGGAGCAGATAATGCCTGATTTGAATTCTCAGCTGGCACACTAAAAGCAGCATCCTCAAAGTCAGCAAACTCACTCTCTTCCAAGGGCTGAGACGTCTTATTGCTATCAAATGGCACAGCCGAAAAATCAGCAAAGTCGTCTGCGTTAGAGGCATCAGCAGCACTGAAGTCCTGGAAGTCGGCAAAATCATCCACTTCTTCATTTGGAACACCAGAACCCTGGAAATCTTTGAAATCATCAAACTCGAGGTTGTCGTCTGACTTGACACAGCTTTCAGCAGCAAAACCAGATTTCTCCCCACAGCTCTGAAAGTCGTCAAATTCACTGTCTGAAAGATCTTGGTCTTCAACAGCTTGCCTGCTTGCTTCAGTGGGAGCGCATGTCGCTTTAAAATCCCCAAATGATTTTGGAGAAGTTTCAGCAACCTGATCAACGGCATTCTTAGCTTCACAGCTCTGAAAATCATCAAATTGATCATCTGAACAATGAGAATTTCCAGTAACCAGCCTTTTCTCATTGCTAGAGGGTTCCAAGTCATCAAATGACTCTGATGCTTCAGTGTTCCCACACCTCGGTGCGTTAAATTCTCCACCCGAAGAACCAAAAGGCATTTTAGGAACCAACCTGTTTTCAGCACAAGATGCAGCTGTTTCAACATCATCTGATTTTACAGAACCTCCCGCAGTTTGAGCAAAAGAATTCTCCCCCACACAACCCTGAAAGTCATCAAATTCAGCATCTGACAAGTCATTGGAATTTTCTGTAGTATGTTTTTCCCTGCCAGATTTACAGGTTGTTCCAGGATCATCTTCACTCATCAGAATTTTACAAGCAGATTTCAAACTGAAAGGCAGAGCATCATTTACTGGAAACAAACTCTCAGATTGCTGACAGTCTTCAAATTCACCAACATTGTTATCAACAGTGTTAAAATGACAGTCAAATTTATCTATAGCCAAGCTAGTTTCATCATTCAACGAAACCCTGTCTAATTCATCTTCACAAAATTCAATGCCAGAAAAAGAATCCGAGATGAAAGATTCTACTTTATTCAAGGTGGAACTTATTCTGTTTTCATCATTGCTTACTTTCAAACCGATTTCATACTTTGGTGAATCACAGACTGGTAATGATTTTTTATTAAAGGTAAGTTCACTTGAATGTTTACTGTTATCGTTTTCGACATTATTTTCAACAAAACTATTTGCAGATGACTTGCTATTGATATCACAACTTTCAGAAAAAATCTGGTTAGAATCACTGGAAGAATGCACAGAATTTTCAGGTTTAAGTGGCACAGGTTTATGACTAGTTATTGTCTGAGGTACAGTTTTGCTACTATTTGAAGAGGAATCCAATTCATTTTCTGAATTCCTGCATTTTTCACTTTTGATTGGTTTAAAGCCATTTTTACAGTGATCTGATTCCTCAGAAATATTGGGCACTGTTTCATGAGGTGAAGGGGTAGAAGGATCACTAAATGAATTGAATTTATGAATTTCATCAGAGAAATTTGCATTCACACCGTTATCACCAGATTTAAAAGATTGGAATTTTTCTACAACAGGACTATCGAAAGAAGAATCAAAAGGTATATTTGCAGACGTAAAATTTCCGAATTCTTCATCATCTTCATCATCATCTGCACAGTCATCAATTGGAGGCGGACTTGATGAAAGCATAGGAAAGACATTCGAAGCCATGAGTGCTCAATTAATTATACATGTTCCTAGAAGAAAAAGAATTAAATAAGACTTTGCTTTGCTTCACTAAATAAGCAGAGTTTTCATTTTTCTAAAACATACAGGGTGATTTGTAACTCAAGCGGAGGGGAAAAAATGAAAGAGGTGGTAAAGGGAACTAACAACTAACTCTTTTAACCTTTTAAGTTCGGTGCTATGGCACTAAACATTTACTCTTTCGCAAGATATTTCTCAGAATCTAGATTTATCACCTCTTCCGTGGAAATGTTCTTTTATAAAACTTCCTCAAAAGGAAAATACACTTATTGGAATAGGGAAAGAACCCGAGACAGCAGAAAACCCAGGTGCCAGCTTTTGGTCAAAAAAATTTCATGGGATGTCTGTTGTCCCAGCCAGATTCTAAAGGTTAACAGTGACCTTTCTGACCATGATTTGTCAAAAACTAGTGCTTCTTTCAGAAAAGTGGGAATAATACTGTAAGCGGGTCAAGGTTTAGTTGGTGACTTTTGTCGCCAACGCCAAGTTTATCGGTTCAAGTTTAGACATTTGCCAAGTTGGTGGACCTATTTCTACGTAGTCATATTAGAAAAAATAAACCCAAAACTACAATACACTTATCTAAAGCCCTTATTAAAACATTTGTAGACATATTTAAATGCAATTACAAACAAAATGAACATAAAGCACTAGATCTGGGCTGTGGGTACATTAAATAAATAAAATAAAACCTTCAGAAGAGGCAAAATACTAAAATATGTTTCTGCAGAAAAATAAACAGCAAAATTTCCCTTAAAATGTTAAAATCAGTTTAAAATTAATAGAAAAATACTCAAATAAACCGACTACCCCCGCCCCCTACCAAGATTCATTCAATTTTTATATCTTCCAAACACACAAAATTTACACTACTAAAAACAGAATAAAATCAACTCTCACCACAAACAACCTAAAAATCCTTATGTATTGATTCATATTAAACCTAAGTATTGTACCTGATTTCTGCAAATCTGTGTAAGTAAACCCATACACCGAATAAAATTATCCATCTTTCTTAAAACACTCAAAATCTCCATTTTCCATCTCAAATTATTATTTAGCAATTCACATAAAATTATATAACACAACTTACGATAACCTTTATATAAATACACTACAACAGAAAACAATAATATTAAATCTCAACCGTAAACCAATACAGTAAATCATACAGTATATATTTAAGTAAACAAAAGCACATACCTCAAATCTTCTATTTAATTCTTTATTTTATGGCCTTGATGCATCAAAAAGCACCCAAATAAGCAGAATTTAAGCCTACCCCCGGCTATGTTAAATATTCTGCCCAACAAATATTTTCAAATTTTCACCGCAATTCATATACAACACATCTTAACATAAAGCAAAGTAATTACAGTTTTAGACAACTTATGCACATTTAATATTAAAAAAAAATGAAATTTCACTTCTTAAACACCATATTATATAATTGCATACTTTTAACTTCGCCAAGGGATCACAAACAAGCATGTTCATCATGTACTACGGTCATTTCAGGTTTACCTGACCGTTAATTTCTTTCAACCAATCACATAATTCCTTCAAACGTAACTGTATTTTCAGTTAATTTCTTTGACCAATCGCATAAATTCTAACGGCATCATGAAACAACAGCACAACTCTGCAAAAGGGTTGCTAAATACCTCATCCTGGTTGGCAACGCTGATAAGTGTGTTTACTTATCATAAGCTTTGGCAATGTATCTGGCTTGGAGATCTGCCCTGCTTATGGTATTATTCCCCAAAAAGCATTAATATTGGTAATTTACAAATTCTACATCATTGATGAAATTGTTGGAGAAGAGCCTATTGTTTATTCAACTGAGTAAGAAATTAGACACACACTCCAACACTTCTTTCAAATGATTATTACAGGTACAAGTCCCCCCCCCTCCAAGAGTTATTAATCGCTGTGTGTTAATTAATGTTACATAAAAGTACGTTAAAATAATTCAATTAGTTCAATGATTTGAGTAAACTAATTAAAATTGTAAATTTTAAGCATAAGAAGGAAATTTATAGTTTAAAAATAAAAAATCTGGAGTGACTCCACTCACTTAAGATCATTACCAAGCATTTAAATAAATTTTAATAGATGAATAATTCAAACATATATACCAAATTGAAGCTCAATCGAATGTACCATTTAAATGTTAGCGCACTTTCAAGAATTTCTCCCCATATGCCATAAAGTACAAGAAATCTTTGTCGTAGCCTTGTAGAAAAACTATAAGTCCTATACACACCAAAATCAATACCGGACTTATGATCGTGGTTTAAAATATATATACCCAATTGGAGCTCAATCGAATGTACCATTTAAACGCTAGTGCACTTTCAAGAATTTCCCCCCATAGGCCGTAATGTAAAAGAAATCTTTGTTGTAGCCCTGTAGAAAAACCTGTATACATCAGAATCAATACCGGTCTTGCAACGGTGGTTTATAACATATATACCCAATTTGAGCTCAATCGAATGTACCGTTTAAACGCTAGTGCACTTTCAAGAATTTCCCCCCACAGGCCATAATGTAAAAGAAATCTTTGTCGTAACCCTGTAGAAAAACTAGTCCTATACACACCAAAATCAATACCGATCTTGCGACGTTAGCTTATAACATATGTACCTGATTTGAGCTCAATCGAATGGCCCGTTTAGGAGCTATCGTGTTCACTCACATACACATACACACACACATACATACATACATACATCTCGTAAAAATAGCATAAATGGATTCAGAAGACCTCAAAACGTGTCAATACACCAAAATCGCGAAGTCAAATATTTTCATGATTACAATACTTTCCTTACATGGTACATGTTCGGAAAGTAAAAATTAGCTAAGACTACAACGAACTAAACATCAAAGGCCCAAGGCCGTGCATTAACTCTTTTTAACGAGAAGAGGTAAGAATATTTACTACCTACAGTCCAAGTAAGCCACTCCAAAACTAAACCAACCACACTTCAACACAGCCTTTATGCTAAATAGTCAACTATGTGAACTCCATCAGGGAGGAAAATACCAAACTTCGAGCAAGCAAGCGATGAGCTCACGCGTGTATTCTTGAAATAGGGAGGGGGGGGAAAGCGTGGCATTCTTTCAGGAGATTTTTTTTAATTAATAATTTTCATGTAGTGCAAAATTAGTGTTTCTTAAATAACAGTATACGATTCAAATAAATGTCACATAATAGAAAAAAACTGAATTACAAGGTGGGGCCAAACCGTCTTGGGCACCTAATGACAAGCCTCCACTGCTTTTAAGCTTAGGCTATAAAAGATTAACTTAATGCATATTGAAATGCAGTGATAAGAGAAAAAATACAACATAAAAAAAAATTGTGCTTTCTCCCCTTAGAATGATTTTCCAGGTACTTCTCTGCAATATTTACTAGACTTAAATTATATATAAATATACCTTTAGTATTTTTGTTAAAATAAGTAAATATACAATTTAAGTTGTCTCAAGATTTATAATGCAAAATTATACATTTAACATAAATATAAATAGTGTTAAAAGGAGTTGTTAATGACATATTCAGTTTTAATGAGAAACAAAGTAAACCAAGTTCACTAGATATATTAAAACAGGCAAATAAATGTACAAGTTTTGAAAAAAAATACAAAATGCAATACTGTATTAAATTAAATAAAACTAACTTTCCTTACCTAATTTAAAAACTGGATAGAAAACAAGAACAGCTTGTTTCTAAAAGCGTACGCCCAAAGGTAGTCGGTTAGGAAAATATATCACCTATACATTAAGTAACAAAATTTAAAACACAAAAGACATATATTTAAAGAATAAATGTCAAATACCACTAAAAACGCAAAAGTTGAAGAAATGTATGAAGTACTAACGTTTACACGGAAGCAATTTATCTATCCAGATATATTGTTGATGTATCACGCCTAGGCAATTGTTTAATAAGTACACGTACATATCGCTAGCTTACATAAATAAACAATAAAATTTCTACATCCGAAGTAAATGTCAGTTCAATAAAGTTACGCACGTAACCATATTCCGACAAATTCTCTTATCCTGAACTGGAACTCAAAATTTTTAATCGGAGGTGAGTTTTTCCATGTCAATATTATGACCTGGATTGTCCGGATTAACCTGATCTGGTTTCTGAGCGTGCGTAGTGAATGTGCGAATGAACATGTATTTGGGATTCGTGTGCTTGGCCGGGACCGCTTATAAATACACGTCAAAAGAACAACACACAAGGGGGTGTCCTTCGTGGGGGTCTTTCTAAGGGGTTCCTAACCCTTATTTAAGCTAGTTTCGGAGAAAACCACGGAAAACTTCGAACGGTTAGGTCGACAGCCGCGCGATGGGACCTAAAGTAGGGACCTTCACAGTTTACACTAGACTGTCTACCATTTTCAGTCACATAGCCACTGTGCCAGCGTGTGTAGTTTATGTGAGATAAAGTTCTGAACAACTTATTTCAGGATCAACGAGTTTTGTAAAGTAGTATTATAAACGCACCACTGCAGTGAAGTGACAGTTATATATTTATTACAAATGTATTGAAATTTTCGGTTTAAAATATTTTCGGTTTAAAATATATTTGTTAATAAAAAATAAATGACTGGCAGCAAAATTTTCAAAAAAATGTCCGTTCTGTTTATTATGTTTTCGTCTTTTGTATGCTAAATTTTCGTTTTACTGAAAAAAAAAAAAACTTCTTCCTACCCCAGGCCCGAACTTGAGCGTACTGATTACGAGATGAGCGCGTTACCCCTAGACCATCGAATCTTGTCATGTATAAGGCAAAGTGTGAAGTACCGGTTATTTTAGTCTCAGATTGGGACTTTGAGTGAAATTTTGACAAAGTGCTGTTCAGCTGTTATTAATAATAGTCAAAATATTCGATTGGTAAGAAATTAATTTCACTTTTTCCCAATGTATTAAGTAGTAACAACATTCATAATTAATAATTAAGAAACAATATTGCCAACTGTATAGGAATTTTAGTGTGATTTTTAACTTTCATATTTCTTGGATAACTTTTAAAAATTAACTGATTTCTCTTCTTGCTGTTTACATTAAAGAGGCTTCAAAAGAGTTGCTCATTGTAATGAAGTTTCCGTTTTTCTTATAATGCAGCTGACGCTCAAATAGATTTTCTTTTTTTTAAACACATTTTTAAAAAATTATTTAAATATTACAAACCATTTTTATATAATAAACACTTACATTTTTTTGTAAATATTTCTTTTCAAATTTAATTTTTTTGGGAGGGAGCAAGGGGTGGGGAGGATACCACCCCCTGCCCCCTCCCAACCCTAATACAAGAAATTTGAAGTAAATTATGCGATTAATTCAAGAATTTTTCAAATTTTCCCTTAGATTATGCAAAGGCACATCTAAATTACGCAAATATTTATAGGAATTTGGGTAAAGTGTAAACCACTGGGGACACCTGCGAGGCCCGATGACTATAGAACTGCAGTTTCGGATAAGATATTGTTTTTCGGTTTCCCATCGGCGAAACTGCTCGTCTAGATCACTTCATGAATAAAAATTCATCTATTGCAGATAAACAAAAGTGCACTTGCCGATGACTGAATTCGACGAGTCGATGAGTCGATGAACGACCGAGGAGAAAACAAGCAGTCATTGCTATTAGGGTGGTGAATGAGGGGCAAAAACACCTCAGAAAATGTTTTTGAGACCGTTGATGATTTTTTTTCTCGTACATTTAAATTGCCTTAAATAGCCATATTCTCACGGAGCTTTAGATGTATGACGTTCGTATTGTTAAAGTGTATCACGAGTTAGTCAAAATACCAACCCAGCTTTCTAATAAGCGGACGCCAAAAAATTAATAACTGCACTAAGTCGTTTATCTAAAACGCGTTTGGCATTTGTATACTCATCAAATACCACCACGGCAGTAATAATTAAGTAAAAATAAATACTAGCTACGATCTAACGATACACAATCAAGAAAATAAAACGTTAGAACTCTTAAAACACTTTTAATTAAAACTTATTTCCCAACGGAAATCTTCACAAACTCATCAGAGAATAGAATTTTTACAACTAGTTGCCATCGACAAAACGAGATACTTAAATTCATATTTTGAGGATAACGTTGCCATCCCAATAAAAATCAAATAATAATGATAATGATAATGCATTTTCAACACGAATATTAAGGTTTCCCAAATTGTGTTGTGTTTTAATTCAAAACTACTCGGGGGCTATCTGTCTAGGGAGGGGTACCTTGGGCGAAGGACTGTTAAGAGGTTCTAACGCGTATTCATGCTACATCTGGAGAAAATTATCCGAAACTCCAGACTGTTAGATCGAATTCTGCGTGATTGATCTGAACCCATTTTCCGAATGCAGTGTGCCTTGTATCATAAACGTGCCTTTCAACCTACATTTATTTGAAGGTTTTCATTTCATTTATTTTTACGTTGTTACGAATAAGAATTTCAAGAAGTGTAAACAAATGTTGTTGAACCTTTGGAAATTCCATGAAAATTTTAGAAAAACTATATAAGGGACCTAAAATTGCATAACTGGATAGGCGCTTGGGGGAGAGGAGTTGAAACAAAGGCCGAACGGTGGTACTGGACAGTAGAGTGAAAGCTAGAAGGGGCCTCGGGGGTGGCTTAGACAAGACTGAAAATCCGCGATTTTTTCTTAAATTTTCGTCTTGCATGAACGTAAGTTGGTTTGATTTGGATTATGTGGTTACGGCAAAGCTACATATAGATATAAGGGGAATATACCTCGGATGGAGGACTTTTTAAAAGGTTTTAACGCATATTCACGTTTCATCTGAAGAAAACCGACCCAAACTCCAGACCGTTAGATAGCCATGAGAGAGGGCAGAACCCTGTACCTGCACATTTGTTACAGTCCAATTTGGTTGTACCAGGTGGCAGATCTAACGTCTGGTGGGCCTGGAGGGCGCCAGGGACCCCGACCACCTCCAGAGATCTCGACTGCCAGTGGAGGTCTCGACTTTGAAAATTTTCAAAATAAAATATAAGTAAGCTCAAAATTGAAGCTACACATTACAAATGCAAACTTGATAAGAAGGAATCAGTCTTCATATCCTTTGAAGGGGCTGTTTTCACTCTGTTCTCTGCTGCCCAGCTCGAGGCCATGGGTGAGCAAATCGCGGACAGTTAACAGTTATATTTTTTTTTTATGGCCCGCCAAGACAGCCGGAAAAATCACCCTTGAACCGAGATTTCTGACAAAAAATAATTATCACCACGACTAAAAAAAAATTTTAAATTCCTACTTAGAAAAAAAAATGTTTTTGTTAAGATCAGGTATTATCAGCAGAAGTTTACAGGACGAGATCAGAAAAGGATTTCAGGACTTAAAGAGCTTAAATTCAATTTGCTGTCTCATCACATCACTGCTGATATTGACACGGCACCTGAGGAGCTGCAGCTTGAACTTATTGACATGCAATCAGATCATATTATAAGAGAAATATTTAGTACTTAGTTGGATTTTACAAATCAACTAATTGTACAGCATTTTGTCTGCTGAAAAATTTTCATGGATGAAATTTATTGGGAAAATATTTTCTATAAATGGGTCTACATATATTTGTGAGCAGAGTTTTTTTTTTTTTTTTTCTTGAAGAGATTCAATATAGATGCTCTTGGGCAAGCATTAACTTACAAGCTGCAATGAGAAAGAATCTCAACAAGCGATTTCATTTCTATTTTTTTTTTTTTAATGTAGAAAAGTGGTAGGGTGCATTTGTCTCATTAACGTGAATTTAAAATAAAATTTTCTTGGAGCTATTTTTATTAAGTTTTATCATTATACAATTTATAATGCTTTTAAAATGCAAAACTTACCAAATCTCTCCCAATATAAAACAATTGCCCACTCCTTTCCTAGGCATAGAACTGTTCAGTCCAGCCAAATGATGGGCTTTTGATTAGTCCAAAGGCCGCCTCTCGCTTTCACATTTCTTCTCGCAGAACAAAATAATCAATGTATTGAATGCTGCTGGGAAAACGTCTGCTGTTGCTCTCTCCATTGTGTGAGCGGCAGGGTTTGTGGTTTTTACGTGTTAGCTTTTGTCGGTGGATCCCAACTGGTCAATAAAAAGTCGTAAATTCACAATAAGCTTCTAGCTTTGTAAGTCAAGAATGTAATAGTCCATTGAAGAAGAAGTTTGTAGAAGAATGTCCTTTGCTTTTCTCCTGATCTTTATGTTTTTTAGTTATTCAGTACTCCAATTCATAGTGCTAATCACCACTATACCTAGCTTCTTATATTGCATGCGCTGCTCTTTTTTTCCCTCCTAAGCTACGTTGTGTTTTTAAGTTGTATTTAGAAATGCTATAGTTCTTCCTGGCGGGATAAATAAATCCTCACTCACAGATAAAATAGATATATTGCCTTTTTTTTTTTTTTTTTTTTTTTTTTTTTTTTTTTTTGTAATTTTACATACCGTCAAACATTATTTACCGAGGGGTGGACCGCTCCCTCAGCTTTTCCTTGTTATGCCACTCATTCTGACTTATTTTGCATATTTAAAAATGATTAATGTTATAATTATTTCAAGAACTAAGAAATTATAAGTTACGAAAACGGTTTTACTGTCACTATTATTATTATTTTATTCAAAACTTTGAGGCTCATATAAATTTGACTGTTTTATCCTAGAGAAAAGTTTTGAAATACTGGAACACATTCTATAATATTCTTGTATGTATGTTTTAAACTAGTCATTTTTATTTTACCATGTCTACATTTTTAATACATGCAGGAGTCTTAATATTAAAAACTGATTTGTAATGCTTTGCTTACATTAATCTAAATTAGAGTATGTGTTTTTCACCTTCTCTTGGACCATGAAATAAATAAATAAATAAATAAAATAAAGATAAATTTGTCACTAAAAGTTAGGCACAAGCCTTGTTATTTATACATATGGAGAACTGAATCTGAAAAATTGGACTAGACTTTACAGCGTGATCAGGCACGTATCCAGAAAAACATTTTGAAGGGAGTCCAAACGATAAAAAAGTCAGAATTTTTCACAAAAAGATTATCATAATCATTTTTGTAACAAAAATCCAAATTTCGGGAATTAAAACCTTCAAACTTCAATCGTCTTCCATGTCAGTGTTTTATCTGCCATGCAAACGCGGATCCAAGAAGAGGGCGGTGGGTGCGATCGCCCCCTCCTGGGCTAAGTCCAAAAATCTGTTAAAGTATATTATGAAAGTATAATGAAAATTAAGTAGTCTTTTTCTAAGGGATGTATTGCGGGTACTACTCCCTGTCCTTTTTAATAATCGCTCATATATAGATTTTATCAATAAAATAATTAATTACATTAATTGGTATAATTTAATAATTATAAAATGATTTTGCGCATTCTACCCCCGTTTCAGGCACAAAATTGCCCCCTCCTTGAGTAATTTCTGGATCCGCCCCTGCTGCCATGGTGGGGCCTGGGGAGGAGTAGACACTTGAAACATAACCATGGATGTTAATATTCATTAAAAAAAAAAAAAAAAAAAAAAACTATGTGTGGGGGTTAAAGGTTGAAATACCTCAAAACCTTCACATAATCAATTTACAGAGAAAACTGCATAGAAAAGTCATCGATCACACCCCTATTTTTTTAAATGCAAATGAAAACTTTCTTGCTTATTTTTTAACAAAACCATTAATATAGTTTACCTTGCTTTTATTAATTCATTTTTAAATTATTTCTAAAAATTTACATTTCACTACTATTTTTTGAATTGTAAAGATAGTCATTATCCTCAAGCAAAAATTTTAAAATGAAGAGTTATATTACTGCAGTACGCAAATATTCTTAAATAGTCTTTGATTTATTAAAAAAATTACATCTGCATAAAGTTTCAGAATTATGAACATATTCATTATCGGCAAGGAAAATGTTCTCGTATGTTGGAAATTAACTGTAGCAGTGTTTTCACTAGAGCGCGAGAATCTCGCATTTTTGAAGTAAAACTTCTTTAGTGGCAACTAGGAAATAACTCAGATTTTTTTTCTGACTGAAGTAACGCTCAGTAAAGGAAGTGACGTGCGCTCCCCGAAAAAGAAGAACCACTGAAATTCTTACCTTTTCGACCTGCTTTCGCCGTTCCCCGAATTCATCGTACAGCGAGAAAAACAGTCAAGGGCCGTATCTTAGAGACATCAATCTTTATTTATATATCAATAAGTGTTTTGAAGGTACATCCAACATAATATTCTACATGTAATTCCAACCAGACTTCGTGTAATCATAATCGTGTAATCGTAATCGATTACATTTTCTTGTGTAATCGTAATACAATCGTAATCTGGCAATTAAATTTTTCATGTAATCGTAATCTAGTCATAATCTAGAAGTTTACTTTTTTGCGTAATCGTAATCTAGAAATTTCATTTGCCAGATAGTCGTAATCGAAGAGCCTGTAATCGTAGTCGCTTTGATTACGAGACGATTACAAAACGATTACAGATGCCCAGTTTTA
Source organism: Cheiracanthium punctorium (assembly GCA_038373885.1). Classification (NCBI taxonomy): domain Eukaryota; kingdom Metazoa; phylum Arthropoda; class Arachnida; order Araneae; family Cheiracanthiidae; genus Cheiracanthium; species Cheiracanthium punctorium. The sequence continues at coordinate 138,482 of JAWZYV010013214.1, read as the reverse complement.
GTTTTTGTTCAGCTTCCTGGGAAAATTTTCACGGGGAGGCACAGGCATGCCCTGAAGGCAGGAAGTTCCCCTGGAGCTCCGACGTTTGGAGGAAGACAGGAGCTCACTTGTATTATTTTTTTTCCCCCGAGAAAATATTTAGATGACCATTCTTTTGTTGTTGTTGTCTGTCGTCTTCTGTTCATCCAAGTCTGGACTGGTGAGAAACAAGAATGGACTTCCCAGAAGAAAGTGAGGGTTGCACGGGAGGGAATAGCTAAAACTATTTCTTGTGGTGTCAGATCTTTCCTTCATTTCTTCATTTTGATTTGCGGTCGTGAAAAAGAACATAAAAAGGGGACACACAGGGGACATAAACACAGGAAAAAGTGCAGCATTCTTTTTCAGTTTTAGAAAAGTATAAAAATAAAAATGGAAAAGGATGTGCATTTAAAAACTATGAATGTGTTGTTTGGATTAGTGGACAACAGATAAACTTTGGTTCCTTGTTACTTCCTTGTACGTAGTATAAGGAAGTAATGTGATCCCGAAAAATTTGGGGGGCCAAATTTCGACAAAAAATCCGATTTTGACTACCTCTAAATTTAATTTTAAGAATTTTTTCGATGCATCTCATCGTAGGCTAGCATGCACGATCATATTAACGCGTCTGCAACTCATTTTGACCAGCGGCGAGTTTATTGTGGTCAGTTTTTCCATGCCGTCTGTACGTACGTACGTACGTACGTATGTATGTAACTCGCATATCTCAAAAACTATGGGTCGTAGAATGTTGAGATTTGATATTTAGGATTGTTCTATGATCTAGTTGTGCACCTCCCCTTTTGGTCGTAATCGAATGAATAGTTTATGTACAGGACCGCCCAAAAGATTCGAAATACATTACGCTCTATGGGCCGAAATTCATTAAACTCGCATATCTCAAAAACTATTAGGCGTAGAATGTCGAAACTTCATATTTTGGATAGTTGTAACATCTAGTTGTGCACCTCCCCTTTTGGTTCCATTCGATTGGATAGTTTATCTACAGGACCGCCCAAAACATTCGAAATACATTACGCTCAATGGGCCGAAATTCATTAAACTCGCATATCTCAAAAACTATTAGGCGTAGAATGTTGAAACTTTATATTTAGGATTGTTGTAACATCTAGTTGTGCACCTCCCCTTTTGGTTCCATTCGACCGGATAGTTTATCTACAGAACCGCCTAAAAGATTCGAAATACATTACGCTCTATGGGCCGAAATTCATCAAAGCGTTTTTTAGAGGTATTGGGCTATTTCAAACGACTCAGAAGTGATATATGCTGTAAAGAGTTAGAAAATGAATTTCTCCATTAAAAAAAGTGCCTTTATCATTTACAGTTCTGCTACAGGAACACTCAAAAGATTTCCAATACATTACGGTCAATGGCAATTTTAGGAGATTCATCCATTTCAAGCACAATACCGTCCTACCACATAAGTTAGGTAATGGTCCGACCACGGTCACGTGCCTCCCTCAAGAACTATGCCAAAAGTCGCCAAGCTTGGCGACTTTTTTGTGTACGTGTGTGCATATTTAACTCTCAAATCTCAAAAACTATTATGAAATTTCATATATAAGATTGTTGTAACATCTAGTTGTGCATCTCGATTTTTGGTTAAAATCTACTGGAGAGTTTATTTACAGGACCACCGAAAAGAATTTCAGTACTTTAATGTCTATGGACATCTTCAATATAATACAATTGTAGACAGTCATTGTTTGGTACATGCCCAAAATCTCGCCGTCTGTCCTCGACCTTGGCGAGTTTTGCCGAAATGTCGCCAAATTTGGCGATAGTCAGTCATTTGTTCCATGCCCAAAGTGTCGCCATTTGTCATCGTTCTTGGCGAGTTTTGGCGAAATATCGCCAAATTTGGCGATAATCTGTCATTGTTGGTCCATTCTTAATATCTTGCCAAATATCGTCGACATTGACGAGTTTCGCCGAAATATCGCCAAATTTGGCGCCAAAAATTATTTCGTATTTTGTATAACTCTAAAACTTTAACCCGTAGAATTTTGAACTTTTGTATTTAGAACTATATTATAATATCTAACGGTTTTCAATATCTTTTTTGACAGCAATCGACTGGGAATTTATTTACAGGGTGAGCCAAATGACTTTAAATACATTAAGGTGTATGGATGCATTCAATTCATTGAAAGTCTGTGGTCAATGACTACTTTAGCTATCCCCAAAATCTCGCAAACTATTTCAAGTTTGTCGGCTTTTGGTGAAATATCGCCAAATAAAGTGTCAGAAAGAAATCTTTCAAATTGAACTCAGCTTGGCGATATCGAAATGTTTGGCTAGAAATCGCTATATCTTACTATTATTGATATTTTATATCTTTCAAACAAATAAGTTTAGAGGAAGTGCGTAAAAAACATTTTTGATTTAATAGACGTGCAAGGAAGTCATGTGTTGGACACATCAGATTTTGTTGTTTGGATAAGCAGGTAGGAGCGCATATATTTCCGTTAAAACTTAGTATATCTTTGTGCTATTAATAAGAATGTAATTGCATAAGAATGTAATAATTTTATAAAGTATAAAGACCTTTAGAAATATCAATATTTTTTAATGATCGATAAATTTCTGGATAAATGGGTAAAGAGTAGGGAACATAGACAATGATCTACAAAATCCCTTTTCGCCCTTTAATAGAATTAACATTTTTTTTCCTTCAATAGAATTTGATGGTGAGTAAAAATGCGTAAAAATACATAATGAAGTATTAAAAATCAATTTTGTCTTATTTTCGACTTGATTGGCTGCCTTGACTTATCTGAAAGTTTAACGGATAAATAATTTATTTTCATTTATGCCAGTGTTAGTGATTAGTCCCAGAAAACAGTTCATTTTTTAAAAAATATGATTCACAAAGTATTCATACTTCGTTTTTTTTCACTGATGAGTGTGAAAATTATTTAAAATATTTTGTTTTTATCTAATTTGTACTGTACACATATTATATTAAAACATAGTACGTCTTTCGAACTTGAATTGTTGGCATCTATTTATTATCAATTTGTAATTAAACTGGAGACTAATTATATATAACTTTTCTATTGTGTGTATTATAAGCTTTTATAATTTCTCCGAGAATTCGCATTAAACAACATAAGCGTAGGACAGGGGACAACATGTTCCGCTTGCCGTCTACTTTGTTTAAAATACCATTGATTCAAAAGTCTTTTCCTCATGCAAAACCTATAAAAATTTCACTATTTCCACTCTTGAATATATTATATACACACATCTCCCCCCCCCCCCATCCGCAAATCTTTGACATCTCTACGTCTATATTAATCTATTTTCTATCTCTCATAAAAATGTTAGCTCCTTTATACCATATTCAAAAGTTTAAACAACTTTTGGCACTATACTATTTTCATTAAATTTCAAATGCATGTATCTATGTGTATATTAAATATTCAATATGTAAAAGAATTCTTGACCGGAGACAAAAATGTGTGTCAGTTCTTTAGCATATATAACAGCTAATTGCTTAGAAAGTGAGCATCATTGAACGATTAATTATTTATAAAATAGTTTTACAGTAAATTCGTGCCTTTTTTCTTGTAATTGGCATTACGTAGGGTTTTACCATTCACACCGCCAATATCACCGTCCAGTTTTGTTTATTACGTCGTACCAGCACCAATACACTATATATGACCCACCACACTTTTAAGATGTATGTTTAGAGATATCTTTAGACATCTCCATCCTGCTATTAAGTAATTCTTATTAGTAGTATTCTTAAGTCTTTCTTCAATAGATAGTATGCATGTAGTTTTGAGTTAGTAGTTAATTTTGAATTTTTAAAACGGCGTGTGTATTCTAGAAATTAAAAGTTTGTTTGTTCAGCAGGCCCGGTGTTAGATATTTAATGCCCATATACGTGTTATGAAAGTATAAAAAAAGAAGTTAAACTGTGCGTGAAGTTTTCTGTGAAATAATAACTGCAATATACGTCCAGCCTCATCTATTCAGATTCAGGCTAATGGTTATTGTGGAGAAAACAATGCATTTGTCGAGAGCCCCTGTTTTTAGCATTTTACTCAATGCATTAAAAAATCATAAACTTTGGTTTAATATGTTAGCGCACATCGTTGCAAGATCGTAATGACAGAGGTTCCTCATTCATGGCTGAATAGGAACCACGGCTAACTTTTCATGCGTCTGCCAGTACTCTTTCGAAACCAGAAAACCAGGACATACGCAAGGAAGCAACACCGATCATAGAAGGGATCAAATATCAATTTTTGTATACTAATTTTTGCTTGATTAGGATAAACCTGGGCTCATTTTAAAGATGTGTTAAACCACCAAGCCTGCCCCCCCCCCTCCCACCCCACACGCACACTGCAAATGACATATGTTTAAGTTAAAATCGGAAAATGCCATGTTCAAATAGAGGTTCGTATGCATTAAAAAACTTTTCACAAGTGGGCCTAGGAAATCAACCAGGTTCGTCTAATAGTATGTAAGTTCTTGCTGTATGGCATTCTTGTAATTTAGCTCCCTGAACAGATGGACCCATTATTTTGTTCTTGAGTTAAAATTGTAAAATTTAGACATTATAATATCAATGATAGAAGGGTAAAAAGAAAAGTTTTGTAATCGTAATCGGACTCAAATGTAATCATAATCGAATGTCTTAATAGATTACATAATCGTAATCGGAAATTGGGTTTTAATGATAATCGTAATCTAACCATAATCGGGAATTACACTTTCTCCGGTAATCGTAATCCTGGTCTAAAAGTGAAAATTAATCGTAATCGTAATCGATTACACGTCTGTGTAATCGGCACGAAGTCTGATTCCAACCTCACAGGAGGTTCTCGATAATCCTTATTTTTAGATGACTAATATACAATACATGGTTTTGGAAAATCACAAAGAAATGGAACCTGGCTGCAATCGAACCAGAACAGTCAGGGACTGATTTACGGTGGAGCATTCGGGGCATGTGCCCTGGGCCCCCAATTTTTAGGGGCCCGCAAAACTTCCTTTTATGTAATCATAATAGCTACTAAAATTATATCTCAAGAGAAAAATTTCTGATTACTTCATTTCATCACAAATATTCAAAATTTATAATTTAATGTAACTTGTAACGCTAAAAATTATGCATTCGATAAATTCGATATTCGCAAATTCGTTCGGACACCTCAGCATGCTCCTCCTTTTATCTTTTCAAAGGTGTGTGATGGCTGTAAATACCCATAAAAACATTTCAAAATCGAAAAATTCATATGAGTGGTATCTGTCGTGACATTTTACTGATTTGTAAATGTTTACGTGTGGTTAATGTAGGAATGATAATTGGTTTTAACTTAATTTAATTAACCCATTTGTGCCTAGATATGTTTGCAACTTTCTTCGATTTTCGCTAATATCAGAAGTAATAGATAAATTTCTGATGTCAACTTCTTGAACAAGGGATGATTTCTTTTAAAATCTTTAGGTATAAAAATTGAAGTGTCAACATCCTACTAGGTCATGTTAAAATATTTTGTGGAGTTGAGGTTCAATACTCGTGAATAAAGGCTAGGAAAAATAAATAACGTTTTCGACTGATAGCGATAATGCCGTCCCAAAAAAGGGACGCTAGGCATAAATGAGTTAAGTAATATTCTGCGGAAAATTTTTGTGCAGTGGCCAACAAAAATATCTGTGTCCTGGGCCAGTGGCGGCTCGTGGGATACAGCAAGTACAGCCGGGCTGCACTTGAAATCATCAGCACATACTTTAAAATAATTTATTCTACTAATTTTCCTAAATTCAGATTAGAATGATGGAATTCCTATGGTAAATTACAAAAATCTCAAAAAAAAAAAAAAAAAAAAAAAAAAAAAAAAACGTATTGTGGCCAGATCACTCATTCAGAAAAAAAGCACTTTAATCTTCCCGCAATGCAATTGGGAAAATCTTTGGTTCAGCCCACAGCGCTGATAAGAAAATTGGCAGCACCGTTGCCATGACAACGGTTACGTAAGCATTTCCTCCGGCATAGGCTATAATGGGGGTACGCAGCTAAGACTCAGCTCATTCAAGATTTTGAAAGGTCGGCAGCACTTGTGAATTAGACTCTCTGATTGGCTCGAGAAGTGAGGGAGGGAGTAAGGAGAATATTTGTTCGGCAAACTCTCGACTTTATATTGCTGAATTTATCAAGAAGGTAAGCCTGAATAGACGCTTATGAATGGACAATTACCCATCAAAGCAGTATTGTTTTTAAGTAAGCAAGAACTGGCATTTAGAGGACATGGCGAGCGAAAAAATACTTTAACAACTTCCTAACATAGGAAATTTTAAAGAGCTTTTAAAATTATTGATATCTGAATTAAAACAATGCTTTTTTATGAGGGCATCACTGACCGATTCGCAAGTTTAAAAGAAAGGAGGATTGATTTGACTTATAAAAAATAAGTACGTTTTCTTTTTTTTTTTTTTTTTTCCTTCTCAAGTTATCGTTACAAAAGAAAATTCTAAGGAAACTTCGAATCAGACACGGATTAATGCAATTTTGAGGATAAGAGCGGCAGGTTGAAATTTATGTCCATTTTATGGAAAAGTAAAATAGGATCTCTTACATTTTTTATGTAATTTCTTTTTTTTTCCTCGGTGAGGGCTTAATCCGCCAGCTTTCGAATTCAATAACAAAGATTTTCCATTCCTGTCCGGAGGAGGGGGGGAGGCTCATATGCTTCTGGCTGCACTAACAGTTTTGACCACGGGCCGCCACTGCCCTGGGCCCCCAAGTGTGTAGATCCCTGGGAACAGTAGATAAAAACGTCAGTTTAAGAAAACTTTTCCTGGATTTTAACCCAACTTCCAGACAGTATAAGGGGATGGAACACCACAATTAAAGGGACAGTGGCTGCAAACGAACCTAAACAGCAGAGGGAAATTTTCGTTTACAACAGAAACACTGTTGGAGGATCATACATCGATCCCAAGAAGGTAAATTTATAGGAGGGGACACTTCTCTTAGAAAGTTGGATAATGCCCTAGTTGCAAACAGATGGCGCTACGCACACTGGGTAACTGCGCATCTCAGGTTGTTTATATTTCCATCGAGGTGAAGACTGACTGACTGAAGTCTATTGTTTTCGGGGTGCCTGCGCAGCGCGCGTACCCCCAGTGTGTATTTGCTTTGGATGTTATTGTATTGATAGACAGTAGGAAGGAAGGTGAAGTAAATGGAGATCGTTGAATTAGCAGAACTTCAAAAAATGAAATACATAAACTTAAGAATGTGATATATAGTAATTACTGGCTTCAGATGTGTTTTAATTACATAATTGTCTTAGAATACTATTTCGTAATGATTATAGGCAATAGTTTTGAAGTGAAGTAATATCATTTGTCAAATGCCAGTTACATTGGCCGTTAGGCCATTAAACTGGTATAATGGCCTAACGGCCAAAATACGGTCCTAAATATTATGTATGTCATGTCTGTTATTATTTTGACCAAAAGCTGTATTTTAAGAAATGTTAGTAAATTTAAAAGAATGGAGTTTGTGTGAACACAATATTTATAATGATATATATATTTATATATAGCAATGATATATATATTTATAATGATATATATACAACTGTTTAAGAATACGGATATGTAACACCACAAAGAAACAAACACTGGCTGCAAACGGTTTAATAACAAAATTAAAGAATAACAAATGGACACTCTGTGGGTTCTAACCCAACCTCAAGACGGAGCAAGCAATGGTTTAACACGGGGATGGAACACCACAAAGAAACGGACCCTGGCTGCAATCAATCCCAAACAATAGACAGAACCTGCAGTTTAAAAACACGGATACAGAATAATTCGAAACCTACCACCAGCGAATTCAACACTTAAGAATACTGTGATAGAAAAACACACACAAAAAAAATTACACTACCTGCATTCGAACCCAACTAACAGAGGAAAACATCAGTTAAAGTATTATACTAGACTATGGACATTCCCCCCATTCAAACCCCAACTCCAGACGGAACAATGGTATAAGAAAACAGTTAAAGAATAATACTACAACATGGACACTTCCTGGATTCTAAGTAATTATCATGAATTACCGATGATTCTTACTGGAGATTTTAATGTTAATTTTCGCTCTCAAGAATCTCAGCCGTTAGTTGATTTTTTAAAAGAAAAATTTGATCTAACTATGAATACTTCTCGACTTCAATCAACAACACGTTCCGGTACAACGATAGCGACTGTATTTTCAAGAATTAGCAAATTTAGAGAGTAAAATTTTTATGTTTCAGATAATAGTTACCACAAACCTATAATTTCATACATAAAAAATTATGATGACATTCAAGTACCTATTTCCAATGAATAATATGAATATACAGGCATGAAAACAGCTGAAGAGCAAAAAAGAGGAAATACACGTGGACATATTTTCCAGCAAAAAATTGAAAAATTTACATGCACGTATTTTCAGGCATATATAACAAGGTTGATAATCAGGGGCTTAGCCAGGGGGGGGGGGGATATCGGGATATATCCCCCCCCCGAAATGTTTGGATTAGTGATGAAATTCCATCTATTTATACACATATAAGTTCATATCTCCCCCCGAAAAATTTTCCTGGCTACGCGCCTGTTGATAATGCAAAAACATGGAACTGGGGAATAATGTGTGAGCTTAAATTCAACCACTGTTAAACTAAATGGTGTATAAACAATTTCTACCATTTAAATTTCAACCACAAACAAAATTACTGTGATCCTGAAGAAAATAATTATGCACTGTAAATGTTTAATAATCAGTTTTAAATATACAATATTTATTAAAAGAAAACAGGCTATAATTATTTAAAATAATTATCTTAAACAATATCGTAAAATCCTAGATCAAAACAAATCATAAGTCTCACATCCAAATTTCAGATTATTCTTTTGATATGAAAATAAAATAAAAAATTGATTCTCAAAAATTTTAAGACCTATCTTTTTTTTTTTTTTTTTGATCAGAAATGGAATGAAAAATTATACATATGGCATTGGCATTTTCTAAAATAAGCATTCAAATGATAGAATAAAAGTGAAGTTTTCTTGGAAAAAGAATAATTCTTTAATAAATGTCTAAATATTTTCTCAGGTAAAATTTTAGAATCTTAGCAGTCTTGCAGCACATCAGCACACAGAAGTGGAACTTATGACAGGGACATATGTTCTGCTCCTTCCTATATTATCTGCAAAATACCAACTCACAAGATTATGCTTTTTAAAATTAACTGTAAAAATAATTACCAAAGAAAAACCTGCACATGAGAATAAAACGAAATAGCGATTTTCCTGATTTTAAAATTGAAGTGAAAATGTTTCAGAAATCAATAAACATATTATAGGGAAAATAATATTTTTCTGTTGAGTTACTAAAATGCCTTAAATTTTAATTTAACAATAGAGTATTAAAAACTCTGTTTTACATCTTGTTTTTAAAATTATTCATTTACCAAAAGGCTGCAAATAGTTGAAGTTCAGTTGGCAAATATGGAACCCGGAGATCGGGGATAGTTAGTTACCATAATTTCGCTAGTATAGTCCGCGGACTATGCATGTCAAAAAGGGATTTTTTTCCTGGACACGGACTATCTGGCTGAAATAAATTTCTTTTGCAAAAAAATTTAGTATATTGATCTTGCTTTTTGATCTGTAGTTAGCGCGCAAGCTCCAGTGAAGCCGATGCTAACAAATTTATTTCTGTAGAAAATAAAGCACATAAGATGCACTTGAAGTGACGGCACGTCGGCATGCAGGGAGCATTTGAATTTCCCCCCCCCCCCCCATTATGTCATTTAAAGCATCGACGTAGTTACAGGTGCGGACAAGCTTCGTGAAACCATTTTAGAAATATTTCCGTCCGATATGCAGAAGAACCAAATTTTGAATGTGCTTTAAAAAAAAAAAATAATAATAATTTATGTAATACGGGGGGGAAAACGGGCCTTCACAAACCGAGGTACCGACGCCGCGTCAACATCGAGAAGGTTGTTATTGTTTTGTCTTCACTCAGCGAGCTGGCTAATAAAGCAAGAGAGCGAATTCTGCTGAGACGTTAAAACATGACTTGTGTCGCCTAGTCGCCTCAATTTCTTTCTTTTTTTTTTCAGATTGCGAACGCGAATTTTTAATAAAGAGCATTTTTAAATTTCATATTTCGTTAACTTTTAACCCAGAGAGAGTATCAATTGAATGTTGTTTAAAATTAAGTATTATGTGGATTGACCCATGAAAATTAGTAATGATCTTTTCCTTTCTTTTTGCTTGGTTATGTACATTTTCATAAATGATTAATAAAAGTAATCTTTTTATTTATTTAAGGAGGCGATACGTCTTGCCTAAGGACGGATTAATGCAAGTTTATGGTCGGTTAGTTTAAATTTGTTTAGTTTATGGAAGTAAAATAGAATTTCTTTTCCCTGTAGCGGAGGAGTAATCGCTCCCCCCCCCCCCAATCCCTTTAATCCGTCCGTGGTCTTACCATTAGTTAACTTTTCACGAAGTTACGGTACATATTTTTAGTAAAATCCGGGTAACTGTTAAAAAAAAAAAAACCTCTGAAAATTTTGGTTTTCTTTTTCTTACGGATTTCTTAACATTAACTCACATTTTAAAAAAGCATTATTCTTTTATTCAGCATAAAATTAAGACGTGTACGTTTTAATAGCTATAAATATCGAAGTATTTATTTATTGGAATTATTATTAATCATTTATTTATTTAAGAAAAGTATATTTAAACTACCATAAATTATTTTACTTCCTTTGCATGTTGAAGACCTAAAGGAATACGACAGGATTTATATTTTAAATACCATTACTAAAAGCTGCACTTTTATACAAGTTTTATTTGTCGTGTAGACCGTGAGTTTGCTTTATTTAAACAAAAATCCCAGTTTAGCATTCATAAAATGTCTGGAAGTTCTCGTTCGGCCGACGATTTTTCCAAAACCAAGCAAATTTTTGGATCCGAAAATGACCACAAACATTTCGTTTTCAATCCACGTTTTCTAATATATTCGATAAATCTGCCATTTTCTCAATAGTAGTATCAGTTAAGCTGGTACGTGTCCGTGAAAAAAATTTATAGATTCATCAAGTGCGCAAAACAGCAATAAAAACACGTCGCGAGTAACAATAGCTCACCGACAACGGTTTTCCAGTGGCGAAAGGTCTCTATAGATAATTATTGTTGTGTAGTAGTTCGCCAAGTACATAATTATGTATCAGATGCCTTTCCAAACATCGAAGATCTAAAATAAGAATTTGCCCCTCTGAACTAAGTTTTGAATTTACCAACTCAGGAAATCAGTAACATTGCACTCTAGCTGACTTTAGTCTAGGCGCAGTGCGAGATGCAGTGAAAACGTACATTCCAGGCGCGCATTATCGTCCTCTTGTTACTCTGCTATGTCCGCTGTTTTGCTTTAGGTTCGGTAATCACTGTTTTTTTTTTTTTTTTTTTGAAAAAGCGGAAAGGTTTTAAAACATTTTCGGAAAGCGGAGGTCTTCCAAAAAAAAAACAAAAAAAGCGGAAATCCGCCGAAAAGCGGAAGATTTTCATGCCTGAATATAACATTTATATAATCTTTGTAAAGTACATGAATAATAAATATAATTAAATTATAACATGATATTTATTTTAAGTTAAAGTTTAATCATTTTAGTGATATGCATTGTAAACGTCAAAAAAGTTTTACTTCAATCGTTTGTAAAGATTACATGCATACACTCTTTTTTTCTTTTTCTCGCATTAAAAAATTATTACTGCGAGAAATTTGCGCACCCTACAAATCGGTTTCTTAAGGGGAAAAAAAAAAAATAAAGAACACTGATTGCAAAAGTGGATTCTCAAGAACTAAAGTCTGAAAGAAAAAAAACGAAGGGGTCTGGGGGTTCCTGGGAACATTCTGATCCTGGGGGGATCTTAAACTGGGTTATTTTTATTGCATGTATCTGTGCTTGATTTAGACTTGGAGGTCCAGTTACACTCAATAAAAATAACTAAGATCATAAAATACCTTGATTTTGAGTATTTACCTCACAGAGGAATACATACGCATTTATAAATACCTTACCCACTGGATATTTACCCAACCCAAATGTATTAGCAAAAAATTCTCACCCATTTTATAAAAATCTCACTCAGTTTGGGGGAAAGGGTGAGAAATTCTCACCCAGTTTTTTTCTGTAAGGAAAACCCTGTGTAGCAAGGGGTCTAAAAATAAAAGTGAGGGGGAGTTAGTAATTTCGGAAAACATAAACTTAGTGTAATATATCATTAATACTAATAAAATATTTAAGTGATGGCTTGACACTAACTAGCTGTCTTTCGCTATAAATTTTTGTGCTGTCTAAATGCTCACAGTATGATCAATACCTGAGCTTTCTGTACATTTTTCACATCTCCATACTATAAAATCCCAAAATAAGCATGTATTCATAGGAAATATATATGCTAATATGCGAATCAAGGTCATTTCAAATTAAAAAATAAATTAAACCACTAATTTAAAAATAAAAATGCAAATTCTTTCATAGCAATACTATGCAAAAAAAAAAGCCAGATGGTGCAACAGCCCCATCTCTTGTTCATTTTCAAAACGTAACACTTTTTAAATTTGTCTAAGACCCCTGCAAAAAAACATTCCCAATTAGTAAAATATGCCCCATACACTAATGAGGTGATGTACCAAATTTGAGCCTTTCATCATACAACATTGCAGAGATATCTTTAAAGAAAGATGATCGGGGACTATACATGATTTTGAATATAAATGTTTATTGTTAGAGTGGAAAAAAGATTTTCTTCCGTAATTTCTGTATGGCCCTTGAAATGTGATTTTTTCCCTTCGAGAGGCATTGAAAAGTGGTCAAAGTCAGCTTCCGTGTTGCAGTGCTAAAATATTCTTCCCGGGAACGCATGACTCAGCAGGGAGGGGGGGGGGGAGAAGTTTACAGCAACCCATTATAAAACCAGGCTTTTTATACCAGTAACCAGTATAGGAGGATATGTATTTTGAAAAAAAAAAAAAATTCGCCCAAACAAAATGCAAATTAAAAAAAATTAGTCTAAACAAATGTAAAATTTTTTTGGGAGGGGATAATTTATTAAAATTTAATTTTACCTATCCAAAGTGTATAATAAAGCAGAATGGGCTAAAGCTCCCTAGTCCCTCCCCTGGCTGGTCAGGTGGACAGTCACAAATTTCACTGCCTACAATGAAATTTGTGGTAATGAAATTACGCTCCATTTAATGCTCTGCGTTTAACATCTGTGTTCCTTTTGTTATCAACATTGATTCTAATAATCTAGTGATTTTATGTATTTCCTTATTTGAATACATGATGGTGGTGTTTTTTTCTTCAAAGATTCAGAGAGAACAGAAAGGGGAATTGAATTCCTAATTGACTAGACCAGAGGTGGCGAACCAGTGGCATGCTACACAATATTTTGGGCACGCCACCGATCAAAACGGTTTGCATTTTAATTAAAAATAACAAAGTTCACCATGAAATATCATGATTGAACGGCCACCAAGTCAAAATTATTTGGCGGCATGTCTATGGCCTCACTAAACATTTCTTTAGAAAAAATGGCATGTTGATCCATAAAGGTTCGCCACCCCTGGACTAGACTCTGGGCTGATTTCAACTACTATGGTATCCATAGAATTAAAACAGAAATATTGTTAGTGTGAGCAGACTATACAATATTTTTTTTTTCTTTTTCCAAGAAATAGGTTAAAATCTACAACAACAACAATAATAATAAATCTCATTTGATTTCTGGAACACAGTTCCGGGTCACAAAAAAGCACCATAATGTTGTTCTCCCCAGCATTACATTTATCTTCAAATCAGACACTTTTTAAGGTATAGTTCTCAAACTTTCTATGTCACCTCATTAGTGTATGGGGGCACATTTTACTAATCGGGAATTGCTTTGTACAGGGGTCATAGACAAATTAAAAAAGTGTAACGTTTGAAATTTAACAAGAAGAATTTTTTCTTAACAGGGCCTTATTTTGAACAATTTTGCAATTTATATAGCCCACTGTCTTTCATAGATAAAGAATTAAAGCTCATTACCACTTTTTTGGGACACTCTGTATACAGTCGGTTGTCACTCAGATGACATCATTAAAACGTCACGTCGAAATACTCTGTAGAGAGGAGCAACAGTGAACATGGTAGATGTCTGAAGTGTTAAAGTCCTGGGTCAGGGCTATCATCCTTCTACCATCGATCTAAAGGTCTGGAGTTTTGGGCAGTTTTCTCCAGATGTAATGTGAATACGTGTTAGAACCCCTTAAAAAGTCCCCCCTCCTTCCATTGCCATATACCCCTCATTAAGGCTTGCTATAAGAGAAAAAACACAAACCACAATAGATTTTGACTTACATCTTCTGGTTTCCCGACAGCTTTGGGTTCTTGTAATGTATTTCAATTTGAAAAACCCGATTTTCAATACTTTAATATTCTGAAGTGATTAAGGATAATTAAAACAGATGCTTATAACATCGATTTTAATTATCCTTTTTCACCTCAAAACATAAAATTTCTGCTCGAAAATCAAAGTCAAAGTTCTGTTCAGCTAATTCAATCCATTGCAATCATCCAAAAACTTGAATTTAATAGTTTTTCTGAAGTCTGAGAATTTTGACTTGATACACGTTTTTTTTTAAAATCGGATATCAAATCAACATTTTCCTCGCAGTCCCTTGTTAAATTAATAGTACACAATGTCATTGTCAAATTGTTGGTCTAAATTCAATGAAACTCCATGTAAGCCATTTGAAATAAGGTATATACATGTTTAAATGAAGGGGAAAAAATTTCCCAGCTACAAAAAGAAAAAAAGTTGGACCTGGAAAGGTTAAAACTAAGTCATTTTGGAAATCAATTAATCCCAGTTGTATCAAAATTGTGTGTAGGACACTGGCTCAGCTTCCTCCAAGTAACATTGTTCTGTATACATCTTATTCTAGAGCAAAATGGACTGCAAAAATAACTTAGGGGCAGTCAGTTTGACAATCCAGTTCAAAGGGATATTACAATTCAATTATTTTTTGATGAAATTAAAAAACTGAATTATTTAGTTATAGACCACTACTGATTTTAAACACAACTGTTTATAATAATAATATTACAATTTAACACTAGAACTGCAGCGTTTGAGGTATACCTACAAATGAGAGCTGGTCAAATGAATCCAATTTGTAATTCATGTTGCAATGCAAGAATAATACTGTATTCGAATAGTAATGACATTTGTTTAAAATTAATATTCATATTAAAATTATTATTATATAAAAAGTAAAAGAAAATATTGTTACTATAATTGTTAGTATAGTGATCTCCTTGAAACGTTTTGTCAGCCAAGCAGCATTATGAAGCTGTAATGTATAATTCTATCAAATTAAAGCATTCGAAACGATATTCTGATTTTTCTGCAGGGCGGAAGGACCTGGGAAGAACCCTAGTTATTGGAACCATGCCGCTTGAGGTAGATATATCTAAAGCAGGGGTTGACAACCTACTGAAACGGAAGAGCCGAAATTTACAATTTACAAAATTTCCCAGTTTTTAAAGAGCCATTAAAAATTTTTGCTTCAATATTATACTATTTGCTTAGATAGATTTGATTTTTTATTTAAAATAAACGGCTTTAAATATGGAATAATATTTATTCATATAAAAACAGTAATATAGATAGTTACGTCAATGGGAGCATTGGCTTTGCAAGGCTTTTGAAAGTTTGATTAAGTCTGGGTCATAACTTGTTGTTTTAAGTTTCAAGCATGACTAGATTTTTATTTGTTAGTTGACTTCTAACTTTACTTTTTATTATATTCATGAAAGAGAACGCTTGCTCGCACGAATACGTCGACCCAATCAGCACTCTATATGCCAACTTCTTCGCCCCACTGTAGCATTCTGGAAAACTATTCCATGCTCCAAATATGAGGGCCACAACTCGCGGAATTTCTTTTAGAGCTGTCCACTTGTGCTGCACAATGTGCGTGCATTTCTGGACCTCCAACTCTCTCGAGTTCTCTGAACTTGCCACTCCACAAGTCTTTGGTTTTCAAATCCAGCAATTACATTTGAAGCAATCCAGCATCGATTCCAAATGGTTCAATGTTGATCTCATCTCTATTTGCGTTGACAGGATTTACTATGAACGCAAGAGTAGTTTTGTTTGTTTTGAATTGCTCGAATCTCTCAGCGAATTCATCCATCATATGTTTTAAAGCTATGCCGAAGTAATTTGTGTCAATAGTTGCATTGGTCTCATAGTGATATTGCATTAGATTTTCAAAATGAAGTAATTTACTGCTCTCCATGTCTTTAACAAAAAGAATTTTTTTTTTTTTTTTGAAACAAACTACTTCTTCAAGCATGGTGTAGGTTGGGTTGCTCTTTTCTTGCAGTTTTAGATTTAGTTAATTTAGTTTCATTGTGTGGCACCATGAAGTTGAATTTTTGCAGCCATTTGTCTTCTTCCGATTCGGGATGGTAAATGCTTTTTTCATTGAGGAATGTTTTTATTTCATTCAAGCGCAAAGCAAAATGTTGCAATATGTTCCTCTGGAAAGTCATCACACTTTCATCATCAACATTGGCACGACAGCCCTCATCGCACTTTATTGTGCAGAAAAGGTCAGAAAACTGCTATCTATTTCTTCAAGGAAATCTATGTTTGGGCGCAAAGCGCTTTTTGATGAATTATGCAGAGGAACATTAGAATTTCGTGGCTTATTTTTTTCTGAAGAATTCATGTTACCCCTCTATGTATTCTTGTCATACTTCTGGATCCATCAGTTGCTATAGAAATGATTTTATTTATATCGATTCCATTCTCTTCCAGGCATTTTTGCACAGCATTTGCTGAGAGTGGTTGCAATCCTAGCAGTTCTTCTTTTGGACCTTGGGACGAAAAGGGTAACTTGTGCCGTGTTTTTTATGTCGCAAGACTAATCTATAGTGTCACCGGTTGGATATTTACCAGCAAACTGGGCATGCTTTGTAGTGAAGTGTCTCTCCAAATTTGACTTCTTATTGTGTGCGAGTTTTTCATGGCAAATGAAACAAGTCGGAAGGCCATCTGTGTTGCATATGAATGCAAACAACTCCTTCCAATCCTGATTGAATGCTCGGTTTTCTTCTTCAGTTCTTCAATTTTTTTACCAGATGCCATATTGGCGGTGGAGCTAAAAAAATAATTTTTTTAAATTTTACTTAGCTATCTAAAACGGAAAACTTTTAAAATAATTTATTTACCAACATTACTTTGTTAACACGATCTTCAGATATGTAATCCAATTCTGTTATTGATTTTATTATATTATGCGCGTACATACCTTTGCTAAGATAATTCGTTTCTAAATCGTATTCTCCTAAAGTCATGGGCTAGGTCAAATCGACCTGACTTGTAAAATTCATGTAGCAATGAAAATGACACAACGGTATGCCATTATGCTATTTATTACGTCATTACCATTCATTTTATTAATGATAATAGCACTTATTTAATTTGAGCTGCTGATTCCACCCATGGGAAGTTTTGGTGTCAAAATGACACATTCCGCAGATTTAGGCATATATCCGAAAAACAAAAAACTGATAATAGCTAAGTACTTAACTTTTTTAAGTACAGCTTATAACTTTTTAAAGAAAAAAAAAAGTTCGATTTTGGGTCAAAATGACCCACCCCACAGTTCTTAAGTTAATTAAAGAAATATATGTTTGAATTGGATTTTTTTGACCCATTCAAAAGTGGCATTGAATAAAAGTTATGTTATGAAATATTATTTTTACAACAATCTAGAATAAAAGCAATTCCTCCGAGAAGAAACGAGTGTCACATTTTATTGTACACTATATGCATATACAGGATTAGAAAACTGTTCCATATGTATTCAGTTACAAAAATTTTTATTTTCACCACAAACCAGAAATTTAGGATACTTTACGACAAATTTACCTTAGTTTCAGCAGAGCAAACTTGAAGTAATTTGACTAGGACAACAGTTTAAAGATTATTACATTTTGTCTGAACACATCACATCTATAACATATTAAAATTATACTTTGATTCACATTAAGTATTACCATCAAATTAAATAACATTAAAAACTCTATAAAAGTGTAATTAACAAAGCAATGGTAATGTTAATAAGAGAAAACAACAGTAGAAAGTAAAAATGTAAGAAAACCCCTTTAAATAAGAAATATCATTAAAATTCATAAGTTAATTACATAAAATACTTTTAAAAGTTTGAACTGCAACTTCTGGTAAACTGTTCACTGTATGTTTCATTGTAGTTACCTATTCAGTTCATTTGTATTCATAAGAATTAAATTATGTAAGAATCTGCAATTTAAAAAAAAAAAAAAAAGAAAGTTTTTTAATGGCAGGAAATTTTATAATTGCATAGCTAAAATACAGTAAAACTTCGATGTGTGATAATTTTAATAACAAAAAGTTGATTTTTTAAAAATATGAATTATAGGATGAAAAAACAACTTTTGTGCACATTTGATATGATTGCATGATTATTGAGACGATAAAATTTGCTAAGACTAAAAGATAAACATTATCAAAAATAAAGTTTCTGCTTTCAAAAGTTAAGCTGATGAAATAAAACAGATAATAAAAGTTACTCTTCCAAATGTATGTATTTTTTAATTTCATGATTATGTGTAAAACTTTTCTTTAACACAACTTCTTCGATTCTATAATGAATGTAGCTTTAGGATGAATTTAAAATCTCTCTCTTTTTAAAAAAAAAAAACATTTTATGATACAATGTAGTTTGTTTGGATAGTTTACTTACTGATAAATTTTCCTAGCAAATGAAATAAGATATAATTGGTTATAAATTGAAATGTTTCAGTGACCCAACTACTATTTTAATTTGACAAGACTTTAATCAAATACAGAAACAAAATAAATTAAGAGTATCATCCACTAATTTTAAAACTGTCTTAAAAAAGGAAAAGAAAAATAATATTCAATACAGTTATGTCAATCATAAAATATGTTGATTTACTTAACAAAGTTAAATTATTACGTCCTAAATATTTTACAAGTTAATCCAAACTTGTAAAATATTTAGGAATTTTTTTTCTCATTTTTAAAAATTTTCATGCCTTTTTCAGTTGCTAAAGTTATTGAGAAAAATTTGCAATTCGATATGGAAGTAAGTGAAAAGTGTAACACCATACTTTTGATTTGTACCAGAAATTACATTAAATCAAAATGCAGTTTGAATAGTTGATATATATATGTTATAATGAAAGTAAAGAAGTAACAGTTCTCAACAATTTTATGTAGCTATAGTTTTTCTTCTCTGTCATCATTCTCAGGCACAGTTTCAGCAAAAGTAATGATATTGCAGACTACACAAAAGTCTTAAAGACAATAAAACAGTTAGAATATAAAAGTATGAACAATAAAACAATATGAAAGGGAAAAACAACAGAAACAAACTATTAAAATGTTAATTTAGGAATGTTTATAAATAATTTTTCTCATTAGGAAAAAGAAAGATAGGGCAAATAAATGTACAAGGTTGCCACTTAATTTCTCCAAACCAAAGTCCTTACTTTTCCATGTTTTTCGGAACTATACTGGAAAGATTCCAGACTAGCAATTATAAAAGCGATCATAATAATTAATTGCCATATGACTATAGGCTTTCTCAAAATGGGTGATAACAACCAATTTCAGGCACGGAAGACTCAGAGAAAATTAGGGGTACATTAAGGCAATTTAGAGGGGTAATGGCAGACAAATTCTATATAAAAAAAAAAAATCAGATTTCCCTGCCATAGAAATCATAAGAGTCCTGAGTAGTTAAAACTAAAATTAAATAGTAAAAAACTGCCAATAAAAAACTGCTTCTAGGTAAATCATTAAATCATATCAAAGATTGTATTTATAGACCTGTATAAACTGTTTAATGTTGCGAATATCCACCTTCAAGGCAACAACTTGATTAAAACAAAAAATTGGTAACATAAAAACGCAATTTAAAAAAATATGGGGGCACTAGATTCTTTTAAAAATCTTAAAGTGGGCAGTAGTCGAAATAAGCTTGAGAATCTGTGCTATAAATAATTATTAATCCTTTGCACACCTAGTCAAGATATATTTAGAGCATCCTAGATAGTGGTAAATGAAGAATTAGTAATAAATGCAGGCTTCAGATATTTTACCAAGTCACATGAGATTTTTCAGGTTCTTGAGCCAAAATTGTCAATTTCCCCTGATTATTCCAGGTTTTCATGAACAGTGACAACCCTGCTATAAATTTTGGAATGCTAATACAAGTATACAAATGCAAGTTAAGTTTTATATTTCTACTTAATATACAGTAGTTCTGATAACGAAACACAGATCTTAAATGGAAGCTCTATTGTTTACAGTGAAATTTTACATGGCAGGTAGTCACTGTTATTGATATGCAAAAACAGAGGATTTCTAGTACCTCACTGCAAGTTATGTACATCACAGCTTATAGCACTTAAAATCCAACAAAATATTTTATACAAAAGGCACATAAAAGATGTCTGGTACTCCATACAGAAATTAAGAAATAAACTTCAAAACACTGTCAATATTTATAGAACACAGAAAGGTTTGAAAAAGTGTTCTTCAATATAACTGATATACAAAATAAAAGAAACTGCAGGTGAATTAATTATTACTGCACTGCTATTTAATTTCCAGCAGTAAAAATTTAAGCCCGATGCTTTACAAGAAAACAAGTCCTTTTTCAGAAAAGTAGGTAAAATACATGCTACAGTGCACCAGAGCAACCTACTAGCAAACTATTAGAGAATTTCCAATTTTCTGTTTTGCAAACCTTGTTCTTATAGCCATGCTAAGTTACTAACAACAACTTAGAAATAAACTATTTTCAGGGCACTATGTAAGTTCATTATCAGTATGGATTAACAGCAGCCTTACATTACGTACAAAAATATCGCTTATTGAACTTTATTAAGCCAATGGAAAATTTCTAAAGTTTTACTAAATCTTAGAAAAGAAAGAAAGTAACTGATTAATAGGCTTGCATGATCCCTTTAAGCATATAAGCACATGTGAGGAACACTTTTAACGCACTTTAATAATAATAATAATAATAATAAAAGAATTAGTGTAAGTAACAGCACTCAGTTTTGTCTGAGCTTTTTGGCACACATTTCACCATAATTGAACACAAAGGTATGTATCATACACTGATAGATTAAAAAAGGGAATGAAATATGTATTTATTTTAATATAATAAGCAAATAAACATAATGAGAAGTTATCTTAAATTTTAAACATCTTCTTTTCAGATTAAATTAAAATACAGGGTTTCCCCTGAGCCTTTTTGACTGAATACACACTACTAATCACACGAGATTGAATACACACTACTAATCACACGATGATGAGAATATATTCTCAATACTTTCATCCAATCAAATAACACATGGCTGCTTTTAAAATGCCAATCGGCTCACAAAAATTTCAGGGAGAACACTGATATATGAACAAAGAGCCAAGATAATTCTCCAACGAATAGCTTTGGTCCCTATAAAATAACTTTCTTCTTATATTGCTTGACTAAGAAAGTATATAAATTAACAAAATAGACTGATAATTAGTATTTTAAAGAATATTTATATGCATTTACTATTTCATTCAATATTTTCTTTCTTTTTTTTTAAAACTGTCACTCACTGTGGTCAAAATTTAAATTTCTAACAAGGAGAGGCTCAGATGTTGGTATCATGGATTTGGTAGATTCTTAGTGAAGTAAAATGTCAAAAATTAGCCATCAAATCTGAAGTATTTAAAAAAAAGAAAAGAAAAACAGCAAGGTTTGATACATGATTATACAATGCGCACCAGTTATAACGGACCTGGGATATAACGTACCTAGAAGCTAGGTCCCGATTGAAGTCCTATATTTATAATGTTATTTAACTTTGGTTAAAACACATTTAATAAAAGAATGTACTTCGGCTATAACTTACTTTTTATATCAAAGCCAAGAATAAAATTTTGCTTTTCTTAAGCATTTTATCTCCTTTTTTTCGTAAATTTCAGTACGTTCAAAAACACTCGTTGTCAGTTTTCAGATTCTGTAGCAAGATGAATTGTGTATGAATGAAGGGAGCGATCTTTTACCTTTTCCCCCTGCTAGGAAGGGTAAGAACAAGACCAAGTTTTTTCTTTGGCATTCATCGATATAAATGCCTTCTGAAAAGCCCTATCTATAATGATTCTGAAGATAGTGAAGAAGAAACAGAGGAGACTATACAGAGGCGGCTAGTGGGTTATTTAAATGGAGGTTCACAAAACAAATTTCGAAAATTAAATATGCAGATACGATGCACCTCAACTCATATTTTGTCTTACATTTCGTCACCAAGATTTGTTTTAGTAAACAAATTGTCTTGATTCATTTTATTTCAATATTTTTTCAAAGGATAATATTGAAAAATGTTATTGCTTTAGCTCCGAAATACTTATTTTACTCCCATCTTAATTATTTACGCTAGTTTATAAAAAAATAATGTAGTGAAAAATGATAGAAATAAAGAAAATAATAAGAAAAAGTAATAAAAATTAATTAACTAACCGAATGTAACAAACCAAGGAAAAATCCGGAACAGATACTGTAAAACAAATGGCCCTGTGTGCACAATGAAAATGTGCAAACGGAATGATATCAGCAGCGCCGTATGTTCTTCTCAACTGCTTCTGTTTCTGATCCGAGAGAGAGGTTGAGAAGAAAAAATTTTCATTCGCACATGCGACTGATTAAAGACTGTGCTGTAGTAGCCTGCAGTACAGTGCGTTAGCTGTAATCAGCATATTTAATACTAGTGGGGGGAGGGGGAAGAGAGTAAAACTCACGTTTTAAATTCACAAAAATCTAGAAGTGTACTTAATTTTTGTTTTAAATTTAATTCGTTAATGTGTTTATTCTTTAGTTTTTCCTTTGGGGGTTCACGTGCTCATGTGCTCAAATGGAGGAGTCACCACTGAGCCTATACCAAGCACACCCAACGCATTAAATGCTACAAAAACAGCATCACGATTTTTTGAATGCTGCAGTGATGATGCAGACACTCTACAGAAGTCTATTATGGATATCCAAAATGTTTTTTTTAAAGTACCATCTGCTCATTTGAAACAAAAGAAAATACAGATTATTTATCTCAATAAAAATTGTAAGCAATAAAGAATTTTCTCTGTTTTTTTATTTAATTTAAATTTTAAAAAATCAGACCTGTTTAAAA
Source organism: Cheiracanthium punctorium (assembly GCA_038373885.1). Taxonomy (NCBI): domain Eukaryota; kingdom Metazoa; phylum Arthropoda; class Arachnida; order Araneae; family Cheiracanthiidae; genus Cheiracanthium; species Cheiracanthium punctorium. Next base: position 115,095 of record JAWZYV010013214.1, on the reverse strand, counting down.
CACATATTACAGTGAAATTATGAGCCCACTTTCTTTTTTTGCATAATATTGAATCTTATCGGCGGCATTTCTTATAACTTACTACTTTTTTAGGAGTACGTTATAACTGGAGTCTACTGTACATCGATTTCTATAATGCATCAATGACAACAGTAACTCTGAAGTAATATCTTCTACTGAAAAACTTAAGATCATGGGAAAATAATAGGCAGTCTCCTTTTTAACACTTTCCAACAATAATGAAAAGTGTTTATCATTCGGCTTGCCTGTCCGCCCATGTTCTAAGTGCTATAAATATGTATCAATTACTGCAAAATTTATATATGTTATTCAAATGTACAGTGCCATGTTCCCTATTGAAAATGGTGTATGTAACAATTATGGATCTTTTACAGGAGTACTCAAAACGAATTCTAATACATTGCGCTCTATGGGCAGTCATTCTTTAAAGCATAATTTAAGCGTTTCAATCAAAAACTGTGCCAAATGTTGCCAAGCTTGGCAACTTTTAGAGATAAATGACCAAATAAGACATTAAAAAAATGTTTCAAAAATAAACCTAGCTTGGTGACACTTTCATTCTTTGGGGGGGAAATAAATTTTTTTTTAATGTGATAGCATTAAGATTTGGGGAATTTTGAAAAACCGTAAATTGCCCTCTAATAAACCAATTTACATGTAACAAAATAGCAATTTTTGATTTTTTAGGGTGTGGAATATTTTAGACTGTTAGACCTTAAAAGAGCAAATTCATCACTCTTTGCAACTGCTCGATATGGTTATTGAATAAGAGGGATATTTATTAACACTCATTAACTAGGCTAATGTGTTTATGATTTCTGTTTGTCTGTCGGTTCATCTATGCTTTAGCTGCTGTAAATATGCATTAATTACTACTAAATTTATGTTATTCCATGTACCCAATAGTAAAAAGGGTATATAGCATTTATAGTTCTTTTACAAGAGCACTGAAAAGGATTCCAATACATCATGCTCTATGGTTAATCATTCTTTAAAATAGTGATTCCCTGTTTTTCAAGTTGTAATGCCCTTTTTCGGCTAAAAATTTTCCTTGACACCCTACCCTTAGTAAAAGTGTGACTAGTGCTGCAAGATAGAAATAAATTTATGTATCTTCGTTATTTAACATTTATTTTTACTTTATTAGCACTAAATAATAATTAATGTGATGGATGATCTTACAAATTACTGCACATTTTTTCAAATCATGTAATTAAACTGGACACAACTACCATCGCTTCCCATTGCTCTGTACTTGCTTTTTATAAGAGAAAATGCCAGAAACCCAGACATCATAGAAATAAATTATTAAAAAGAGAACTAAAATACACCGAGCTTTATCACTTAAAACTGGATATTCATCTTTTATAGAAACAGGAGAATTTTCTCCAATGTAACATGAATATGTGCCAACAGAGGCAGAGAAAATGTTCAGGGATGAATATTTTCCCAGAATATAATTTTTTGTGCGCAAAATTTTCCTACCCCCAAAACCGTAGCATATTTTCATTCTAGTTTAAGTGACTACTACTATAAATATACTTAGATTAGACTACTAGAACTATAAAAATTCCTGTTATTTATTGAATGAAAAATTTACAATTAAAAACGAAGTTTTAAAATTAAGCCTTTTATTCATAGACTGAAAGAAATAAAACACGTTTTGTGAATATTTTCAAGCTCTAACACTTACTGCAACACACAAATGCAGCCTAGTTGTACAATCAGCGGAAGTACTTTTAAAAATTCATTAAATATTACTTTTTCTTTAATGTATAACGATATTTAATTTTTAAAAGCTCCTAACAGCATATAAAAACACCTCTTTTCTAATGTTGTTTTCTCAAAGGGTTGAAAAATCTAGTGGGACAACTCTGATTTTTGGAGAAGGGAATAGGGTTTAACCTTAAGAGGAACTGCTATTCTCAACAGGCTAGCTACTTTTGAAAACAATTGCATTTCTACAAAAAATATCTTTACTTTTTTTCCTTATACACTTCAAGCAGAATATCCCCAGTGATCCAGAAATTCTCCCGAACCACCTTTACACATTTAGAGCCCTAAGAAAGTCCTACGCTCAAGAAGACCCCCCTTTGGTAGATAGCCCTCATGTCACTTGCCTTAATCACTAAACTAAAATCTCACCAGATTTAAGTACAACACATCATTGAACTTAGCACAAAAAATATTGCTGTGTTGGAAAGTGTTTTATAATCGATGCATTTGGCATGATTTATCTTTCTTCTTTATTTTTTAAGCACATAAATAAACTTAAAAATAGTTACTGCTAGAAAATTAACATGATTGAATGAGTAAAAACTATTTTTTAAAATTAAATAAACAAAAAGTGTCACATACTACTTGCATGGGTTATCAATTACATTTTGCAAATAATTGTGCTGTACAAAGGGTATTTACAGATTTGCAGAACAAAAAACTTTTAAGTAAATGTTTCAGAATAAAAATTACACGCAACAGCTTATTAGCGGAAAGAAATATTGTTCACTACTTTTAAATTTATTCTTCTGTATTGTATGTAAGCTGTAAATAAAAGAATGTACATAATTTATTATTATTTTTTTTTTCCAAGAGATTTTTTCTTTTTCCACAATTTAAAAACCTTACAGCAGATGTCAATATATTTTATGATTCATATTACCCTGTGCCATGTACTTTATTTGATGAAATGTATAAGTAATAAACTGATTTGCAAAATGCAAAATTAGCATTTTCTCTAAAATACTCCACAGTTGGTGGTTAATTTTTTGGCAATTTACTTCACTACAGGGTCTTCAAAACCCATCAAAATTTGTGATGTCAACATTTAAGTCTTCTTGCAAACTTTATATTTGCTAGATTAAGAATAACTCAATTAATGAGCAACTTAAAAAAGAGAAAGAAAAAATGAGTTTATATGAGACTTACAGTGGCCAATAAAGCTTGTGATACAAATAAAAATGTTATTAAAAAAGAGAAAAACATGCATAAAAAACAATAAAAAACAGTCACACCATCAACATCTTGAATTTCCCAATAAAGGTATAGAATTCCAGGTACAGTTTTTATGGGAAAAATTGCTTTTAATTTAAAAAAATTCCATGGAGTATTATTTTTATAATTTAATAAAAACATATTTTGAAAGATGCACCGGAAAAATATGAACTATTAGTAAACTAGATTTTCCATTTAAAGTTTCAACTAAAAAATGAATAAATAAACTATGAATTTCTCTATGATTTTATTCATCAACAAGAGAGAGTAAATTTTAAAATTTTATCTCATTGAATTTGCTGAAACAAAAAACAAAATGTCTTATTTATGCTGAAATAATAACTTTTAATGAAGACTGACATACTTTTAAAATATTTTAGACTCATTTAGGTTCAAGCTGAGCCTAGTCTAGAAAATGTACATGGAAACTTCAATCTTAATTTTATCACTTTATAATGCAAAGCTCCTAAGTTGTTAAATTCATAATTAAATCAAAAGCTTGGTTTTTTTTGAATTCCGGGGAAAATATACGAATTTCAAACTGTGCCTTTTACAAGGCATCTTAAAAAAAATATTGAGGTATGACTGCATTTTGAGAAAAGTCACAAGCTTTTACTTATCTAAGTACCGATGTAAAAAAATGAAAGTGATAGCAAAACAGAAAATAAATGGTTAGTTTATACATTTTCTGTTTTGCAGAGCACATGTAATAAATAACTAAAATATAAAAAAGGGTGATTATGACAATAGTATCACTAAGATGACAAATATCACAATAAACATGATGAAATGGAAATACATCACACCACCTTATAAACACAGGAAAATCCAAAATCTGAAAGAGTGCATTTATCCCAAGTTTGCAATAAAAGAAAGGGAAAAAAAAAAAAAAAAAAAAAAAAAAAAAAAACCTCCTAAACCCTAAACACAGATCCAAAAAAAATAACAAAGAACTGCCCCTCAGATTTTTAGGTTTTGTAAGTCAGTTTTGAAATGCATTAAGTTAAATAACTAGTAGAGTGGAATCCAATTATTTTGGTCACATTGGAACTTAGAAACTTGATCCAATTAAGTTTCTGCCTCAAATATCAGAAGTTTAAGCAACTGTTCATTATGTACAGATGTAATGGGTTTTCTTTAGCATATTGTAACCTTTCAATATTTCAAATCTGTTAAAATCCTATGGCTTTTGAAACTTACAAAATGCAAATAGTTATTCTAACTTCTCGCTTCTGAAAAAAAAGATGAGCAGGAAACTATTTCCCCGAAACGTCTTAGCCAGCAATTACACGTATCATGGAAAGTTTAATTCTTCTGGTCAATAACATAAAAGAATTTCCAGTATGACATAATTTTGATAAATAACGCATACAGATACATCACAAATAAGTGTGATATTTTATAAATAATAAATTTTTAATTATTACAGATAATACTTCAACACTTTTCTTGACATGTGCTGTAAAATATTAGTATTATCTCTAATGCAATTGTATTGTTATTTAAAATATACATACGGATATGTAAATAAGAAACTGAAATTAATTAAAAATATTTAAACAGAACTTTTAAATTTATTCAGTTTTTTTAAAAACCTAAATGATAGTTATAATAAGCAAAAATCACACAAACACACTCATATTTCTAGTGAATGGAATAGTTTTGGAAAATTAAATACAATTAAATAAGCATATTATGCAATTTTTTAAACATCGTCTCATGAAAATTGACAATGTAAAGAAATAACAGTTATACACATTAGAATGTGATTATAAAGTATTCTGCAAGATGATATAAGTACATTGTGTTTAAGAATGATATATAAAAATAAGTTATTTACATTATTTTTAAAATTCCTATAAGAGGAATAGGAAATTAAGTATACACCTATCTTCAGTTTTAAAAAAAACTACGATTAAAAAATGTGCTCGGTTTATCGAGATACAGAACTTTATTTTATTTATTTATTTTTGCATTGTTAAGTTTCTTTAGAACAGCATCTGATGACAATACTTTTATTTTTCTCATTCAAAAATTAATTAAGATTTTTGAAAATTTTAGGATAAAATGCTCTCTTACAAATTATAGAATTTTTCAGACTATAAAAAATGAGACCAAACATAATGTACTGAGAAAATGTACAAAAGCTCTTCAAAAGTTTTTGTTAAAATATATTCATAAAAGGCTTAGTTTAGTAGTTAACTGCAACCCATAACTGACTCTTCACAGACATCCATGGAATTATTTACAGGTTCAGTCTCTTCAACTTGGTCAATTCTCCTCTTTAGCTTGCCTAAAATAATTTTAAAAAAAGATTCATTAGAATACTATTATTTGAAGTTTATTCAGGGTCATGGATAATTGTACAATACAATTATAAGGATCAGTTATGAAAGTTCGCGTTGCATAGCTACCAACTTTAGAGAATGAAAATTATATGGAGATTCTTAAAATAATAATAATAAAACTTGCTAACAAACACTACACATGCACATACAATTCATACATAAAAGTTTAATAGCTTTTAATATTCATATTCAAAGAAATTATGTTAACATTTTTTATAATTTTTTTACAAACTATTTACTGTAGGAAAAAAAAAAAAAAAAAAAAAAAAAAAAAAAAAAAACAAGTTTTTGCTAGTTCCACTTTGTGATTTTGCTTTTAGACAAGAGATTTGTCATCTGAAATTTCTTATGCTCATTCCACTTTAACATTGTTTAGTTGCACAATTTCAAGAATAATTTCTGATGATCAGCTTTCATTTTTAGGTATTTATTTGTATATTTGAATATCATTTATTTATATTTTGGAAGGGGGAGTAGTCGATCAGAAGTTTGTTAAATAAAATTTATAAAAACAAATTACGGTATTTTATTCAAAGTTATACAAAATTTGTATTTTGAATCAGAAACCTAGCATGTAAATAATATCTATTAGCTACAGTCAATAGCTTATAAGAAAAGTTTGGTGACAGATAAAAATAAAATAATAATAAAACTATTAAATTTAAAATAGCAGTCAATTTTTACTCTTAAGACATTGGAGGTTTAAACAATGTCAAAAGAAAAATATATTCAAGAGAAATGCAGCTGTGAAACTGGTAAAAATGTCTGAATTTAGTGTTGGTACAATGTTTATGGCAAAATAAATAATTTACCATACCAATAATATGTTTTTACGGACTTTAAAAAAGGAGGAGGTACTCCGTTTAATGTGTAAATATATATATACATACATTATGTATGTATAGCAATACTTTAACATGTGGATCAATTTCTAAAATTCTTGGCCCTGTACTAATTTGGTCATGGTTTGAAGTTATTAAAATTCTGAAAATCGGGAGAAAAACAAGTTTTTAAACCTTTGCCTAAAGTGTTGCCAGTAACGGTGGTATGTCTCTTAGTACTCATTTCACTAAGTGGCCAAGGTTAGCCACTTTTGATGTCAAAAGTAAGTACCCAAAACTGAACTGAGCTTGGTAATATCTTCTATATTAGGTGAGAAATTGATAATTCTACTATTTTACAATGGTAATAATGGTACAGCTTGGATATTTGCCACCTAGCAAGATGAAATATTTTGTCGTACTATATGGGACAATCTGCCAAGGATTATGCATAAGAGTACACAGATAATTTATTTTAATAGCAATCTTAAACGGAAATAATTATAATTTATATGTAAGCACAAATCACAAAAGAATTAAAAATTGTCATTAGAGGAGCGTGAATCTCCAATAATTTATATAATTTTCTTTTCTTTTTTCTTTGGGGGGAGAGAGTCTAGATAGTACCTAGCAAGTGTACTAAATAAACACAAAAATATACCTTTTGTATGACAGATAGAACAACTGCAATTAAATGTCTGTTCTGCACATAATAAAACAAAAAGTAAACACATAAATATGAAGTGTTAAAATAAGTTATTTAAAAAAAAATTCATGGAAAAAATTTCTGGGTCCATCCTTGTAATGTAAGTCACATGGTTCTGCTTGCATGATATTTTAAGAATATTTTTAATAATCAGCAGTAAGGACAATAAATTTAAGTGAACAAGAACTTAACAAAATTAAAATAACTAATCATAAAGGCAACCTGATAACCTAATCTATCTATCTATCTATATATATATATATACATAAAAGATCAAGAAGAAAGAAAAAGTTTAGTTTCAGCAGAATGCATCTATTAGAGGTTTTAAATTGAGAATTTATGAGCATTAATTTGTGATGAGCAGTAATTTGTCAAGTTCATTTTTTAAGATGAGAATAATTTTTAAGTATGATAAATGATACAAAGAGTAACAGGCAGAATAAATGAACTATCATAAAAAAGGGGTGAAAAAATTAAACCAAAACACTGAACAATAATACCATGAAAGTAAATTAAATTCAATGTTTCATCTATTCTAATGGTGAGATTATACATTTAAAAAAAATTATGATAATTTTTAATAGTTGGTTTAAAATTATTCTATTAATTTTAATGGTTATCATTAGGCTTGTACCTACAGTTGCTTCCATAAACTATGGCAATCATATGGCTTAAAAGTAAATATAAAAAAAAAAGACCTCCAAAGACCCGTTGCCACAATATAATGGCCATTTTTTATGTCACCAAGGATGGTTGTTCTTTGAAGGTCCACAGCACATAAAATATTAAACATAATTATTGGGATCTGCTTAGTCCCAAAATTAAATTCTAAGATTCTTGATTTAACAGGTATATTTTATTTACCTAGAAGAATTTTTTAATTACTTCAATAACAGAAAAAAATGAATCAAAACATACTATTTTACCTGTAGCTTTTGAAGTGTGACCATTCACGTAAAAATTAACTTTTGCTTTATATATAGGTTCATATTCCTTAAAAAGATATTAAATGAAGAATTAAACACAGATATAAAAAACATAACACAGACATAAATGCTTTCTTTGGATAATACATAAATGATGTTTAAAAGGTACCTTTAGTTGATGCATAAAGCCTTCATTTGGACAAATGCAATGCCTTTTCACTTGAACTAATGAAAAAGCATCCCTAAAAATTGAAAATATATATAAAGCATGATGAGTACCAACAGATCAATAAAGCATTTTAATAGTGAAAATAGCAAAAGTTATGTAGCATGACAGAAATCACTGCAAACTATTTAAAATTTTAAAAGTTCATTTAACAACTCAAGTGAAAAAAAAGCATGAAATTCATTTTGAGGCCTTAACTGTTTTTAATCTTTAATTGAATTATTTGTACACAAAAAATTAATACAATAGCTTGTGATTTTAAAACAGCAATTCCATGGCTAAACATGTGCTAACATTAAATTAATTGCTTTATTTGAAGTACTAGTTCAGAATAATTTCTTATGGTCATCAATGAAAAAAATACTTGAAAAAAAAAATCCTTTAATAACAATAAAAAAAAATCTTACATGTAAGGCAGTTTTTTAGTTTCCATAATATATCCAATGACTAGAGCAGCACTGTAAATTAAAAACCAAAATTGGTCACAAATATACTAAAATGCATATAATTTCATAACATGAATGTGAATTGAGGAAAAGTACCTTCTAGAAACACCAGCATTACCATGGACCAAGACTTTCCCTATATCAGAACAGATACAAGCAAATTAAATACATGGTTTTACAATTTATATATATTTGGAAAAACAAAACAAAAAAATAAACATGCATATGATACTACATACTCTATAAGCAAGCTTTTAAACACTGATTATAATTTTATAATTTGCAGATTAAAATTTTCCTTCTTCTTCTTCTACTTTCTTTTCTTTTTTAAGGGGGGGGGGGCAATTACATTTAGTAAATATTATATTTTGTGTACTTTATCCCCCTCCAAACAGCACTATTTAGTGCAAATAACAGAAAAACTATTATGCAAATCCCAGTTTCTATTTTTGTTAATCCTATTTCTATTGGCATAGTGAACAGAAGTTCACAAGCACTTTTGACCAAAACACCGTAACTGTCATCAGAATACTGGCCATCTCAGTTTATGAAGCAGCAACTCCTTCGGCTTTTCACTAACTTGTGCATGCACCATGTCAATCACCGGACCCTCACTTTGTTGAAAAAATTTCTAATGAAGGGCCCCTAACTTCTTTATATCCAAGAGCATATTCTAAAATAAATGTTGGGCTGCAGGCACCATTTATTTTTTCAAGTTGAAATAATAGTTGCACTCAGTTTTACATACGCATTATGTACAAAAACACATATAATTTCAGAAACATAATGAAACATATAAAAATTACTGTTAATATTTTTGTGTAGAATAAATAACACTGCCCTGAAAGAAATTTTTTTTTTTCCTCTCTATAACTTATTATACCATTTTAGGTATCCTTATGTAGGCTTCCTGAATCCAAACATGATCCGAATTCTGCTTCACCACTCACCATTTTCTAGGGATGTAAGGGACTAATAGATGGAAAAATTGTTTAAAAACAACAAGAACAAACAAACAAACAAAAAACAGAAAAATCAAATGGATTTTTTATGGGGATGACCCCCCCCACCACCATCTCCCTCTTAGCTATAAATGTTCTTGTTTTAGAACACACCTACATAGCCCCCCTCCCCCCAGAAGACATTTAAATAATCTTATCCCTTCAGAAATTCATGGTCACAAAATTACTGAACAGTGAAAAAATTTGGGGTCATATTCAGATTCAGGAGGCTATTTTACATGAGAATAGCCTAAAATGGTATCAGTTCCAGAAAAAAGTTTTTTTTTTTCTTTTTTAATAGAGCAGTGTAATCACTGAATACTGCATACAAAATCTATAAAGTATAAAAATATTATAAAACTCAGAGTCAATGCAATTTTTAACATTTTTATGATGATATTCCTGCTTGTAAGCAATTGCTCTGTTTACTTGTAAGTTGCGATCTGTACTTACAAGGGGAGGGCATGACCTTGGAAATCATTTCGTTAAAATGTATAATAATAATAGTCCTTTAGGGCAGTGGTCCCCAGCCCCAGGTCCACAGATCAAATGGTACAGAGTTACCTAAGGAACACTAAATTATTTCCATTTTATTTACTGTGGTGTACCTCTCTTTGAGTTTGTACGACTTTGTCTAGTTTGAGTTAATGTATACCTTTGTATAGCAGAAGATACCTTGTAACTATTTTAAATTAGTTTATTGTTTATTAAACATTTCAAGATCAATATGGCAATGGGCTTTTATTGTAACAAAGTTTTAAACATACCTCCAGTCTTGAAGCAGTTGTCAATAAACTGTTTTACCTGCAATGAAATTTAAACACATTATGAATGACATTATCAAGGATGACAACAATAGTGCAGTCCTGACAATTAATTCCCTTCCTTGTGACTGATCAAAGGCAAAAAGTTACTAACTATAAAAAAGAGAGTTTTTTTTTATGTCTGTCAGTGGCATACAGCAAGAGGTATACAGTCGTGAAATTTTGCAAAGGAGTAACTGTACACATAAACATTATTTGATCTTTAAAAATCAATTTAGTAGTTTATGTTTTTCCCCCTATACACATAAAAAAATATTGATAAATTTGTACCAAATGTAACCCTAGCTTGAAATACTTTTTTTTTTATTTGGCAATATTGCCAATAGTAACCACAGCTTGGGGATACTTCTTATGTTTGGCAAAATATTTAACCAGAATGTTAGTTTTAACAGCATTGTCTTGAGCACTGTAAAGCTACTATGAATTAAAAAGTTGAGTTCATGCGTACCTGTAATTGGAGTGTTTGTACTCAACTTTTTGAAGAATAAATATTTTATGGTTTGGTTATACCAGAAAAAACTCACTGATCCCCGGAATGGCATCTAATGTTCAGAGGGGAGGAAACCAGATCAACTCTGAAACCCCAACGCAGAACATGCCGAAATCGGCGACGTGCGTCGCAGAACAAAGAGCTCCGCTGCAGAACAATTACGGATGAGGACTGAAAAGGGAGAGATCAATCACTTTAAACAGAAAGTCAAACTCAAAAGCCAGACAGCAATCTGGAGGGATACCATTTCATCTCCTGCATCCAGGCATAGAAAGAATATATTCCTTTGTGGGGGAGATGACACGGCAGCAATTAGTCAAAAGTGAATTATCACCCAAAAGGCGCCTGATCATCTCCTTCTGGGAGAGCGCCACCTTTTTGGACCCCACATGTGGAGAACGGACAGCACTTATCACTTGCAATATCATTCACATTCATTAATTAGCTAAAAACATTTACTCACTTAATTACATTTACATTTACTCACTTAATTACATTCACTTACATTTAATCACTTTATGGAGATTTTAGGCTTTTAAATTTTTTTAACTAATTACTAAGGTATTTCCGTGTCTAAATTTTAACTAAACATTAACATTCATTTTCTAGCTACGTTTTTCCCCCCGGTAAATATGTCTGCTCGAGACAAAGTCTCTTGCTTTGAGTGTAACACTCCTATAATTTTTAAAAATTATAGGAGCATATAAAACTGAGAATTGTTATGTGCAACCCCTTTAAAAAAATTGGATTAAAACGGCTCCTTTACAAAAATACAATCGATTAAACTGGCCACTTCAAAATTACAAGTAGTAAAATTAGACCTTCATACATGCAACCCGTTAAAATGCATTTTTGCAAATAATTTACCCTCTTCTGAATAGGATGTTTATTAAATAGCTTTTTTATTTCATCTTTCGTGAGCTATGAGCTGACCTTAAAGGTGCCTCTCCGATGTTTGTTTTCTGCTGACACAACAAGAAAACGCCATCAGGATTTTCAAACAAATACGCACTCATACTTAGAAAGGGAAAGGGAGATTAAGCAATTCCACCTGTCGATCTTGATACTGCAATGTCAGAAGTTATGTTTAGTAACTACACGGTTACAAATTATTTAATAAATATTCATAATTTCAGATTTTACCGCCGTAGCAAAAGCAGTTAGTAACGATGCTCCAGATGTTTCGCGCTCTTGCAAGTTTATGCTGTGAACGATTGTTTTGTTAAACTGGTCTTCCTATTGTTGGATTTAAAAAAATACTTGCTTGTTGTTGTTGACTTATATTAATATCTCAAAATTTGACTTCATTTTAAGTAAATTAACTTTTAAAATTCTTTGGCCGTTCAAAAGGAGGTGCCGTAAAATAAACCATTTCCTTAAATTTCCAAAATACAAATAGATTCAATAAAGCAACAAAAATAAACTTAAATGGCTTAGTGATCGTATAGATTTAAAAAGCTGTACAAAACCGTTGGTGTTATATCTAAATTCCTGCAAAAACCCTATGAAGTTCGAGTGAAAAAGAAAATGCACACAAAAACACTCTAAAATTGTGGAAACAATTCATTTATTAACATTAAACAACTATATTAGATTAAAACTCCTGAAGCAATATCATTTGCAACTTAACAATGTATTTACAATCTTTTTTCTTCTGCCCAAGGTTTCCACAATTAGGAATAAATCTCGATTATAATGTACTAACATAACATTTAGCTTAAAAATTTTACTACATTACAATTATCTTCCAACATAAAACTTATTGTTGAACATACTAAAACAATTTACATGGGGCACTCTGGAACCTAATTTCTAATCCTTAAACATCTATTTCATTTAATCCAAAGACTACAAAAATTTATTTTAATTGATCTTACGAACCCCCATATTAATCAAATTAGACAATATTACAAGAAAATATCACTTATTAATGCCTCTTATTACACCTTAAAAATTAGCTTACATTTCAGGCTTAACCCGCCTGTCACACAAAAAAAAATTAAGTGGCTGACAAAAAAAACTATTAGTTAAAGAAAGCATGCATAAAAAAACTTATCCATGGATTAGATATGGGAGGGCCCTCCTAGGAACTTCCTTTCACTCAAGTCTCGTTGTCCACCATCGTTCCAAAGACGCCGTCCATCGCATCCATCGCTCCACTCATCTATCAGGAAGAAGACAGCGAGCCGCATGAGAAGTCGAGAGAACAAAAAACGAATCAGGAGACCGAGACGCCACCGCTGGCTCTGATATTTATAGCAATCCTCATACTCTCGTACTCAGACTTCGATTGCTGCAGCGAAATGTTGGCCATTGAGTTGATGTTTAAGTCAGCACTCTTTATTGACTTCGTAATTACGGCCTCTAAAAATTACTTTGTAAATAACGATGTGTATATTTTAGTAAACGAATATTCTTTGCACTTCTACTTGAATTTAATAACTCCTTATAAATTATTTGCAAGATGTAAAACACATCGTGAACGGCCGTAAAAATTCTTGTTCCTTGAATCTGGCAACGTCAAAGACGCGGGAACGCATGTATCTGCCAGGATCGTACTGACTCCAAAAGAAAATGGCTACCCAGTAGTGATTGTTGTAAATCAAAAGAAAATTAGTAAAAAATTAGAATTGTTAAAATTTATTAATGTTAATATATTAATTAAGGGAACTAGAAGATCGTTATACAAAAAAAAATTTTGTCAGCCACAAAAAAATATTGTCAGCCACCAAAAAAAACACAAAAAAATACAAATGTAAAATTCATTATCAAAATCATAAAGGCAGTTTTCAACATATGTGCAACCCATTATGAAAGAAACTGTATCAGGTATTTCACTTAGAAAAATATGTATCTGTCATTTAGCGCGCAATTAATGACAAGCACATGGATCTCTAAATTACAAATCCAACTGACACAAAACCCCCCATAATGTCCTCACATACCCCAAAAACTTAATTTCTCTGGGTAAAATTAACCTAAATAAAACTTTCTTTAATTATTTTCATTTTTCAAAAAAGAACTTTTTAAATACAATAAAAACCCGTTAATTTTCCACTTAGTCCAAATGTTATTTATTCCCTACGACATAACAAATACCTTCCCCTTACGGAAAAAAAATTGTAAAACAATTTTTTTTTTGTGTACCTTTGCAAATGGCATAACACATCATAATCACAAAACAACATTATCGATACTGATCATATAACATGTATCATTCTCAAACACCATACAAAAATCAACAGTTACTACAAAGTGTGTTGTTGATAATAATTTTCTTTGGCCTCGATACATCATGAAGAAAAAAAAAATATACATATATAAAACACTATATCACACCTTGACTAGCACTTCATTTATAATTTCAAAAACAATACGTGACAAAGATACAACATCTCACTCGGTGAATTGTGAAGACTTTAGTGCAGATAAGTCCATTGTTTAGAAGGAGTCTTATGTTTTATGAAGATGGTAAAACAAAACGTCCCTAATTGTCCCATTTCATTCTATATGTAACCATAACTCCTTATTCAAGCTTGTCATCACACTGGAGATTCACCAGAAAGTCCACACTTTCATCTGCAGCTGTCAGTGTAGTCTGATGTCCAGTCTTCACTTAACTCACACTTTTTTTTTTTTTTTTGTTAAATATTGACCATACACAGTAAAACATTTTAACACATAAATAACGAAATATTACTTTACAAAACCTTGAGCATTACGTGGACGTAAATTATACCCCCCTTTTGGTTGTGGAGTAGAGATAACTTGTGTACTAGAGTCTGACAGACCATCGTTACCAACATTACCTTGCTCATTCTCTGTTGAGTGTTCAGAATTACTCTGATCAGAGCTGGACACAGTATCACTGTTTTGGCTATCTACTGGTGACCTGACCTCCTCTATTACGACCTGCGAGTCATTATTGGGATCTACTGTACTTGTGTGTTCATATCTCCTACGCCTACAACAAGGTAAAAATTGATAATTGAGGGGATCTATGTCTTGCTCTACATCCTCTAAAACAGGCTCATCATTCGCCTCCTCAGGTTTATTTAACTCAGGCATGGAAGGAAATACTATTCTTTCAGTGAGTTTAGTTAACCTGTCTACATGAACCAATTGTTGATCATTGGGATTGTTTACATGTACGACTATATAATTTACATTACTTGTTTTCTCCTTAACTCTATAAATCCCTTTGTTCACTACTGTGAATTTCTTAGATTGCCCAACTTTCAGCTGAGGTGTGTACAACAAGACTAGATCTCCTACAACTATTTTCTTGTCCTTACAGTGTTTCTCTCTATATTTCTCTTGGGTTTCAGCCGCCTTTATTAAATTATCTTTGACTATTTTAAATGTCTTTTGTAATCTGACCTCTATGTCCTCACTTAAATCTCGTGTGTCTGCATATGACCTGAAGGTGGGTTTAACAATCAAATCCACTGGTAGAGTTATATCTCTTCCATAAATCAAATGAGCAGGAGTGTCTTTTAATGCTGAGTGTATAGCTGTTCTATGTGCCAATAAGGCAAAATGTAAATGCTTATCCCAATCATGGCCCGTTTTATCTACTAAAAATTTTAACGAATTGATAATTGTGGCATTGACTTTCTCGACCACGCCATCCGAACTTGGGTGATAACTCGTTGTGAAATGTTTTCGAATTTTAAGTTTATCATAGACCTTAAGAATAGCTTCAGACAAAAAGGAACTACCTCTATCAGTAATGAGATGTTCAGGTATGCCATGTTGGCATATAAATTTTTCAAAGATAAAAGTTATTGTATGGGTTTGTAAGTCTGTTACAGGGTAAGCTTCTACCCAACGTGTAAAATAATCACTTATAACAATAATATGTCTGTGTCCTGCCTCAGTGATTGGAAGAGGTCCAACTGCATCCATTCCTATCTGTTGAAAAGGTCTACTGGTAACTTCTATTCTTTGTAATGGCGCCTTTTGGTTTTTCTTAAATCCCTTTCTTTCCTGACACGGTATGCAAGACTTTACATAGTTTAAAACATGTTTATATAGTCCCCACCAAAAATATTTGTCTTTTATTCGTAGTAAAGTTCTTTTGAAACCAGGGTGTGCAACCGTGGGAGAATCGTGAGCTAAAGTTAAAATCTCTGAAATTAATGTCTTAGGTATAACCAACTTTTCTGGGTGATTCTGTCTATCATTAGAATTGTGTTTTAAGCAATAAAGTAAATTGTTTTTCTTAAAAAAGGTCATCTCATTAATTCTAAGTTCTACATTATCTTCATTTAACTGATTTAGTATTTCAGCACATTTACTGTCATTTTCTTGTAATGTTTTAACCCTGTCTGTTGAAAGAGATTCAGTGTGGACTTGTTCGACAACATTGATAGCATTTACAGGTCTCGACAACACATCAGCAGGAACATTTTGCCTACCTGGTATATGTTTTATCTCATAATTATATCCCTGTAAACTTAACGCCCATCTTGTGACTCGACCACCATCTTTTAGTTTAAGTGCATATTCCAAAGATTTTTGATCACACCACAAAATGAATTTCTTACCCCCATACAAATAATTTCTAAAATGATTGATGCCCCACACCACAGCTAATGCCTCTCTTTCGTATACACTATATCTAGTTTCAGCATCATTTAGACGTCTACTGGCATATCCTACAGGGTGTAAACAACCATCCTCCCCTTTTTGGCTTAAAACTGCTCCTATTGCAACACCTGAAGCATCAGTGTTTAGGGTAAATTCCCTGTTCATGTTTGGAATAATTAAGCATGGATAAGATATTAATTTCTCCTTTAATGTATCAAAAGCAATTTGTTCATTATCCCCCCAGTTAAATTTTACTGATCCCTTAGTTAATTGTGTTAAAGGTAAGGCTATTTCAGCAAAGTTATGAATAAATTTTCTGTAAAAATTGCATAGACCCAAAAACGAACGTACATTCTTCTTAGTCTTAGGTACTGGAAAGTCTTTAACAGCATCAATATTACGTGTATCGGGAAATATTTTTCCATTTGTTACTTGGAAACCCAAATACGAAATCTTGTCTTTAATTAATTGGCATTTTCCTGGATTTATTTTGAGGTTGTGTTTTCCTAACCTAGTGAAGACTACATCTAACTTTTCAAGATGTTCCTCAAAAGTTGTTGAAGAAATAATTAAGTCGTCTAAGTAAGTATTTATGTTCCAATTGTTTAACCCAGCCAAAACAATATTAAGTAATCTTTGAAAAGAAGACGCAGCATTTTTGAGTCCCTGAGGTAGACGATTAAAATGAAATAAACCAAATTCTGTCGTGAAAGCAGTCTTATGTCTATCTTGTGGATCGAGCTCCATTTGCCAATACCCCGAGCAAAGATCAAGAGATGAGAAAAACTTTGCTCCTTCTAAGGAATCTAACAATTCGGAAATCAAAGGCAAAGGATAAGGTAAAGGCATCGTTTTCAAATTCAGCTTCCTATAGTCACAAACTAATCGGTAAGTATTATTTTTCTTCTTTACTAAAATAACAGGTGCTGCATAAGGAGAGTCGCTTATTGATATTATTCCTGCATCTAATAACTGGTCTAACTGAGCTTTTAATTCTTCCCTTAAAGCATAAGGAGCCCTATATGGTCTTTGTCTAACGGGTAACTCATCGGTGAGATAAATTCTGTGTTTCAAAGTTTTGCACCCTGTCAGCTGCGACACAGATTCGGCAAAAACTGACTTATGTTTATCCAGTATTGACATTAATTTAATCTTTTTCTCCTCATCTAAATGATCTAATTGAAATTTCCCCCCATATAAATCAAAATCATCCTCCAACGTCCTAACTTCCCCAACATTTACATGAGTGGCCTCCGATTGTACAACTTCAACAGGTTCAATTTGAACAATATTAGTGTTTTTATTTATATGGATTTTACAGTTAGAAAAATTTGCTACTTTGACAAAAAAACTGTTGTTACTATTATTGTCATTGATCGAGTGAGATATGGTCCAATCACTATTTAAGGAATGTGTAGATGGTGAAATTAATACATGAGGAGTGTTTTGAAAATTTGCTTTTACTTTAACTTCGATTATCTGCTCGCTTAAAGGAGGGATTATATGTTTCTTTACACTATAACCAAAAACAAACTCTTTTTCTGTACAAATACAATTAACTTCATTACCCACTGTACTATTGTCCCAAAAAATATCCCCTTTCTCGTGTATTAATTTTGAATGTGGAATATCTATGATTAGGTTATTGTCTTTTAAGAATTGCATGCCCAAAATAATATCATAGTTTACATAAGTAGTAGGAGCAATATAAAAATCTGAATGTATTGACAAATTTCCCACTTTTAAATCCACCTTAATTATGTCATTTAAAAACATATCGTTGAGTGTTATGCCTACTACTCTTAAAGCACAAGATTCCCTATCCAAAATTAAATTCTCTCTGATCAATCTTTCCGTAGTCTCTTTCTTCATCAAATTAATCGAAGCTCCCGTATCAATTAAAGCTCTGAGTTTGATTTCCCCTACTTTACAGATTATTATGGGCAGCTTGTCTTTGTTGTTGTGGGTAGCGTTGATTTGCATGCACTCATGGGGTCGAGTCAAAGACGGTCGTGCACCTCCGCTTTGCCCCTTCTTTAGTTTAAATTATCCCTCCTATTATTTCTAAAACCTTGCGATCTGTTCTGCCTCTGATTTCCCCTTTCCCTACAAAATCGGCTTATGTGTCCGGGCTTTCCACAAAAATAACAAATTATGTGTTGTTGTTGTGTCCTCGTGGTTGGCTTATGTGCTACAGCCTCCTGTAATTTTGTCATGTCCTGCTCTAATTTTTGAATTTTTTTGTCGTTTTCTAGAGAGGTAGCCTGTAGTAGATGTTTAATTTCTTGCAAATCTCTCTCTATCGGTGTGACCTGTGAGCTCACCGCTCCAAAGTTAATAGTGGCTGAACTCTGTTCTAGACTAGCGCATTCCTCCTCCTTAAGCACTAACTGCCAAATGTCTTCAAATTTTTCGTGTTTCTGTGACATGACAAATCTCCTAACTGATGGCTGTAGCCCAGCCAAAGCCTGTGAGACAAGCATTTTCTCCCTGCTAGTCTCATCCTCAAAACATCTATGTGCCAAACCTTGTAGTCGTGATAAAAACGTTCGAGGGGCCTCCATGTTACTTTGTGTACACGTGGTAAATTGAAGGAGATAATTTGTGGAGCCTGTTTTTGTGAATCTGTCTTTTAGTGTTTTCTTGAAAGTCTCTAACTTGGCATCATTTAACTGAGGCTGGGATCTAACAAATCTAGCAGCCTCCCCTACTAATTTCGTTTTAGTTACAAATAACATGTGGTCTTCGGACCATCCCGCGAATTTTGCTACCTCCGAAATTTTATCTAAAAAGTCATTTATTTGCAGGTCTGGGTTTTCACCACTGAATGGTGGAACTAATGATAAAAACTCCCCAAAGTGTGGGATTTCTTGCCCAGGCATTGTTACAACAAATGGATATAATTTAGGTGGGCTTAAATCTAAATTCCTGTCACTACCTTGTGACATAAATACTATCACAATATAATATAGGTATAATACTGTTAAAATCTAATTTCAAAACACTTATAAAGATACAATGAAACTTTTTTTTTTGTTATGTTGTGCTCTGCCATTTACTAATCTACCCAGAGAAATTAACAAACAACAGTATAACTACTCCCAATCAAATCATCATAACACAATATATACCTCAGAGTGCATTCTCTCTTTCACTATTTAAAAGGACGCACGGCACCATTGTTGGATTTAAAAAAATACTTGCTTGTTGTTGTTGACTTATATTAATATCTCAAAATTTGACTTCATTTTAAGTAAATTAACTTTTAAAATTCTTTGGCCGTTCAAAAGGAGGTGCCGTAAAATAAACCATTTCCTTAAATTTCCAAAATACAAATAGATTCAATAAAGCAACAAAAATAAACTTAAATGGCTTAGTGATCGTATGGATTTAAAAAGCTGTACAAAACCGTTGGTGTTATATCTAAATTCCTGCAAAAACCCTATGAAGTTCGAGTGAAAAAGAAAATGCACACAAAAACACTCTAAAATTGTGGAAACAATTCATTTATTAACATTAAACAACTATATTAGATTAAAACTCCTGAAGCAATATCATTTGCAACTTAACAATGTATTTACAATCTTTTTTCTTCTGCCCAAGGTTTCCACAATTAGGAATAAATCTCGATTATAATGTACTAACATAACATTTAGCTTAAAAATTTTACTACATTACAATTATCTTCCAACATAAAACTTATTGTTGAACATACTAAAACAATTTACATGGGGCACTCTGGAACCTAATTTCTAATCCTTAAACATCTATTTCATTTAATCCAAAGACTACAAAAATTTATTTTAATTGATCTTACGAACCCCCATATTAATCAAATTAGACAATATTACAAGAAAATATCACTTATTAATGCCTCTTATTACACCTTAAAAATTAGCTTACATTTCAGGCTTAACCCGCCTGTCACACAAAAAAAAATTAAGTGGCTGACAAAAAAAACTATTAGTTAAAGAAAGCATGCATAAAAAAACTTATCCATGGATTAGATATGGGAGGGCCCTCCTAGGAACTTCCTTTCACTCAAGTCTCGTTGTCCACCATCGTTCCAAAGACGCCGTCCATCGCATCCATCGCTCCACTCATCTATCAGGAAGAAGACAGCGAGCCGCATGAGAAGTCGAGAGAACAAAAAACGAATCAGGAGACCGAGACGCCACCGCTGGCTCTGATATTTATAGCAATCCTCATACTCTCGTACTCAGACTTCGATTGCTGCAGCGAAATGTTGGCCATTGAGTTGATGTTTAAGTCAGCACTCTTTATTGACTTCGTAATTACGGCCTCTAAAAATTACTTTGTAAATAACGATGTGTATATTTTAGTAAACGAATATTCTTTGCACTTCTACTTGAATTTAATAACTCCTTATAAATTATTTGCAAGATGTAAAACACATCGTGAACGGCCGTAAAAATTCTTGTTCCTTGAATCTGGCAACGTCAAAGACGCGGGAACGCATGTATCTGCCAGGATCGTACTGACTCCAAAAGAAAATGGCTACCCAGTAGTGATTGTTGTAAATCAAAAGAAAATTAGTAAAAAATTAGAATTGTTAAAATTTATTAATGTTAATATATTAATTAAGGGAACTAGAAGATCGTTATACAAAAAAAAATTTTGTCAGCCACAAAAAAATATTGTCAGCCACCAAAAAAAACACAAAAAAATACAAATGTAAAATTCATTATCAAAATCATAAAGGCAGTTTTCAACATATGTGCAACCCATTATGAAAGAAACTGTATCAGGTATTTCACTTAGAAAAATATGTATCTGTCATTTAGCGCGCAATTAATGACAAGCACATGGATCTCTAAATTACAAATCCAACTGACACAAAACCCCCCATAATGTCCTCACATACCCCAAAAACTTAATTTCTCTGGGTAAAATTAACCTAAATAAAACTTTCTTTAATTATTTTCATTTTTCAAAAAAGAACTTTTTAAATACAATAAAAACCCGTTAATTTTCCACTTAGTCCAAATGTTATTTATTCCCTACGACATAACACTATTACAGTTTATTCATAATTATTATAGATAATACTATGCTTTAAGTAATCATGGATGCATTTAGAAATGCAAAACTACTATAAACGGGTCCGAAAATTTACGCGATTTCGAAACATCGGTCTGAAAATCTTGAGAATTGCGACATTTTGCAAATGCAACATTTGAATATTTTATGGTTTTTGTTGCAATTAAGAATATTTAGCTCTACTTATATAAAAATTAACATCGATAGCGTATGATAAATTTAAATTATTGGCCCGATTATATTTTCTAATTATCTCTTCTGAAAAATCGAAAAATTCAATATATTTTATTAAAAACTGTACAGAATTCTGCAAGTTCTTTTTCTCCATACTCATTTAACTCCCCAGAAAAAGATGGAAAGAAAGCTGTATATAAAATGTCAGCAGTGCAAACACATATCAACTTTCCAAACCCATCTTCACCAAAGAAACGTCTCATTATATTTGCACTAGCACTTTTGCATACTTCATGACAAGGAGACACAGGGTCTGTTACACTGCTTGTGTACTTAAGTGCACCAGACTTCTGAGCATTTGGTTGTAGGAAGGGGGGGGGGGTAAGATTATAAAGGAAGAGAAAAGATTTTAAATATGAAATACCCAGAAGTCTTAAGGAACAAAAGTCTTTTTATTGAGAAAATTATTTTACTTTTATTTTCATTCTCTATTTTGCAAAGTTCAAACAATTAAAATATTATAGTTAATGCATAAAAATATTAATAACTCTTCTGTTCAAAATAACCATATAATGGTATAAATATCTATTCCAGTTATTCAATGTTTATTCCACTACAAATTCCAGTTCTTAATTAATTTTTTTTTTAATGGACAACAATAGCTAAAAAAATTTTCAGGATTATCATGCAGCCATAATAAATATTCCGTTGATATTAACAATCAGCTGGTCATCTATTTAAGTGGTAATATTGAAATAGCCGGAAAGGAGATAAGAACATTTGCCTCCCGTCTAGCTCACAAAGAAAACCACAAATCATTCTGTAACTCCAAGCCACAAAGTAAGAAAGGGGAAAGAAATTATGTTTTGACAATAAATTTCTAACTTTTGAACAAATTAAGATGTCTTTCTAAAATTTAGACTCTGAATCAATTTTTGCATTTAAAAGTGATCCCCAAATTTTCAAACAAATCGGTCCATTAATAAAAAAAAAATAGATGAATTAGTTTTTACACAGTTGATTTCCATCCCCCTTCTCATCAAGGTCCGCTACTACCCGGACTGGGCCTCCCGAGTGCTTCCGGGAGGGGGAAAGAGGGCGGGAGAGTTCTATTACCATAGCAGTTGTGCAAATTCCTCCTTTTCATTTGACAAGTATCATTAACACATTAGGTGTAAGTGAACAAATAACACTTAAACAAATAAAAGGGCTAAAGAAACTTTCTTAGAGATTAAAAAGAACTTCGCTGGCAAAAGTGGGTGTCTAGTTTTTCATCATCGGGGCGCTAACGAATTTTTTTTTTTTTAAAGGGCATCGGGGCGCGGCGCACCACTGACCTCGCCTAGAATGAGCTCAGCAGATTATAAATATCAAAATTAGCAATATAATACACAAATGATTTTGATAACAATAGAATTTAATGATATTTGATTCTTTATCCCACTAGCTGCTTCATCAAAATTGAACAACCCAGCACACAGGAAAAGTTCTCTACTGTTTTTGTTTTTTTTTGTTGTTGTTGTTTGTTTGTTTTGAGGGGGATTCTGTGTGGCATTGCAAGAATCGCGCAATCCCTCAGTCTAGTGCGAAACCTGAGTTAACAAACGATAGAATTCGTCTGGCCGGTAGTCAGAAAGTCGTAAATCGCCAGTTTTTTAAGTTGAATCGCCGACTGGCGACCGGGAATTTTAAGCTTTAGTTCGAAATATTTTCTCTACATATATATATCTGTTCGGTTAATGTTTTATTTCCTTGTTACTTTGATAATTACACAAAGTTTCTCTAATTTCATTTAATATTTTAGATATAGGTTACGCTTACTAATATCCTAACATAATAGCCCTCTGTATATTAAGGTATATTTCCTGCAGAACATTTTTGGCTAGTTGACAGAGCGTTGCAGAACATTGCAAAACATTCTGCTTTGGGGCTCTGAAAGATAGTCATTAAGATGGTGAACCAGCTGGTCTCCAAAGGAAGCTAATACACTGATACAACTGTTGAGGAGAGATTGTCTCTTTCATCTATTATTCCCAATTATTGAATGGTGCAAAGATTCAAATGCCAAATTATCAGAAATAATAAGTGCATGATAAGATCTGTGAAATAAAAGCGATATGCAAAAAAAACATACCTGAGGTAGAAATGGTATGATATTTGTAGTTGTAGCATCAGCTAGATTAATTATAGAGTACCTGTAAAACAAAATTAAAAGAGCTGAAAATTAATGAAGCACTAAATTAGAACATTATTTACTGCTAGTGAAAAAAATATTAATGGTAGTTAAACAAATTAAAAATAACAATATGCAAGATACTAAGAGTAAGATGAAACTCTTATTAAGAGATATCTTTTCTCTTTAGGATCAATGTAGGACATACAAAAACAAGTTGAATAGATATAAAAAATTCTGAGAAAATAGAATATGGACATTTTCAAAATTATTACTAAAATTTCCAGAAGAAATGCCGCCTTGAAGTAAATGACAAGAAAAATTAAAACTGCACAGATGTGCCTCATAAAGTTGAACTGCACATCACACCTCACAGTCGCAAAATTTTGCTCTGTGTCATGATGTATGGCATATCACTTAAGAGAAATAAATGAAATCAAGTCATAATAGAAAAATAAATTCTAAATAGGAAATATGAAAATGTACTATACGTTCGTGAACGTTGATAATTATCCACTAAAGAAGTCCATATACGTAATACTGATACTATGTTATTAAAAAAAGATCCAGCAAAGAAAAAACAATATGAAAGAATAAGAAATTTTGAAATTTTACTTTTGCTAGGAGAACTCAAACAAAATTTACACTATGTGAAGTCAACAAAGTCTGAACCTTCACTATCAAAATTAAACAAATTTAGCATATCCTGATCTAAGTCTGCGACATTGCCAAAATCATCGATTCTTTATCTGGAGATATAATTTCATCTTCTCTGAATCCTGAAACTATCGGCAATATTTTTACAGACTTCCATGCACTTTCAACCCAATTCGCAGCCTCTTTGTAAGACGCTCCATATTTTGTCGCTTTTGGCATACGTGTGTAATCCTTCACTCATCCAAGGTTCCTACAGCTGTGAAGGCTTAATTTACGGACACGTCTAATGGCTGTAATATCTTCGTCAATCCACCAGGAATTATTGCTATGCTCATAGGCAATTTTTCGGCATACATTTTTTACTGAACCTAGCAAATAAGAATGCATGGAATCCATAATCAGCAATCCTTATGGTTGGAAAAATGATCCTTTACGAAAGGGAAGGGAGAGGACGGTTTCTGAAAAATTCATCTAGGGAGAGAGAATGAAAACAGAATCTGTTCAACCTGATTGTGAAATGAAAACTGTCACTCTCAAAGATCTTGTTTAGGATGATTATGGCACTCAAAGGGAAAATATAGACACCAGGTAAACACAACAAAGTTTGCCGAAAACTGACAGGTCTTTCTGCTTAGCACTAAAGTAATAAGCTAATATTTTTTTTTCTTTGGCAAAGAACCGCATCGGTAGAAATGTTGAAAAATTTTACATTCTAAACACATAAAAGTGGCAGCGTTTCTTCCGGGAATTACGGTGGTATTTTTTTCACCCTCAGAATACCAACATTCTGTTTCTGAGTTCTTCCACATCTCGTACTTTTCTTGCTTTTATGTTAATTTATGAATAATTTACTCCTCCAGAAGAAAAAATAAAGGCAGTGTTTCATTTGACTTTCATGTGCACTGGATGCAGATGATTTAAGATAACAGAACATTTTATAAATGAAAAGCGCTTTGAGAGAAAGTTCCTAAAGTATTTAAATTTTTTAAAAATAACTCTATTTATACATACACAAATTTTTCTGGAAAATTGGGCTGTATAAAAGAAGCTTCTAATTCATGCCGTACACATAGAATATGTGTTATTCCAGCTTCTTCTAATCTATGAAGCTGTAAAAGAAAACAATTTTATTTCCTGAAAAAATATTCATAGTAAAAAAAAAACTGTGAACTTAAGATATGCAATTACAATATTTTTAGTAGTAAAGGAAATATTACCCTTGCCTCTGTAGCAGATGAAAATGGTCCAAGATATAAACCAGGAATAATTTCCTAAGAAGAAAAAAAAAAAAAGTGTTGAAAAACCTTGGAAATATATTACAATTATTCAATTTTATAAGTTTTTATTCCATAATTTACTATATATTTTGATAAGCAGAATACTATAAAAAAGTGAGGCTTATTTTGATTTTTCACATGACAATCACTCTTGTAAGAGCATGGCAGTATTTGGACACGACACTATGACTGACAGATAATTAAACCCTTTAGAACAAGCTAGACAAAATTAACTTACTACAAAATTAATCCTTTAGAACTGACACAATCATAAATGTTTTTATTTTACAAATGAGCAAAATTTGTATTACTTCTGTCCACTTTTGTTTGATAATTAAGGACACATATTCAAAGGACTCCCCCCCCACCCGATTACATCAATAAGAATAAGCTTTTCCAATTTTTTACAGCAAAAGATTATCTTGAGTTAGTGTGTTTTTGCAAAGTACAGACACAAAAAATAATTTTAAATTTTAATAAGCATAAATTCAATATCTATCATGATATAGAGATATTTGAAAGAAATTAAATTAAACGATTTAAATACTATACTTCTTGCTACATTGTAAAACAGTCAGAATTACTAATTTAATATGCTTGACAGATATTAAAAAAACGTCACATGCAGAAGAAGTATACCATAAAACTAGTGCATTATGAAAATCAAACGCACAATCCCAAATCACATCACGAGATTATTCAGTATAAATAAAAAGCGCCGCGTGATGGAGTCTGTGATTACCATGAATTATGAGTTCACTTGATAGAAATATTTTTGACATATTTCAGCAAAGTAAATTTGGGAAAGGAAACATTGCCTGAAAAACTACATTGGTGAGTGGCAAAAAGGTGAAAAAAGTAGAATTTCTGATTATTGACATTCAATAAATGAAAATACAAATTTTGGAAGGCTCCAAGTCCCTGTGATCAGCCCGATTCCTGGCTACATACCTAATTTGGCACAACTAGGTAAATGGTTAAAAAAAAAATTTCTACCTAACAATTCTAAATTTTAGCCAAGTTTACAACTTCTGTTAGGCAAATGTTTCATAGCTTAGAAATTGTTAAGAACAAGAAGAATTTAGTAGCAAACATAAGAAACGTCACAAAAACATTTTTTCAGAAGAATTAAAATCTCGTTTTCAATGCCATTACAATACTACTTCTTACAATACCACTGTTTAATAATTCTGGTTGATGATACTATTCACTAAAGATTTATTACTAGGAATTCTAATATTCTATTTATATCTCATTTTCATTCTTTAGTTGTACTGCGGTTGCTACTTAATTTCATAAACAAGATAGTCTGAATTTTGCAGAAATATTTTGTTAAAGTCCAGACTACATTTTTATTTTATATATACATATAATTTATAACTGTCATACCTACAATCATCATCAACCTTTAGCATACCTACCAATGTCAAATTGCATATAGGAGCATTTCAAACTAATGACAAAGAATTATTTATAAATGTGAACTTCTCATAAATTTCCAGGTCACATTTTGAAATTTTGTAGATTTAAAGCAAAAATTTTTACTATTCTTTGACCTTTCCATGATTTTTTTGGTACTTACGCATTATCAGGGTTTCTACAGATTTCACAGCTTTTGCTTCCCTGACTTTATCTAGCATGCTTTCTCAAATTTTGAGTTTCTATTTTTAACATTATATCCTTTAATCAGGGGCGTAGCCAAAGGGGGGGGGGGATTAGGGGGGTCATAACCCCTCCCCCCAATGAGGAATTTTTTGCCATACAAAATGTATATTCTTCACTCCCTTATCACACACATGTATGCATATATGCGAGTTGTAATAATCGTAACCCCCCCCCCCCATGAAAAATTTCTGGCTACGCCCCTGCCTTTAATTAATAACTTTTACATATTTCGCCGCCTTTTCTACAAATAATAATAATAATAAAATTAATATATACAAGAATCTTACTTGACATCACTGGATTCTAACAAAAACCATGTTTGATAATAATTTTGGATAAAATTAAGCATATTTCAACTGCACAAGATATGCTCATAAAGAACACATTTTAAAATTATTTATAAGGTTAGATGAGAAAATGAGAATAAAACAATTTTTATACTTAGGTTCAAAGAGCAAATATTTTCTTGATTTTACCACAAAATTCAATTTTTCTTGCATTTCCCTGACCTTTCTTCAATTTCTGCTAATTTCCCCAACTTTTTTCCCAAATCCCTGACCAAAACTCATTTCCCTGACTTTCCAGGTCTGTAGAAACCTTGATTATCCCGGCAGTCTGCCAAGATGAGCAATTCTTTTGCCAAGAGAAATGCCAGGCATATGAAATTATCAATGGTTTTGAATACGATTGGCAACAGCTTGGCAACTCATTTGACGAAAAAATAGTTTGGCGGGAATGACCGCCAGGATAATACGTAAGTACCATTTTTTTTTTGTTAAAATGAAATTTTCCAATTTTTCCCTGACCGGTGGCAACCCTGTCATACAATATTCATTACAGCTTATAAAATGCAAAGCTATAACTTAGGAGCATTTCATCAATAAAAAAGTTTGGTGTGAATCACACAATAAATCAGCAAAAAGTGTCTACCTAACAATTCGAAATTTTAGCCCAAAAGTTTACAACTGATGTTAACTCAAGCTGTGTTCTGAACTATAATGGGTTGCCTTAAGGAAACTCTAATCTTTAGATTTTTCCTTGGTGCAGAAAAAATAAAAACGATGTATTGATGTTTTTGAATTTGCAATTAGAAAATAAAATAAATGGTCTTTATACTTGAGATTGAATTTTACATTTTGGTGAGTACACGAATCATTTAATTTTTGAGAAAGTTTTTTCTGCGTGCTATTTTAGTTATAAGTTTGCACTATGGCTCAGTGGCAGCTTCTCTATTTGAGCACATGAACCCCCAAAGGAAAAAATACAAAATAAACACATTAACAAATTCAAATTTTAAAAAATATTAAGTACACTTCTAGATCTGTATATTTAATTTTCGAAATTTCTTTTGTGAATCTCTATTTAAATAACCCACAAGCCGCCACTGCTATGGCTACAAGTAAATAGAAGTGATATCAATTAGTGAAAAATCATCACTTGATCTTTTCATAAATGTGGTACATAAGTTCTGCAACTCTTTTTTGTTCTTTTCTTAAAGAAAGCTTAATCGTATTAATTTACAACAACTGCTACTAAACGCAACAAGCTTTTATTACATTTTAAAAATTCATTTGATTTTACATAAATAAATACCAAAAAATGTAACTAAATATTATTTTTGAAGAACATTTTTCCTACCTGCATTTCTTTTCTCATAGGATAACAAGATTCCTGAAATAAATAATAATTAGGTATTATGAACAACTCCACTTTTTATTCAAATGTTTCACAAAAATTAAATGAATTGGTCAATTAATAAATAACATCTAATGGCAGATCCACAAAAAGGGCTAGGGCTAAGTCTCCCTCACCCTCTAAAAAAGATACTGCTTTAGTTTGATTTATTGTACATTTTGTTTCGATTGAATATTAACTCTTTTTTTTAAACAGCCTTTCTCAAAAAATGTCTCGATCTGTTACAGATGTCACAACTTCTTACAAATCAATAAAAGGTATACAGCATACAACTAAGCATACTTCCAAGAACCTATTTGGGTTTATTATAACAGGGTTTTATGGTGTTGGCTTCAAACACAAATTTATAATACTTGCTCCTTAAAATAATTAAATGCCCCTTCCTAAGGTCTTGCCGCAATTGACCTTAAGAATAGTATTGGTTTGTTTTTAAAGGAAGAAAAGGGGTAAAAACACTTTTAATCCCTGTTCGAAAAAAATCTATGATTTTTTAGTTAGAAATTCAAAATAACACTATTAAGAGATAGTTGATGTTTTTGAATTTGCAATTAGAAAATAAAATAAATGGTCCTGATACTTGAGACTGAATTTTACATTTGGTGAGTACATGAATCATTTAATTTTTGAGAAAGTTTTTTCTGCGTGCTATTTCATTTGATATAAATTTGTTGCCAAATGCAATATATATATACATATACATATATATATAATAGTATGTATAAAAAAATAATAAAGAGTAGTTTGGGTTTTATTTACTTATATTTGGTTATTTTACTGTATCATTTGTTTTCCAGTCATACACAAATTTTTATTACCATTCCTTCAGAGTTAACTGATTCTCAAGTCTTGAGATTCACCGATGCCATTTCTGCACCCCATTCCCAGTACAGACACTATCATATAAACTGTAATTAATTGGATACAAGACGAGAGAGGTGAGACTACATGGCTACATTATTTAAATGACTGCACCACTATATGCAGTATTGGTTCTGCATATATTTTCTAAGTTGAGCAAAGTACAAAAATGTGCCTCTCTCCTTCCACATACATGCAGCTGGAAAAGTTTACAGAGCAGTAAAATAAGGATTTCAAGAATATAGGGACACTCAAGTACGGCAAAAGCACTTATTTTTGCAAAAATGAAGATATCAGTGACTTTGCGAGCTGAAAATTTTGTGAATTTTACATGAATAGAACTGAAAGTTGAAAAATCGCAAAAGAACCTAAATATAGAACCCCTTTTGCATAAGGCATTTTAAGAAACTTTTTTTTGTCTGAAAAGTTTGTCTCTCCCTCCCTATTTTGAAGAGCTTCAAAGAAGCTAGTATAAGTAACTGAATGAGTCGAATTCTATTATGGATATTATTGTTTTATATTCAAGAATAGCTGTAGAGTATATATGAAATAGTTGTAAGTAAGTTGCCTAGAAAGTGTTTGTAACTTTGCAATAAATCATTAAATTTATGCAATTGAAAAATTTCCGATTTTTTTATTATTATTTGAAGTGAAAAAAAAAAAGTATTTCTCGAGGCTTTAATTTTTGTAATTACGAAGGACTTGCGAAAATAAGTGCTTTTACAGTATACATATATGCATTATACCGTAAAGTATTTTGGTACCCCAGCTCGTACCCGGTGGGGTTGCATTGTTTGCTCCAGGCTATGATGGGTTCTGGACTGCACATAGAGAAGTTTTATTATGGAAAATTTTCAAACTTTGCAGACAGTTTTGACCCCCCCTTTTCCCCTATGAATCAATACTATCATTAAAACAAGTTAAACATAGTAGTAATGGATTAAAATG
The DNA here is from genome assembly GCA_038373885.1 of Cheiracanthium punctorium. Lineage (NCBI taxonomy): Eukaryota > Metazoa > Arthropoda > Arachnida > Araneae > Cheiracanthiidae > Cheiracanthium > Cheiracanthium punctorium. Next base: position 84,195 of record JAWZYV010013214.1, on the reverse strand, counting down.
TATTGTCTTACTGCAGTAAAACCTCGCTATAACGATGTTCGATACAGTGATAAATTCTTCTATAATGATAAAATTTTGCAGTCCCTAGGAATTTCAGTACAATATAATGATACATCTCTTTAGAATGATGATTTTATTAGGTCCCTTAAATATTGTTGTAACGAGGTTTTACTGTACTTAAAACTCATTTTACTTTGCATAATGTGCTTTGCTAATGATGGCAACACAGGACTCTTTTGGTTGTTGTCGTCTCTTATGCTCTCTGACGACCACATGAGGTGCCAGTCCCCCCAGATAGGGTGGCGATGGGCAGGAGGGGGGGGGCTTCCATTTTTAGTGGGAGGAAGTCCAACTTTAGCCCGGTGGTCCCCTAATTTTGAACCACCTCCAGAGGAGGGACCAACCCCTTGAAATTGGTACCCCTAGAGCTATCGTTTAACAACTTGGAGGACATTGAAGCCACAGTGGATTTTACGTGCACTAGCTCCCGTTAGAGTACACGGTCCCACAGCAGTCGAGCCGAGAGGGAATTGACCCTCCCAAGCACTGGCCAAGCTGGTACTTACGTATTATTCCAGTGGTCTGCCAAGACTAGCACTTTTTCACTAAGATAAATACCAGTCACATGAAATTACCGATGGTTTGGAATATGATTGGCAACAGTTTGAGAGCCAGATGCTGCTTCACTTGACTTGTTCTTATGGGAATGGAGTTTAGTGCCCAGACCACTGTGGGACATAGGACTCTTTTTAAACTATATTAAGCTTTAATAAAAATTGAAATTACTTATATTTTCACATTATCTTTTTCTAAACTGAAAGTACAATGCCCCCCGTGCGCCCTTGTTACTATTCTTAATCAGATTTTTGAAATAACATAATTTATACATTTTCTATGATAGGAGTAAACCTTTATTCGAAATGAGCAAATCTTTCAATGTATTACTAAAGCTTTATTCCACGTGGTATGAAACAGGGTGCAATGTCATTATCAACCCTCCGAGCGGGCTGGAGTTTGCCTAGTGATAACTTCAAAAAAGTTCCAGTGAATGGGATCTGTATCTCTCGAAAATGCACAAGAAAAATCTGCTTCCCCCCATTTCCGCAGGGAAGGCGTGGGGAACAAGGTAATTAACAAACTGCCGACGTGACAGCCTACCTACCGCCTGATAAATTACTTTGTATTGTAGGAGCACATGTCCGGTGAATCTGACCAACTGGTCTACCTCACCTCTTTCCCCCCTAAATACTCGGGAATCTACGCAACGTTGTAGGAAACCAAAGTTCTTTTCTCGGTGGCTTACATGTACACTCACCCAGAGCCATATTTTTGTCTGATGAAATTAACAAAAGGTTAAAAATTAACACACTCGTCATAAATCCATAAATTTTAGAAAAATGGAGTTTTCACTAAAAAATGAAATTTATACTAAAAAATGAAATTTATAAAACAGTTTGAAAATCAAAACTTGAAATTTCAGGAAAATCACTCACGTTCTGTATACCTTATCATGAATATAAAAGCCCTCAAGAGATAATTATAAACCCAAAGACATAATATTGCAATAGAAAAGAATTCAAAACCTGTTATTAAATAGATATTTTAACATATGCAAGCACGTACGATGAAATACTGATTGAAGTTTTAAAAAGTTGAAACACTAACATCGGTTTCGCACAATTTGCAGTTCATTCCGCAACATACTAAATTCAAAGTAATTATACGGATATTTTGTCACTGATAAATGTAAATATAATTCAGTTAATATAAACTGAAAGTAAGATTTCTAGATCAACTGGGAGAAGACAAAAATTTAAATAAACACAACAACGTGCGTTTATCCACATATCCTCATCAATTCAACAACAAATAAACATTTTCTATTTTCTCCCGGAATGATTTCAGAAATCTACCGCACCGTGCAAACAGAAGCATGGAGGAAAGTGGAACTAGACCTTGGACGTAGGGAAAAGACGAAAATGCTCATTCCCCTATCAGCCAATCAGAAGGAAGTTCCACGCGGACATTTAACCAAAGGAAAAGAGCAGTTCCGCAGAGTTGAGAAATGAGAACTAATATTCCCTATATATTTCATCAAACCAAAACGAAAACCAAAGCCGATATTATGTATGCTTTGTTTACGTTTTCGATTAGGTACTTTTTTAAAAATTTCATATAGTTTCATTTGTTTTCAGTGCTTGGTGACAAATGCCAAAATTTTCAAATTGATATATCTCGGAAAGTATTTCACTTACAGACACGGGATTTGTTTTATTAATTTTCTTGGTCAAAGAGCAATATTCTTCTAAATATAAAGGGTGGGAAAGGAGGTACCGTATAAAAATTAAATTTCGTATTTTAATATGTATACAACCCCCAGTACAAAAAATGCCATATTTGAAAGCTACTCTTCATTTGACGAACTTTTCTAATTGGTTTCGATCACTCACGGTTTAAAAAATAATCGCCTTAACATCTATTTTGAATCACCCGGTATATTATTTATAATGATTTTTTTTTATTTATTTAAGAAACTCAAGATTATTTTTAATTTTTTTCCTTTTAAGATATTTATACTATCAAGTATGCAGTTTTCTGTATCATTCTCAAACTATTTTAGTTAAACCATGGGCTTAGCCCATTAAGTGATTAAATTCAGTTGTATCGTATAGAATATCCTTTGTGTGGTGATTGTATTTTTATGTGTCGGCGAAAAATCCCGTGTTTGTAAAATAGTAGCCATGAAGGATTAAACATTGCAGAGAAGATAGAATATTCTTGATGAAATGGTTGGATACAGGAATTTTCCTTGTCTATGTATTTTCCTTTTTTTTTTTTTTTTTTTCACACACACTTGGAATACTTGAACACAACGTAAACACATTGAAAAAAGAAAATCATGATTATCACCATAAGAGATAATTCCTTGCTCAAAACAAAACACTGCTTCAGATCACTATTGAGGAAGACACATGAAAATGCAGTAAAATGTACGCATTTTTGAAGCACAGAAGAAAATAGATAATTTGACAATAATCACATTTTTAAAACTTTTTCCCCATCACAATATAAAAACTTCTTGGTTAAATAGAACAAAAACAGTATTAAATGAACTAGGAATTGCATCCTTTCAAATTAGAATACATTCTGGACAGGAGCACAATGCCTGAATGGAAAGTGCTTGTCCGAACACCTCCAATGAAAAGTAGATGGGAAGAAAATATAAAATAAAACAGACTGCAGCTGCACGTTGATTAGCATAGCTGAAGGCAGGAAAATCGAAATGATATAAAGTACGTTCCCTAGTAGCAATAACCCATCGGTCGATGAGAGGCGGGTGAGTTTAATCCGAGGAGAAGAAGCAATGGCCGATCACGGCTTTTCATCCAAAAAAGAGGAAATTTCATCGGCAACTGGTACAAAATGTCCGCTTGGGGGGCCATAAAGCCGATCATCGTTTTCCGATGACTCGATGATGAAATAACTAAAAGGAACCGATGAGAAACCGATAAACTGTTTAAAATATATTTGTTAATAAAAAATAAACGACTGGCAGCAAAATTTTCAAAAAATCCCCTTTCCGTTTATTATGTTTTCGTTTTTTGGATGCTAACTTTGCGTTTTTCTGGGAAAAAAAAAATTCTTCCTCAACCGGGCCCGAACCCTGAGCGTGCAGAATCAAAGCCTAGCACGTTACCAAAAGACCATCCAGACTTATCATGTGTAAGCCAAAGATTGAAGTACCGCTTATTTTAGTCACAGATTGGGACTGGTGAAATTTTGACAAAGTGCTGTTCAGCTATTATTAATAATAGTCAAATTATTCCATTGGTAACAAATTAATTTCCCTTTTTACCAATGTATGTAAGTAGCAACAACATTCAAAATTAATAATTAAAAAACAATATTGCAAATTGTAAAGGAATTTTAGGGCGATTTTAACTTTCATATTTCTTGCCCAGATAACACTTGTCCATTTTATGTCTATTTCTGATCCAACTCATCCATAATACATCCATGTCTATACATAGGCATCCATAAGACATCTATTTATGGACATAATCTGGAAAATCCAGAATATGTCCATGAATAGACCAAAACTAGACTTAGAATATCCAGAATAAGTCCATCAATGGACGTATTCCAGATGATCCACACTATGTCAGTGATACGACATAAAATGGATGTGTGTATAAGTCCAGAAATGGACAAAATATGGAAAAGTTACTTTTTTGTCATTGATTTTCATTTTACCCAATACTGTACTTACGACGCATGAATTTATTATACTTTATGTTTTTATTGATATTACATTTTACCCCAAAAAAGTTTAAAAACTTTTTACATTCTAGAGGTTTTTTTTTCTTCGAGGAACTTTTGAAATTTAAAATACTTTTTATGTATTATTATTTCCTATAAAAGCGGTATTGTGTAAAAAGAAACTCATATCCACAAGCAAAAAAAAAAAAAAAAAGAAAAAAAAAAAAAAGAAAATTCTCTAGCGACTCAACATCCAAAAACGAATAGCTGCATATTTTTTTCTAAGTTCCCAGTCCGAAACTAAAAAGTCTTTACTTCAGCATTTTGACGCATCAGAGCAAGTCTCGCTGCGTATAGTGGTTAGCACACTCTACTGTGAAGACCACGATCAAGGGTCCGAATCTGAAGTGGGGCAAGTACTTAAAGGTTGGTTTAAAAAAATTGGTACGAATATTTTTACAAATTTCGTTATTAAGATGTAACGATAAAATTTAAATTAATCATTACATACAATTAGCTAAAAATTATTAAATGGTTTTTGTTGATGTCCAGGATTCGACCGTAAAAGGTCTATAAATAGACAAACACGTCCATTATTACGTCCATATACTAAGGTGACCAAACGTCCCCATTTTCAGGATGTTTTTCAAATTGTCCCCAGAATGTAAAAATAGAACTGGGGACAATTTTTAATTATTGCATTGTTTTTCAATTAAATTACTGTTAATTATTGCATTAATTATAAATGTCTCCAGTTTTGCTGTCAGAATCGGGGACATGTCCCCGTTTCTGACTACAAAAATCTGGTCACCTTACCATATACATGTCTATTAGACGTCATATGGGCGTCCTATAGTGCCATATTGACGTAAAATGGACGAATCCTGGATGTTTAATGGACATGTCAGCTTGTCTATATGACGTCTTCTAGACGTGTTCTGGACAAGTTTGTGCTATCTGGGTGGATAACTTTTAAAAATTAATTGATTTCTCTTCTTGCTGTTTACATTAAGGAGGTTTCAAAAGAGTTGCTCATTTTAATGAAGTTTCCGTTATTCTTATAATGCAGCTGACGCTGAAACAGATTTTCGTTTTTTTTATCACATATTTTAAAAATTATTTGAATATTACAAACGATTTTATATAATAAACAGTTACTTTTTTTTGTAAATATTTCATTTCAATTTTGTGTGTGTGGGGGGGGGGGCAAGGGGGGATATCACCCCCCTGCCCTTATATCACCAGTCCCAACCCCAATATAAGAAATTTGAAGTAAATTATGTCATTCATTCAAGAATTGTTCAAAATTTCCCTTAGATTAGAAAAGGCAAATTAAACCACTGGGACACCTGCAAGGCCCGATGACTATAGAGCTGCAGTTTCGGATAAGATATTGTTTGTCGGTTTCCTATCGGCTAAACTGCTCGTCTAGATCACTTCTATCCATGAATAAAAATTCATCTATTGCAGAAAAATAAAAGTGCACTTGCCGATGACTGAATTAGACGAGTCGATGAGTTAACGATGAGTCGATGAACGACCGAGCAGAAAACAAGCAGTTAATGCTACTAGGGTTATTGCCTTGCAAATGAAATGGCACATACGAAATTTTTAAAGCTTTAAAAACAGTTACTATTAGAAACTTATAATTGATTAAATTTAGAAAAGATTAATAGTTTAAATTTAGACAATAGTAATTTATATTTGTATTAATAATTTTTCATAAAAAATATGCACGTTGTGTCGACGTGACAAGTTGGTTTCATTAATTTCACTTTTCAATGAGTTATTTGAAAGGGCAGCATAACATTTCTAGAGGACTTTTTACCAACTTTTTTTTAAGTAAAGGATGAATTGCTACTTATATATGTTTAAAAACTAACATATAATGATGTAGTATTTGGTCTCCAGTGAGTACAGTTGTACATAAAATAACCCTCAGTAGTGGAACACCTACAATGTAAGATTAACTATGAAAGAAAAAAATGTTTATTACAGGCATTAACCAAATTTCATGATTATTTTTTTATTATTACTTGAACACTACTACAATCACTTTTATTATTATTATTATTATTACATGGAAGGCTTAAACACCACAAATGTAATACTAAACAAAATAAGTTTGTCCAGATGTAATGTGAAATTGTTAGAACTCATTAAAAAGACCTCCGACCAAGACAGATCTCCCCGTAGGCACAGGGGTGTAGCCAAAGGGGTCTGCAGCCCCCCCCCGAAATTTAATTTTAGCAAAACATATCCCCTCCCAAAATTTTTTTCTGGCTACGGCCTTGATACTGGCTTCGCTACGGCTACTGCGTAGACAGATGCCTCTACCTCTAGTGCAGGCTTGTCCAAACTAACATTTTTGCAAGAACAAAACTGCTTTAATAACGAATTCGGTACAAATGATGCTTAAGTAATTAATTTAGATAGAAAAGCATTAACAATTTGGGAAGATTTAATATTTTACATTTTTATTACAAATTAACTCTGATTTTTTTTAAATGGTAGATGTTTTAAAATGGATACATGAAAATACAACATTACTTCTATCGCATGTTTATTATTTAACTGATTTTTATTTAATTATTTCAATTTTTACAAATTTTAAAATAAACTTTAATTTTTAAATAAAGCAAATTTTATTAATAATGCCGCCAAACAATTATAGGCTGCAAATATCACCGGGCCTTCCGAGTGAAAAGAAAAAAAAAAAGAAGCTCATGTTTAAAGTGCTATTCGAAAATAAATTATAAAGTTACATTAAACTTCTCGTCATTCTGACTTTCAATCTATTAGTACCTAATTTGCTTTCCATTTTAATCGGAGAGATGCAATCAGTACGTTCTTATTTCGCAACTCTGCAGAACTGCTCTTTTCCTTGGTGAAATGTCCGCGGTGGAACTTCCTTCTGATTGGCTGATAGGGGGATGAGCGTTTTCGTCTTTTCCCTACGTTCAAGGTCTAGTGAAAGTGGAGAGCAGACAGAAAGAGGAAAGCAGACAAATCTATGTAGATAGCTTTCTTCTTTACGAAAAACGATTGAGAAACGACAACGAAAGTAGAATTAAAAATAACGGAAATCAAAAGAACGTACAGCATGCATCAGAACAATTTTCTTTTAAAGATAATATGTTTTGCACGTTTATTTTATATCGCTGGTGCTAGTTTCGTTTTCATATTTTCAATGTCTGGAGTAATTAAATTCGGAGTCGGATTAATGATATTTTGTGGGCGGCGGCGGTTAGTTGACATTTATATCATATTACAAATGACATTTCTTAACATTCTAATTACACTAGCTTTCAAATATAAACAAATAAAATATGCAATCGTTGCAAGACAATCAGTTGTTATATTGTATAATAATACAAAATTTTTAAAAAATAATTTATGATACACATAATTCTAAGTTAGCAATCACGCCACAAACGGCACAAATAAAAGTTCCTTTTTGTCATTACATGCCAATTAACCCAATTATTAATCAAAATACACGGATCAAAACAATACAAACAGAAACTGAAAACACAATTAAACAAACCATATTTTATAAAGTTAAAAGGCCGATTTTCATTTTTCACGGTTTACAATACATTATGTATGAATACCAAAGAATTTTACAACTGTTTATGCAATTGAAATAAAATTTTTTGACATACCAGATACACGAGCATTACATTTGGCATACAGGTTCAACAGCAGTGTGTAAAAAAATCTGATGTGTCCAACACATGACTTCCTTGCACGTCCATTAGATCAAAAATATTTTCGACGCACTTCCTCTAAACTTATTTGTTTGAAAGAGATAAAATATCAATAATAGTAAGGTTTAGCGATTTCTAGACAAATATTTCCATATCGCCAAGCTGAGTTCAATTTGAAATATTTCCTTCTGACACTTTATTTGGCGATATTTCACCAAAAGCCGACAAACTTGAGATAGTCTGCGAGATTTTGGGGATAGCCAAAGTAGTCATTGACCACAGATTTTCAATGATTTGAATGCATCCATACACCTCAATGTATTTAAAGTCATTTGGCTCACCCTGTAAATAAATTCTCAGTCGATTGCTGTCAAAAAAGATATGGAAAACAGTTAGATATTACAATAGTTCTAAATACAAAAGTTCAAAAATCTACGGGTTAAAGTTTTAGTGTTATACAAAATACGAAATAACTTTTGGCGCCAAATTTGGCGATATTTTGGCGAAACTCGTCAATGTCGACGAAATTTGGCGAGATTTTAAGCATGAACCAAACACAGATTATCGCCAAATTTGGCGATATTTCGCCAAAACTCGCGAGGAACGATGACAAATGGCGATACTTTGGGCATGGACCAAATGACTGACTATCGCCAAATTTGGCGACATTTCGCCAAAACTCGCCAAGGTCGAGGACAGACGGCGAGTTTTTGGGCATGTGCCAAACAATGACTGTCTACAGTTGTATTATATTGAAGATGTCCATAGACATTAAAGTACTAAAATTCTTTTCGGTGGTCCTGTATATAAACTCTCCAGTAGATTGGAACCAAAAATCGAGATACACAACTAGATGTTACAACATTCTTATATATGAAATTTCATAACAGTTTTTGAGATTTGAGAGTTAAATATGCACACACGTACACCAAAAGTCGCCAAGCTTGGCGACTTTTGGCATAGTTCTTGAGGGAGGCACGTGACCGTGGTCGGACCATTACCTAACTTATGTGGTAGGACGGTATTGTGCTTGAAATGGATGAATGCCCCTAAAATTGCCATTGACCGTAATGTATTGGAAATCTTTTGAGTGTTCCTGTAGTAGAACTACAAATGATAAAGACACTTTTTTTAATGGAGAAATTCATTTTCTAACTCTTTACAGCATACATCACTTCTGAGTCGTTTGAAATAGCCCAATACCTCTAAAAAACGCTTTGATGAATTTCGGCCCATAGAGCGTAATGTATTTCGAATCTTTTGGGCGGTTCTGTAGATAAACTATCCTGTCGAATGGAATCGAAAGGGGAGGTGCACAACTAGATGTTACAGCAATCCTAAATATAAAGTTTCAACATTCTACGCCTAATAGTTTTTGAGATATGCGAGTTTAATGAGTTTCGGCCCATTGAGCGTAATGTATTTCGAATGTTTTGGCCAGTCCTGTAGATAAACTATCCAGTCGAATGGAACCAAAAGGAGAGGTGCACAACTAGATGTTACAACTATCCAAAATATGAAGTTTCGACATTCTACGTCTAATAGCTTTTGAGTTAGGCGAGTTTAATGAATTTCGGCCCATAGAGCGTAATGTATTTCGAATCTTTTGGGCGGTCCTGTACATAAACTATCCATTCGATTGCCACCAAAAGGGGAGGTGCACAACTAGATCATAGAACAATCCTAAATATCAAATCTCAACATTCTACGACCAATAGTTTTTGAGATATGCGAGTTACATACATACGTACGTACGTACGTACAGACGGCATGGAAAAACTGGCCACAGCAGACTCGCCGCTGGTCAAAATGAGTTGCAGAAGCTTTAATATGATCGTGCATGCTAGCCTACGATAGGATGCATCGAAAAAAATTTTAAAATTAAATTTAGAGGTAGTCAAAATCGGTTTTTTTGTCGAAATTTGGCCCCCAAAATTTTTCGGGATCACATTACTTCCTTATACTACGTACAAGGAAGTAAAAATGCGAGTCCTGATGAAAGTACATTAAAAATAATTATTTAACCTGTGAAAAGTGACACCAGGCTTCTTTACATCTGATCTGTTAGTGCAATCAATAACACAACAGGCTACTATCTCTATTTTAAAACAAAGATTTAGTAAAACAAAGCTTTATCACCATACAATTACAAGCGCTTCTCGCTAATCTTCTGGGCTTCAATAAAAAAAAAAAAAAAAAAAATCTGGAGTGACTCCACTCGACTTTCCGAACACTTACAATTAAGATCATTACCAAGCATTTAAATAAATTTTAATCGATGAATAATTCAGCAAAAATTCTTAGTTTTGTTCAATTTGAGCTCAATCGAATGTACCGTTAAACGCTAGCGCACTTTTAAGAATTTCCCCCCATAGTCCATAATGTAAAAGAAATCTTTATCGTAGCTCTGTAGAAAAACTATAAGTCCTATACACACCAAAATCAATACCTGTAAAGATAAAATGACATCAGAGGCCGATGAAAGTTATAAAAAGATTTTATTAAGTTAAAAAAAATGGAATAACGTACATGACAGTGCACTTACACATCAACGTACAAGCTACAACTACGCACATACTACAACAACAGCCAGAGCGTTGCGAAACTACTGAAGTCAAATATACATATACAAAACACAAACCAGGGAGTAAGTGTGATTAATCTCAACACCTTCCCTTAATCACACATTAATTTACATTTATCTCTTAAGTAACATAATCTGGGTTTAGGTAAACATTTTGTAAATAGATCAGCTAATTGATCTTCAGTAGACACATACAAAATATCTATATTATACTGTTTTACAATATCCCTAACATATTTTAATTTGATATCCAAATGTTTCAATCTAGCACAATTATTTTCATTTAGTATAGCTTTAATAGCAGACTGATTATCTTCATAAACTGAAACATTAATGTTATCAACCCCTAAAACTTCTTTAGTTACATTGTATAGTACAATTACATCTTGAAAAACCTTTGTTAAAGCCAAAATTTCTGCTCAGTTGAGGACAGAGCAATAGATGTTTGCTTTCTAACAGACCAAGTTACAGGACAATCATTAAAGAAATAATATACCCAGAAACTGATTTTCTATCATATGTATCTGCTCCCCAATCAGCATCAACATAAACATTAATCATAATATTATCACTATCAGATCTACAGAAAGATAATTGGAGTTCAGATGTCCCTTTTAAGTATCGAAGAATTCTCTTCAGACCAGCCCAAGCACTATTAGTGGGTTGTTCTTGTATCTGACTCAGAAGGTTCACAGAATATAAAATGTCAGGGCGAGTCGCCATTGATAGGTACAGCAAGGCACCTATAAGTTCACGATAGGGACCATGAAACCTTTCACTATTCACAAAATTTGATGTAGTTGACTTGGGCACTAGAGGAGTATCAGATGGCTTACAATCTGCCATCCTGAATTTATTTAATATTTTCTCAACATAAGCCTTTTGGCTTAAAGAAAGTTTATTGTGATGATATTTAAAACTTATTCCAAGGAATTCACTTGCAATTTCAGCCTTGGACATCTCAAATTCATTTCTGAGCAACTGAATCACAACTCTTACCTCTGAATCATCAGATCCAGCAATAAGCAGGTCATCTACATACAAAACAATAAAGATTTCATACTGTTTAGATCTTCTCACAAAAATACATGCTTCACAGTTGAGCTGCTGGAAGTTTAAGCGAATTATAAAATCAGTGAATTTTTTGAACCACTGCCTGGGTGCTTGTTTAAGTCCATAAAGACTTTTAAGAAGCTTGCATACACGTCCACTGTTGTCATCGAAGCCCTTTGGTTGCTCCATGTAGATTGTTTCTTGGAGATCAGCATTCAGAAATGCGGTCCTCAAATCTAATGCATAGACTTCAAGATTCTTTTGAATAATGATCGCCAGCACAAGACGAAGTGATGGCATACCAATAACAGGAGCATAGGTCTCAAAATAATCAATGCCTGGCTCCTGTTGAAAGCCACGAGCAACCAGCCTAGCTTTATATGTATTGTTTCGCTTGATGTGCAGCACCCACTTACAGGATATTGGTTTTTCATCCTTTGGCAATTCAACCAGCTTCCATACTTCATTTTTATTGAGAGACTCCATTTCCTCATTCATGGCCTTCCTCCATAGGACTTGCTCTTCTTTTGGCAATGTATCTATATCCTCAAATGACACAGGATTAAGAGCTACTGTATTAGCTTCATATACATTACTTCATACTTGACTTAAGTAATCATTTAACCTGGCAGGTAATTTCACATTTCTTCTTGGCCTAATATTTTCTTCGAGACATTTAGATTCTGCGTCACCTGCATCAGAGATCACCTCTTTATCAGGATTATCTTTACCTTCTATGGAGAAAACATCCTGAATTGAAATACATCTCTTTTTCTCTTCACTGAATAGCACATTTCGAGATACCACAACACGATTTGTGACTGGGTCCAATAAACGATAACCCATAGTAGTGTATCCAATAAAAATCATCTTTTTGGATTTTGGATCCAACTTCTTTCTTAAGTGATCAGGAACTCTCATATACGCATCACATCCAAAAACCTTGATGATGTTCAAATCAGGTGACTCACCATATTTGAGCTTAAAAAGTAGATCTCCAACAGTCTGGTTTGAAATTCGATTTTTGAGATATGCAGCTGTCTGTACAGCATATCCCCAACATGATTTTGGAAGCATTGCCTCATACATCAGAGCTCGAGCCTTCTCTAGAAGATATCTATTAGCTCTCTCCGCAACACCATTCAAAGAAGGTGTATAAGGTGGAGCAGGATCTATCATAACGCCATTCCTCTTGCAGTAGCGAGCTAGTTCACCAGACACATATTCCTTGTCATTATCACACCGGATTTTGTAGAGATCAGGATTCTGCTTTATGAACAATTTGAAAACAAGAATCAAAAAAATCAAGAAAACATCAAGAATATCACTTTTGTGCTTCAGGAGGTGCACTTCACAAAATCTTGAATAGTCGTCTACGATAGAAAAAAAAATATTTTTCGCCTTCCCTAGTAGGTGGATCAATGGGACCACAGATATCAGTGTGAACCATTCTCCCTGGCATACGCTCTCTGCTTCTAGGGCCTTTGCCCATTGGAGTGTTGGAATGTTTTGCCATAATACACTCTTCACAGAAACTTGACTCTGAAACTGGCAAACCCATTTCTTTTAAAACTTTGTTGGATGAGTGCCCCATGCGTCTGTGCCATAATTCAGCATCATGATTTGCAAGGTATGTTGAAGCCTTAATGGGCTCAAATTGACTCACATACTGTCCTTTTTCATTTAGTCTGGCAAATTCAAACCTTTCACCACTCTTCTCAATAACAGCTACATCATTCTTAAAAGTCACACTGCAGCCTGTCTTCTGAATGTTCTTAACAGATATTAATTGACCGTTCAAGTCAGGCACATACAACACATCTGTTAGAATTATTTTTCTGCCATTTAATATTCCAGGTACTGCGCCAATACCTTCTATTTTCAAAACATCACTTTTCGAAGCACATTCAATAGTTCCAGAAGAAGGCTTAATCTCTTCAAACCAATCACCTTTACTACACATGTGTGAGGATGCTCCAGAGTCCAGAATGAAATTCTCAACAGGCTCACCAACTATAAATGTCACTGCAGCAGCTTCGGATTTTTGTTTAAATCTACAGTCCCTCCTGTAGTGCCCTGGACGTCCACAGCCAAAGCATACTAATTTTCTTTTACAAAACTTGGCAACGTGGCCTTTGTTTTTGCATTTGTGACAAATTATGTCTCGCTTATCCGCGCTAAACGCTACATTATCACTTGATGCAGAAACACGAATAGTATCGGAGTTTTTTTCATCTTTCAACTCTTCGGCATTCAAAAGTCTCTGCATAACAAAGTCCACCGTAAGGATTTCGTTAGGCTGATTTTCAATTGTTGATTTAATAACATCATAATCCGCAGGCAATGACATCAGCAAGTAAATAACCACATCCATATCCTTTACTTCTGCACCCGAGAGTCGCAATTCGTTCACGATAGCCAACAGTTCATTAATATGTTGCTGCATGCCGATATCTCGGCGTTTTTTTAAAGTCGCAAGTTTCTTTCTTACTAAAATTTGACTTACAGCACTAACCTTTAGATATTTCTGATTTAAACTAGTCCACATCTGACAAGCAGAAGATTCTGTCGCCATAGTTGCCAATATGGTATCATCTAGAAGGGTTAACAGTAAAGCGTACGCTCTTTTCGCATCCTTGACCTCAGCAGCTTTCGTTTCATCGGCTTCACTATCCAAATATTTTTCAAGGTCCTTTGCAGAAAAAACTGCTTCAACACGACGTTTAAATAAAGCAAAGTTCTTACCGCTAAACGGTTCAACACAGTACTTAGTGTTATCATCACGTGCTGCCATTTCAAAATATCACTTACACGTTATTCCCCTTAGAACAAAATTCAAGCAGTAGAATTCCTCACTTAAAACGGGTTCAATATCAGAACCACGCTCTGCTGTAAAGATAAAATGACATCAGAGGCCGATGAAAGTTATAAAAAGATTTTATTAAGTTAAAAAAAAATGGAATAACGCACATGACAGTGCACTTACACATCAACGTACAAGCTACAACTACGCACTTACTACAACAACAGCCAGAGCGTTGCCAAACTACTGAAGTCAAATATACATATACAAAACACAAACCAGGGAGTAAGTGTGATTAATCTCAACAATACCGGTCTTAGGATGGTGGTTTATAACATATGTACCCAATTTGAGCTCAATCGAATGTACCGTTTAAACGCTAACGCACTTTCAAGAATTTTCTCCCATAGGCCATAATGTAAAAGAAATCTTTGTCGTAGCCCTGTAGAAAAACTATAAGTTCTATACACACCAAAATCTATACGAGAATTGCGACGGTGGTTTATGACACATATACCCAATTTAAGCTCAATCGAATGTACCGTTTAAACGATAGCGCACTTTCAAGAATTTTCCCCCATAGGCCATAATGTAAAAGAAATCTTTGTCGTAGCCCTGTAAAAAAACTATAAGTCCTATACACACCAAAATCAATACCGGTCTTGCGACGGTAGTTTATGACATATATATCCAATTCGAGCTCAATCGAATGCACCGTTTAGGAGCTATCGTGTTCACTCACTCACACACACACACACATCTCGTAAAAATAGCATAAAAGAATTCAGAAGACCTCAAAACGCATAAATACACCAAAAGTCGAATTTTTTCATGATTACAATACTTTCCTTACATGGTACATGTTCGGAAAGTAATACATGGTACATGTTCGGTAGGGTGGATCGAAAAAACTTTTTTTCGATCGGATTCCAGAACATTTACATTATCGGATTCCAGAATTTTCCTCCATAGGCCATAATGTAAAAGAAATCTTTGTCGTAGCCCTGTAGAAAAACTATAAGTCCTATAAACATCAAAATCAATACCGGTCTTACAATGGTGGTTTATAACATGTATACCCAATTTGAGCTCAATCGAATGTACCGTTTAAACGCTAGCGCCAGTGGTGGCGCTAGACTTTCCCCGACGGGGGGTCATAACTCCCCGACGAGGGGGCACAAATACACATGTACATATGCTAAGTGGCGTATCCAAGAGGGGGCTTTGACCTCCCTCTTTTATGACATTTTTGTCCCCAAGTATGATATGGAAATTTGCAACTATTTGCACCACTTGAAAATATTTTACTTTCGAAAGTGATTTTTTCACAATAAATCATTTTCTAAACTAAAATATCCAGGATCCAGATAAGTTTAGAGGAGATGGAGGATATATAATGTTTTGTTTTGTGAAATATTTCCAGAAATCGGATCGACATACATTATCGGACACCCAGGCCCCGGATATTTTCAAAAACCACTGCACAATCTTTCCTGGTAGATTATTATTTAAACTGACCCTAATTAACGTATCTCAAAATCCTTTTACATTACACAAATATTTCCCCAAGGCCTCAGCAAGCAAAAAATTTCGGTGGGTGGAGGGGATCTGTAGTGCTAAAATTAAATTAACTGATCTCTAGAATCAACGCAAATAAACTGATAATGCATTTACTGAAATTTTGGAGGGGGGGGGGTCAAACCCACATGATCTCCCCCCTGGTAACGGCCTTGCACGTTTCTGTAAAATCTCGAAAGCTACTTTTAAGAGTTCTTCAGGTTAACGCTTAAAATATTTCATATGAATGAAATTCTTTGAAAAAAGTTCAGCGAAGAAAGTTCTACGCATTTTTTTTTTTTCCGCCGCAGAAAAAATATCAGAAACAAAAGTTTTTTGTGCAAGAATATTGCTGTAAATTCACTGAAAATTTATTTTATAAATTAAGCATGACTAAATTTGCACGCTTTTACACAAATTGCAGTTATTTTTATAAAATTAAGAGATATATGTAAATTTAATTACAGCTTAACTTCGATATCTCGAACATCGAAATTCTTGATATCTCATTAAATGTGTTTTCCCTTACAAATTGAATCTCACCCCACCAGTGGCATAGCGCTAGCGCTTTGAACTGAGAGACGGAAGGAACCTGATTCGGCACTAGGTCGCGGCCGCCGACCTAACCGTTCGGAGTTTTCCGTGGTTTTTTCCCGAAACTTTGCATAAATACGGGTTAGGACCTCTTAGAAAGTCCCCCACGGAGGGCAAACCCACCCCCGGCATAGATCCCTAGCGTAGATAATTGGCCGTAATCTACATTTCCATTTACAAACTGATTCCCTTTAATTTCAACTCGTTATCTCAAAAAGTCTAGTGTTTCTGGCTAACATGTTTTACTGTAAAAATATTAATCGAATCGTTAATTTATGTAATATTAATATTTTAAATCACAATAAAGTGAGAAATATGCAACTGAAATGTTTATAGGTAGAACCACTTTACAACAAAAATTTTCTTTTGAGAAAAATGATTTTGAAGGCGCGCAGTAAAGTGGCATACCGAAACTTTAGTGCTTGTTTCTACAGCTTTAAAATGATTCTACTTCAATAATAATTCATGTAGTACTTATTGAAAGCTAAGAGATGGCACCGTATCTCAATTTCGAAAAGAATTGTTGTGAAATGTACCCCTGGGAGCTTCAGTTAATAATAATAATAATAATAATAAATTATAAAAATCTCCGAAAGAGAACGTAAATATATGCGCTATTAAATATTTTTATAAAGTCAAGCACTCATGAAGAAAATTAACCACTTTCTTTTAAAATCTAAAATAAAATAAAATAAAATATCGTCAGAAAAATATAATCGGACAGCTTATAATTTGCCAAGACACACAAAAAAATAATTATTTTTAGCGAAACTAACCTTGATAAAAATTTACTTTTTTGTAATACTCCAAGATAGTTTTGAACGAGGTTTCCACAAACGTGATGAATAATTTTATAAAGTAAGCTCATTTACTAATAATTCATAGTGAAAGTGTCACTTTTAAAATTTCAACATTAACGAAAAAGAGTTTAATTAATAAGGCGAATAACAAGCAAAATATTAATCTGTTTAAAAGTTTTAGAGTTGAATTCTGATTCATATAATTCTGTAACTCAAAAATCAGTTTAGAACACACACTATTAGTTTATTTTAATAGTTTATATTAATGCTGGTGTCATCCATGGATTCAATAGCGATTTGTATAAAGATTCAAAATAAGGGAAGTTGCGGTGGCTTACGATACGCCACTGTATATAACATACAAATCTACACGCAAATACAAAACTTTTATTGTATTTATTTTATTTAATTATTTTAC
Organism: Cheiracanthium punctorium; assembly: GCA_038373885.1. NCBI lineage: Eukaryota > Metazoa > Arthropoda > Arachnida > Araneae > Cheiracanthiidae > Cheiracanthium > Cheiracanthium punctorium. Next base: position 66,416 of record JAWZYV010013214.1, on the reverse strand, counting down.
AGGATAAAAGGGAAAATTTCGGAAGACGATATAGACGCTGTATACCATAATTTTTATTTACTTTGCAGTAAAATAACTGAATTAAAATTCACAAAAGTTAGTTATTTTTTCCACAACGATATAAAAATTAAATTGTCAGTCAAGATTAATCAGTTTTCTTTAACTTATATTCCGTTTTTAGATCTATCCACAGCCATCTTCATACTGGACTGGAGAGGGCTTTGGTCTATCAGAGGAGCTGATTATTATTATTATTCAATTTTTTTAAATTAACTTTTCTTTTTTTACCCCAAGCAAAATGTAATAAATTCTAATTCCCTTGCAGTTGTTAATCTTCTTGGTGTGCATAGCTATGAACTCTCAGCTAAACAGGGCCGGTTAATCCAGTTAGATTTCTCTATATAGTGCAAATTCACACTCGTTATATATGTATAAAGTATGTTACCAAATAAACAAACTATGTATTTGACTAATTCTTAAATTACAAAAAATAAAAAAAACAAATAAAAAACAAATCTTACTGCTAAATTTTTATAAAATTAAAGATTAAATCGTGCATATTGTGTTCGATTGAATCTATTTATAAATAAAAAGTATATTTAGAATTTATTCAAATTTGCCATCTAAGAAACAGAAAAGTACTATTTTTTTTATTCGGAAGAAGTTAAAAGTTAAATTATCTAATTAACCACTTAGTTATAAAAATATCTTCTTACTTTCTAAACAGTTATAAGAGTTCAAGTAAGGATTACTGTGATAAAATAATTTTAAAGACATAGAATACTTTGCATAACACTCTAACTTATAAATAAATAAAATACGACCAGTTTAAAATATTTCTAATTAAAATGAAAATTTTTAGTTAAAGCGTTTAAATATTCATAGGTTTATACATATTTTGAATGCCAGAGATGAATAACTGTAAAATAATTTTATAAATATTTTGTCATGTCAAATTTTTACACAATTAAATATACATTTTATAAAGTTTCCGTAGTAAACAAAATCCGAAATTTCTTATCGCGCGAGTCGTAAATCGCTTTTAAAAATATCAATTAAGACTTATAAATTTTGAAGCTCTATGAATAAAAGTAATACAATGGGAAATTTTATTTTACATTTATGACACAAAAGCTTCTGACTCGTGAATTAAAATACTGTTAATTTACATACAATTACATTAAATCTGTGTTTAATTTAAATTTGCATTAATGCAATTTGAAAGTTTATAAAGACATACCTTTCGTCCTCACTCCAATTACTAAATCGTATTTGATAAATATACCAAACAATTCGAAATTGCAACAAAAGAATATATTTTTAAAATGTATATCCTGTCCTGTAATTTAACGGGAATGACATATAATGGGGTGAACAACATGTTACTTATCAATGGTTTAAAAGCAAGAGCACATTTAAAAGTACTCATAGTGTTTAAAAGACCAATTAGGAGAAAATTTAGATTAATTCATAGAGTACTCAGACAGTTAATATAACTTAAAATACAATAATGTTGTAAAACATTTCATAGAATCAAAATGTGAGGTCAAAAAGTCCGACTTCTACTACAGCTTCAAGTCAAAAAGTTATGACTCTGGGTCCGCAGCTATGATTAAAAGTGCACTCCAAACCATTACGAGCATCCATGTCTAAGGACATTTAATGATATATATGTATCATTAAAATGCTGTTAATAAATAAACTTTAAAGTAGTATTTTAAAATTTCTGAGACAGAACAAGTGACTCAGTTTTTGAAATATGTGCCTTATTTAAAAATTATTTTTATTTTTAAATAACGCAGAATGTGTTCATTCAAAATTTGTGCTCAAACTAGTTTCAATTCTTTTTTATAAGGGGGGGGGTGAGGGGCAAGTGTGGTTTTAGGGCGAGGGAACAGGGGGCGCGAATTCCTCGAGAGGAAAATATTTACACTAGTAAAAATACGCTTCAAATAAAATTGCATGTTCATGCAATTCTGAATTGGTATTCAAGCTTTGCACCCTTCCTGAAAAATATTTCTGGATCCGCCCTTGGGCATAGTATATTTGTACAAATACATGACAAAAAGCAAGTGCTTAGAAGATATAATTCAATGCTTTAGAGAAATAAACTGACCATATTTTAAATAATAACATTAAAGCTTTTAAACACATTTAAAATATAATATATGAATGTAATTTACATATAACTCACTTGAAGTTTGTGGATCTGTTGAACTTGAAGGGTTTTCTTTCTCTAATTCCGTAGATAAACATACATTCGAAGAGCAAGAATAAATATCCCAAGAATTCTTTCTCTTAATTCCATTTGGTAACTGAACAGGCCCCATTCGATTTTGTTTATGAAGATCTGAATGCTTAGTTATCCTGTTTGTTTTTTTTTTTTGTTTTTTTTACATAATCATTATCAAAAATATCACGAGATAAAGCACACTGTACTTTATATCTTGTGCTTTTGGCACCACCGATGTTTTTTTTAGGAAACATAAAGCCAAAAGTGAAATTAAACTTTTATACACTTCACAATGATATGCTATGCTGCCGTAACAAGAAAAAAAAACTCCCACTATTCTAAACTCTGTCTAACTCACTGGCACAATGCACAATAACAAGTATTGGAAAAGTGATGTACTATGGGTTTGCGAAGAAAAAATAAAAATACACGGGATATTTCGACGAACCATTTCTTTCTCATCATTCTGTCATTGAGGACCAATAAAAGTACAAAAACCGTATTTCTGGAAAAAAGAACATCCCCCATTTGCTTGTGTAAGAAAACCATACTTCCCTTCCTTCGAAATTTTTTATCTACCCGACTGGTCTAATTAACGGTCACTGTCTCCCCCCATCCCGACCACCCACACCCATATTGTACTTTTCTACGGTGTCGGCGACAAAATGCACAATCGTTTAAGCAATTAAAACAGCCTCGAATAGAAAGTGGTCGCACATGTGGTCTCATAAATTTGTCGTTTGAAGAATAGACTGGCACTTTTGTTACCTTAAGATTGATGTCTTGCTGCAAATCCTGTTAAATGCCTCCTGAGAGTGGGATCACAGATTTCAAGTATACACTATTCGAATTTGAAGTCTCCCCCGCCGTCGTCAACACATCACAGTATTGGAAGATGCAGGAAGTGGCTGTTTCTCGACATGAGAAGGATCGCAGAGATAAGAGATGAATGAAAACGGAAAGTACTTTTAGCCATTATTCAGAAGTTCTGAGGAATATACCCCCCCCTCCCAGAAATGTAAACATGTCCGCTTCAATCTCCAATACTCATTCGTCTTTCATGTGTATTTAAAAATTACAAAATTAACTTTTTTTTAAATCGCAAAATCAAAATTAAAACTCAGCTAAAATATAGATTTCTTCTTATGAAAATTCCCCGACGAATTAATCAAATAGCCCCGATGGGGGGTCACAAGTTCCCCGACGGGGGGGCACGTGCCCCCCCCGGACCCCCCATTGGAGCCACCTCTGGCTAGCGCACTTTCCAGAATTTTCCTCCATAGGCCATAATGTAAAAGAAATCTTTGTTGTAGCCCTGTAGAAAAACTGTAAGTCCTATACACACCAAAATCAATACCGGTCTTGCGACGGTGGTTTATAACATATATACCCAATTTGAGCTCAATCGCATGCCCTGTTCAGGAGCTATCGTGTTCACTCACATACACACAAACACACACACACACACACACACACACACACACACACACACACGCATATACACACTTTCATCTCGTAAAAATAGCATAAATGGATTCAGAAGACCTCAAAACGTGTAAATACACCAAAATCTCGAAGTCGAATTTTTTCATGATTACAATACTTTCCTTACAATGTACATGTTCGGAAAGTAAAAAAGTGTTTCATGAAATTTTACTTTTTTTTAAGTGAATTAGCTACGTTATATAAAATGCAGTTATAACTGTTCCGTTTTGTTTTGCAGAGACAAAATTTACATGCGTATCCACATCGAAAATCCCGAAGTCTTGGTGATCAGACACAAGCCGAAATATGAGGTATAGGAATATTTATTTTTTCAATTTTTTAATCTATCATATACACAGTGTTGTTATAATTAAACTTCCCCAAAAACAGCATTCTGCAGCTGTAACCGATGAGCAGATTGCCTCGAGTTTGGCATATGGACTGTACACGAGATGCGCCCAAAGGGAATTTTTCAGAACTTTAAGTTAAAAAAATATTCACTAGATGGCTCTTTGCATGGTGAAATCAGCTCAAATATCACTCAAATTGTGAATAAATGCCCAAAAACTATTGAAGAAACGTTGAAACTGTTTGTATATTTCGAATTAGACGTTTCCATCATTAAATTTACCGTTTTTCGTGCAAAACGCCACCTAGTGGTCATTTTCGAGATTTTTTTTTTTTTTTTCGAAATGAATTGAGCGCGTATCAAGTATAGCTAAGGTGACCATACGTCCTCGAAATTCAAGGACAGTCCCCAAATATAGATCTTTTTTTCATTTTGTCCTCAAAAATACTTTGACTTCTTAGGGACGCGAAAAGTCCCCAAATTTAAAGATTTGTACTTTTCCCCTGGAAGTTTCCGTTAGTTTATTTCTTTCAGAAAAAAACTGGAGGGAAAAAAAAACCCTACTAAAAGCGCCTTCTACTCAGAGAAACAATGAAATTCGATCTCCGAAAACGTTTCTTGTCATTGTGTGTGTAGCGTGTACAGACATTCAATAAAGTATTCGACTATGAGCCAAATTTCCCATTTCCGTTTTGTTAATGATTAATCACTTTTCACGAAGAATCGTGTTTTAAATATGAAATTGACGTACGAAATTTTTCTTGCACTGGAATATTTTTTTTAGAAGGTGCACAAAGTTTCATGAAAAATTATCACAAAATCAGCCAATGTAAAAAGCAATATCTTCTGAAAAATTCAAATACTATGCCAAATTTTGAATAAGTTGCAATACTTCAACATGATGTTCCTTTCATATTTCTGATTTAAATAAATATTTATAAATTAATGAAATACTTCCATTAATTTATTAGAAATGAGAATACACAATTGATATAAAAAGCTATTCGAGTTCATTTTTAAGTATCAAAGTAAGTTAAGATTTAATGTATTAGTATACTAATATACATGGTAATATGTTGTGTCCTCGAATAAGTCCTCAAAAATATTTTCTAGTGTCCCCAAGTTTCCTTTGGATTCGAGGACAATGCTTGATTTGTCCCCAAAATACTGTTTAGAAATATGGTCGCCTTAAGTATAGCCAATACATCAATATTGGTTACAATCCGTTTGCCGTTTTAGCTATAGAGCACTGTTCATAGGGGAAGTTTAATTATCACCACCCTGTATATATATATATATATATATATATTATATATGTATATATATATATATATATATATATATATATATATATAATGTATAAAAAGGTAATTTGGGTGTTACTAGTTTGGGTAGTGTTCAAGCGGGTACTTTCACTGTAAGTTTTGCTTTCCTGTCATACTTGCCACGCGCGCTCTGGAGCTATGTTTTATTTATTTTGTTATTTGTCAGACATCAGGCCGTCGATTCTGAGTATTTTAGAGTGTACACGTGTCCCCACGCCCTTGTAGCCCCGGATGCGGGTCATGTTGGTAAATGTGTGTGGTTCGATCAGAGATAAGAGAGAGGCGGAGTTATGTCTTCGCAAACCACGTGGTGTGGTAAGCGTAAATACTCCCGCACATCGAAAATCGAGAGACTTCTGCCACTGGAACTGCTAAATGAGTCCACGCTGATTCTTGTACCCGTCTCCCCTCCCCTCTTCTCATTCTAAATTGTAACTTAAATGTAATGTTCAATAAACCATATTACCTGCCTTAACTCTGAAACTTTACTTGAAATATCTGACGTCTCAAATAGTCGACAGGATGACTGCCTGTCTGCAAATTAAAAATTTTAAATTGTAAAAAATTAACGCTCAATAGTCGGGAGACGGGGTACACTGCTTACCCGAAGATGCGGAGTACGCCGGAGATGCGGCGCTATGCCGACTGCCTGCCGATCAGAGAACCATCTTGCCCTTCACCGACTGCAGATATCTGGACTTCCTCATTCTCTGCTTCGTGTAATGCTCTGTCGCCGTGGAAGATCAAACTACAATCGTCTGACCTCCCTTAAGCCCATCGAAAAAATTTGCGCTCCTGAGTTTTCCATAGCGACTAACGACGCTGATGCCGACATGTAAATAAAAGAAGTGCCTGCGCCTCGTTTTTCATTTTTTTTCCCGTACGTCCACTGTTATTTTGAAAATCCGATGGAAATCGACGGAGTTTCACTGCCTTCATTGCACCCAAAACAGGCCCCCACGAGAAGTGTGTGCAACTGGTTAATTATTTCCCCCTTTTCTCCGTGCCGAATATTTTTGTTTTTGCGGTTGACCGAAACTCCTCCTGCCTGCATTGAACTTGTGAGAGAAGATATTTTTTTTGTGTGTGTGTTTTGTTTTTTGTCAAGAATGACGATTTCAACTTGTGGAAATTGATTAAGTGAAGTAAGCAAATTTTATTTTAGAGTTGAAGTGAACATTAGAGTATTATATTTAAATGGTTATTAATTGTGGGTGTGTTATTTTAAAGTGCTATTTTAATGTTGATAAAAAAAAGAAAAAGAAAAGAAAAAAAGAAAGAAAAAAAATTGTATTGATATATCTGCGCTTGTTTTAATTAATATAGTATTTTCATTAAGGTAAGTTTACAATTGAATTGTGTTGTTAAATATTTTATTTCAATTGAAGTTTTATACGGGTCTTACTATTATTAAATTAATGCTTAAATTACTACTGCATTACCTATATTTCCTGAAGATTTGAAATTTGAATTTTTGTTATTTGCATACTATGACGTAGTTTAGATTCATTTGATTATTTACCTGAAATGACTTACCGATTGGGACTCTCAACTTGACACAAATTCTAATTTACTTGAGATTATGTCATTTTATTCACTGAAAAAACACTTGAAAATTTATGACAAATTCATGCACCCGGGTACGATAACTTAAATGAAAACAACAAATACTTATTTTGTCAATGTAAATAAAAAAATTTCTTGCATTATATTAGGTTTGCTTAAATGTAGATATTTTATTTTGAATATTTACTGTGTAAAATTTTTGTGTGCCAAAATGATCGTATAGTATTTCCTTTATTGAATAATGATGCCAACCATTTTTTTTTCATGTAATAAAATTTAAATTTGCCTAGATGGTTAACTAGTAATAAAACCTCTGAGGAGAGTATTCGCCCTCAGATTGTTAAGAAGTACTAGTAATAACCAAATAAGAAAAGTACAACAAGACATTGCTAGAAATAAAAAAATGTCAGGTCACATAAATGCAGTACCTCATGCAGGCTATCATTTATTGTATTAACTTGAAAAATTCTTCTAGCAAGCGTTCCTGTTAATACTGCTGTTTCACAGCTATGGTTTTCGAAATTTTCTACACACTACGCACTTTTTTACATTGCCTTTACACTAAATACATTTACTCCATTTTGCCAACTATTTTGCCAAGTTATTTTCATTCCATTCACTTTATGCCATGCAAGCCAAAGCCATAAGTATTTGCCAAAGAAAATGAATGTCAGCCATGTTTATTCCATTTTGTTTAATTATATTACTATATTGTTGTACAGTATTATTGTATCCCACCTAGGTTGTAAATATTTTACCTGTGATATTTTGAAAAAAATTGTGCGCACTCATTGTTTTATTGTTTATTGTAAGATTTTCGTACTATTGTATCATTATGTTTTGCAAAATTTTAGAAACTGCATCCTGCCTCTCAAGTGTTGTACAACATAACTCCAGAATTCTAGTCAGAAAAATTTAAGGTGTCTAAACTTGAATATTAGATTAGTTCGCAGTTTTAAGATTAGATTGCAAGAACGTCTGACTCGCAAGTGAGAGACTGGCCACCTCAATGATATTGCTCGTCAGACTTCTTTTGCCGGGGGGAATATTGTAATGTATAAAAAGGTAATTTGGGTTTTACTAGTTTGGGTATTGTTCAAGCGGGTACTTTCACTGTAAGTTTTGCTTTCCTGTCATACTTGCCACGCGCGCTCTGGAGCTATGTTTTATTTATTTTGTTATTTGTCAGACATCAGGCCGTCGATTCTGAGTATTTTAGAATGTACACGTGTCCCCACGCCCTTGTAACCCCGGATGCGGGTCATGTTGGTAAATGTGTGTGGTTCGATCAGAGATAAGAGAGAGGCGGAGTTATGTCTTCGCAAACCACGTGGTGTGGTAAGCGTAAATACTCCCGCACATCGAAAATCGAGAGACTTCTGCCACTGGAACTGCTTAATGAGTCCACGCTGATTCTTGTACCCGTCTCCCCTCCCCTCTTCTCATTCTAAATTGTAACTTAAATGTAATGTTCAATAAGCCATATTACCTGCCTTAACTCTGAAACTGTACTTGAAATATCTGACGTCTCATATATATATATATATATATATATATATATATATGAAATATAAGACGAACGTTGTAGCGTTTGGCGGCGTAAGATCACCGTCGTTGTTTGAGTAGAAGGAGGCGAGATGGCTCCGGTGCTTAGAGCCTTCCCGGGCCGCCTGCTGCTAGTACTCGTAGTCGGGCCAAGTAAAGGGAGATCTTCCGAGTTTACGAACACATAATTTTATTTGGTTTTCCCATAATTTTACATGGCAATTTAAGTCACGAAAAATCTCAGCTCCGAGCTGCGTTTCAAATTATATAACCTCGGATCAGGTGTTCTATACAGTATCACATGTTCCAAAAGAGATACAATTATTGGTTTTTAAACTGCCCGGGTCTGCTAGCCTTAGGAAATTCTTGCGAGGTGTGGCGACAGCAGACCGTGAGAAAGAGGGGAGATATATTACTTGCGTTTAAATTAGATTTAGATCCTGATACAAGTCATTTGTTCAAAACGAAAGTCACTCCCTGAAGAATTTTGAAGCAAGCAAATAGAAATTTTGATTTTTAAGAGTATGTTTAATTTTATATCCTCTTTAATAATAGCGTAGTATGCTAATGAGATGTATGTGTGTGTGTGTTCGCTATAGGTAGCCAGAGATCTTGTCGGATCCGGGTCAAATTTGGCACAGAGGCTAAATAGGTAAAAAAAAAGCCAGTGCCGTAAAAAAAATTTTTGAAATTCGAATTATTTAGAAGATATTAATTAAAAACAGAAGAAATGAGCATCTAGCTTACCATATTTGGCGACCTTGCTCCAGCAAAAAACGATTTATGCTTTCGCAACAAAGCAGGAAAGCTCTTAAAAGTATGTTGGATTCGAAAAAACATGGAGTTGGAATTACGCCAAGTTAAGATTCACGAGAAATAAATACGTGTGTTAACATAAAGTTAACTATTTTCAAATAGCAAGATCGTTTGGATACCAGGAGTTCAATATTAAAGATGACGCTTTTTTTTTTTAACCAGTCATATCCTTGGCAACGTTCTGTGAATATATGGCAACCCTTGTGAAAGCCGCCATTTTATCCCTTATGCTATGATTGAACTAGATTTGATTGCCACTGAAAGAACATTCCAGCGTTTTCGTTAATAATAATAAAAAAAAAAAATTTTAGATTTCAAATTATTTATTTTACCCTTGGGAGTGCTTAACTAAGGTATGATTGCGTCTGGAAGAAGATTTTACCGTATTGATTTAGATTTTACTACATTCGTATTAGGTATGTAAATCTTTGTCCTAAAATCTTAAAAAAAATTAATAAATAAAAAGAAATATACCAAAAATAGCGAAATGCAATCGGAAAGTAATTTTATTTTGCAGCATGCATATGTTACGTAATGTTACGGTTGTAGCATGGTTAAATACAAAATTAAATGAGTAAATGGGAAATTTTTAATGCATCATATGTTTCAAAAGTGATTTTGCAACATTCAAAATGAAGAACATTTTCAGCTGAGTGAGTTAAGTAATTAAATTCATAAACCTAAGCAACGGACTAAAATGCCACTTATTAATTCTAAACTCTAGGCCTCCTGCAGACGATAATTCTGATAACACGGAAGAACAATTGCTAGAATAAGCTCGACTTTTAGTAGTCTTAAGAGGCATAGTGACGTCAGCTCAATGTATTCACAGTCGAATCGATTGCCAATGTTAAAATGATGTTCTTTTTTAAATAAAAGAAATTTTACTATAATTATTTTAATTACTATATAGTTGCGCTGATCCCTGACTTCAAGATAAAACTTTTTCCGCCATTACTGCAAAACATTGCAATGTCAAGGACAAAAAGCCTAATAATTTCTACACCGTTTGTACGATCCGCTTGAAAATTTTCATAATTATGTATAAAAATATAGAAAACAATCTGTGCCACTTTAAAAATCTGAAAATCCACCCGTTCCCTCATTTTAAAGCGATTTTTCGCTATTTTCGGCAACATTTCATTCCCGAGAGTCAAAAATGTTAATCATTTGCGTAACAAAATTATCTATTGCAAATGACAATGACTTCATTTTGACGTCATACTTAACAGCTTTTTCCAGATTTATAAGTTTATTTATTTATTTCATCTTATAAATAAAAATGAAATTCTGTTTGTGGATTTGATTAGTATACAAATACACAAAAATGGACCTATCAGCCTGAAATTTTGCACAGAAATGTAAAATAATATAGAATAAATTATAGTCCACTTTAAAACTTTGAAAGTCCACCCGTTCCCCATTTAAGAGATTTTTTATGTTCTCCACGCAGAAAGCTTTCCGTAATAGTAACCCCTGTAGTGAAAAAAGTATGAAATAAGCATCATTATTGCCATGTGTGGCGATTTTGCCGAATAAAAGGTTATAAATTCTTAAAGTAAAAATAAAAGAATAATAATGATTTTTTTTTAAAGTTTATATTTGTAAGGTTATTTTTTTTTAAATTATAATATCGTGTGCATGGGAAATCAGAGCAGGAATGTAATGTTTTATACGCAAAACAATAAGAAATGTCGATTTCCGAGGCTAATATGTAAAATTTTTTAGTTTGGCGAAAAATAAAATGGCTAATATGCCGATTTTGAGAAAGTGAGTTCTAGCGGTTTGCACAGTTTTCGGCTTGGCGCAATTTACTGAGAGCTTAAGGAAATAGATTTTTGAAAACAAGTGCATAGATTTTATTAGAATACAGCGTTAAATTCTGATAATCCGTACAGAAATAATGCAGTTATTAAGGGATTTCGAGCAATCTATCTTCAGAATTCTCGCCAATTGAGTATATTGATTTAAGTTAGGGGAATTCCGCCAAATTTCAGAAAATTGAAATCTTCGCATTTAGTACATCGGAGTAAACGATGAATAAAACACGTTATACGTTGATAATTAAAAAAAATGCGGCTATTAAGGAATTCCACTTTTGAAATAAATGCCTGCTTTACTTATTGGCGGTCAAACCATTTCCCATTTTGATTGCTGCTAAGTCAATGCTTCGAATGATTCCCTGAAAAAAATTTGCAAAATGGCGTATGTTGGCCCTTTGGCGATACATAGATTTGAAACTGTATTTGAGACTGGTATATATAATAACACTGGTTATAGATAAAAATGAATGTTGGTATGTGTGTATGAGGTTGAAAAACTCCAGCACCGTTTGACCGATCACCATGAAATTTGGTTAACCTAAGTCTTTTATCATGGAGAAGGTTTTTATGGTATCCGTTTTCCTCTAACTTGCCACTAGATGGCGCAGCAGAACGTCGAATTCTATTCCGTTTAGCCGTTTGCTATGCGAATATCGTCCAACTGATTTCGATGAAACTTGGTGCACGCGGATATTAGAAAACGGGGAATATTTTTCACTATCCATTTTGCTGTAACTTGCCGCTAAATGGCACTGCAACGCATCAACCTCTATACCGTTCGACCGATCGGCATAAAAATTTTTATACTTACACATTTGAGCACGAATAATATATTCTAACTGTGTTCCTTTTGATGTTATACACCATTAGATGGCACTGCAATGCATTATTGTTTTAACTCGCCACTAGATGACCCTGCACAGGCCAAATTCCTGACCATTCAAACGGTCGCTATGAAAATCAGTATACATAGCTATTTGAACAATGAGAATATTTTGGCGTTATCCATTTTGCTACAACTCGCCACTTGACGGCGCTGTAGCAAATCATTACTTTAATTAATCACTAGATGGTTAACTGAACACTAGATGGTAACTGATCGCTATGAAAATAGGTATACATAGATATTTGAACATGGGGAAGAGTTTGGCGCTATCCATTTTCCTATAATTTGCCACTCGATGTTGCGTCCACACATGAACTTCAGGACTGTCCAGCCGATCATCATGAAAATTCGTATACATTGATATCTGAATGCGAAGAATATTTCCGCCGTATCCGTTTCACTAAAACTCGCCACTAGATTGCGCTACTCCGCATCGCCTTCTGCATTGTACAAACCATTGCCTTGAAATTCGGTATTGATGATTAACGAATACAATATAACGCGATATCCATTTTGATATATCTCTTTATTACAATAAATAGTAATCACAACAAATCGTAATATCGAAAAGTCCATTCATTCCCGTGCGAAGAACGGGTACTTCAGCTAGTGTTATAGAGTTATGAAGCAGGCAAATAGAAATTTTGATTTTTGAGAGGATGTTTAATTTTATATGTTATAGAATATCCCCCCGTCTGAGAATACGCTGACCACCAATGCCTGCATTGGAGGACAGACTCACTCAGCAGAGTAAGGAAAAGGGCGTAGGCTTAAATTTGGAAGAAAGTTTTAAAAATTTAGTACTTATAAAACACGTGTCCTGTGAAAAATTTAAATTACAATTATAAAATAAAACTGCATACCCCTTTTTGTCAACTACCTCCTGTTAAGGTCGATTTTTAAAAGAACTTGAATTTTCCTTCGTTACATTTTAATGCAAGAATTTTATTGCTATCTTCATTTTCCTTCTATATATGAAGTCGAAATGAAAATAACGTTTTGGTCCCTCACACCATTTTGGACACGAACTCTAAAAAAATCCTGAAAAGGATTGTTGTGCATGCGTGTTCGCTACATTTTAAAGCAAAAATTTTATAGCTGTTTCCCTTTGAGATAGGATAGGAAACTCGAAAATAAAATTTTTGTCTCTTATCCCAGTTTTGATACGCATTCTAAAGAACCCTGAAAAATAATTTTAAGCATTTGTGTTCACTATACTTTTAAGCAAGAATTTTACGGCTATCTCTGTTTTCCTCTGATATATCAAGGGAAGTGTGAAAAGAACGTTTTGGACCCTTACCCCCGTTTGGGTGCGAATTTTAAAAACCCTGAAACGAATTTTATTTATTGCTGTTAGTTACATTTCAAAGCAAGAATTTTATAGCTATCTCTTTTTTTCATCTGAGATATAAAGGGAAGTATAAAAAGAACGTTAAAGAATGTTTCGGCTCCTTACGCCCGTTTGGGTGCGAATTCTAAAAACCCTGAAAATGACTTTTAGGTAATTGTGTTAGTTACATTTTAAAGCAAGAATTTGAAGGCTATCTCTTTTTCCAAATGAAATATGAAGGGAAACGGGAAAAGAACGTTTTGGGCCGCCACTCTCGTTTGTGTTCGAATTTTTTAAAATCACTTCTTAAATGACCCCTTGGGCCCAAAATCTATAAAATCTAAAATTTTCATGTCTGTATATCCGGTAGATTTGGCTGGCGATGATTGTCAGTCAGTCAGTCAGTCATTCATTCAGTCAGGACATCTTCCTTTATATAGAGAGATTATATTAATTGATATTCAAAGCGATTTATTAAACTCAAGAAAAATAATTGCCTCTTACTGCAACATTAATTCGACAACTGTATAATTTTACGTCATTTTTAAACGCGTGATATCAAAATGACGTCAATCTCACATGCAAAAACTGACTTGAGTTATTGAAACCAAGAGAAAAGATCCCACGTTATTCACTGATCCACTTTTATCAGACATTGATAAATATTATTATTTCACTCGCGGCGCAAATTTATATCTAAGCCTATTAACCTGAATGGGTTTCTTAAATATTTCTAAATTACGTTGTCATTTTCATTCATTGTCAACAGAATGACGTCAATCTCACTTGAATTTTCAAAGTAATAAATAAATAAATCTAAGTTTGTTAACTCCTTGCTAACCTCATGAATGTATGGGGCACGTTTTACTAATTGGTTAATTTTTTTTTTGTACGGGGCCAACAAATGGCCATACAAATGGCCAAAAAAAGTGTCATTTTAAAAATATTAACGAGAGGAAATATTTCTTTTCTACTTTTTTTCGAGATTTTTTTTTTCAATTTGCATTGGCCACTTCTCTGTAATGGATAGAGAACTAAAATGTGTTATCATCTTTTTGGGACATCCTGTATGCTGTGATCATTTTAAAGCTCCAATACCGCCGTTTATAAGGTATCTTTCTATTTCATGTGCCAACCATTAGAGCCATTTTTCTTTTTCAAATAGATTCTGAAGAACCCGCTTTAATATTACAGCAAGTGCCGACATACACGTAACACGCTGAGGGGAAGAGGGGAAAATTGCCCCCCCCCAACCAATAATTCAAAAAAATTCAGATATCACCTGTTTGAAAGTATTTTCTACGCTAGAAAACATTTTCTCCCCCCCCCCCCAACTACAAACGCTGCATGCCAATTTACGCCAATGAGTGACAAGGTTTTTTAAGTGAATGCGAACTGCTCACGAGTAGAAGGTGCGGGATGTGTTTTTTCATGTGCCGGATCTGTTTGTGGATATTGTTGTGGAAAAAAACTATTTATTTAGCAGAACACATTTCACAACCAGTTATGTTTAAGGTGAATTATCGTTCGCTGGTTATTATTTTTTTTAACACAATACGCTTGTTTATTAGAAAACAACCGTCTGTCTTAACATTGATTTTTTTTTTTAAACTTTGCATAATAACGCACGTAAATGATATTTATCGATAAAAGGATCATTTCGGCGGGTACAAAAGGTCCGGCCTTCCTCAGTTGTAAAAAAAAGTTCCAAGAATCCGCAAGAGCATAAAGCCTGGAACCCAACCGTCCGAGTTATTGGTGTGTTATGTATCTGGTCCATTATTAATGAGGGACATGTCTTTGAAACATACTATGTGCTTGGTTTTTAAAAAAACTTCCCGCTTATGCTTATGCTGACTTAGTCCTCTTCTAGAATGATTCATCTTTGGATGTTGCTTTAAAACACTAATGACTATTGACTGGTTTTACTGGGGTACTATTGTCCAAGTTTCAAGAGGTTTTTGATTGGAAGTTTTAAATCGGACTTTTTGGTACGACACAAAAAAAAAAAAATGACCGTGCCTTCAAAGAAGAGAGCAGAGAGAATTTCTTAATCCAACCAAATGATCCATGTTGCACGTTACGTGGCCGAAAGATTTAGGGACACATAATCTATTTAAGACTAAAAATGGCAAAGCTTCTTGAAATAAAATTTGAAAATGAATGGTTTTCTAGACAAAGTTGGGATGGGGCCGACGCTACGGTCATCCAAAATATCCCTATCCAAAAGTACGGCTCTTCTATCCCATCACATGTTAGTTAGCATTAGTGGTAATGAAGTCTCTGATAGACTGGCCAAAGGGGGTAGTGAGAATGAAACGGCCACTGGCTCTTCACTTACTTATCAAAAGTTATACTCAAATGAAAGATCTCTACTGAATTTCATATGGAATATTCCACCAACATCCCCTGGCTCCCTGCTGGAAATCAAATGTGGCCGTGGCTCCCAGACTGCTCTGACTAGATTAGCAAGCGGCCAAATGCAGAAACGATACCTCTGGGGATGGCAAGCCGCACCAGTGGCATAGTGCATTGCTCACTGAACTGGAAGACGGAAGTTGCCTGGTTCGAAATCAGGTCCCGTCCGCCAACCTAACCGTTCGGAGTTTTCCCTGGTTTTCTTCGAAACATAGAGTAAATACGGGTTATGACCTCTTAGAAAGACTCCACGGGGTGCACCCCACCCACAATCCTACATCCTTCGTGCAGATAATTGGCTTTACTCCCAAAACACGACACAACACAACTGGAGGTGGCAAAACTAAGCCTAGGGCCTTCTGCTTCGTATTTGTTTCAAAATTAAGAAGCGCCGCTAACGATTGGTCGTGCTGCCATCTATCGGCTTCCGAATGAGGTAGAAATGAGCACCTCGGGACTTTTTGGTAGGAATTAGCATCCCCTTGGCCAGTACTGCCGCTGTCGAACTAATCCGGATTTGGAGTTGGTACAAAATGCTTTAAAAGGAAAAGTGACGAAGCTCCCATAATCCTTTAAAACAGGACAGAACAATTGGCCACCTCAAATGTCTTTCCTTTGACAGCGGCAGAAAAATCCAATCCACTTGTAAAAGATGGTATGACCATCCAGCTTCACCAGATCATGTTCTGGATTGCATCGGACTTTCTAAGGGAGACGTAACATCCTATCCCCTTATTATTATTGATTTTTTGGCGGTCAGTAACCTTCTGGAGCGGATCTGACATTCGCAGATCATTCGAGGATAAGCAACAACAACAACGGCACTTTCAGTGTTGCATACCCCGACATCCTGCTCAATGTTTCAATCACAGTATAATAATTTTATTAATTTATTTCTATTTTTATTTTTATTTTTTTGGGGGGGGGTATTCTTTTCACGCTGATTTTTTGTTGAATAATAATTTTTTTCTTTTAAATCCATACTGACCACTTAGGCTAGACCCTGTTGATTTTCTCGCCCTCGCGTAATTATCATCTTGTGCTTTTCGCTTTATGTCCTAGTCTGGACCTTGCGCCAATTACTGCCATTCGACAAACAAACAGAACCACGTTGAACTTGTTTCACTGTATTTAACTTGTTTCACTGTAAATTCTTTCATACTCAATTTTTGTAGATTAGAAAAAGCCCTCGCATTTTACTTTGCAATCGCCAATATGCTTTCTGAATGATTACACCAAAATAAAGAAAGAAATCAAATTGCATCAGCTGTCCTCTCCATTACACAAACAATTAAAATGCTCAGTGTCCAAACAAACGGAGCGAGCTTTGTTCCATTCGAACACTCCACACATACAGAAAACTCTAAAGAAGGTCGTCTTGGAGAATGAGGTACCTATCCAAGACCATATACAGTCCCTGTGATATATTAATGTGACCACCAGCAACTATATAATTTTTACTTCCTGAAAATGTAAAAAAAGTATTGTCGCCTTGAAAAACATCCGGCTGTGAGATTTTGGCGTGTTTACGCGTTTTGAGGTCTTCCGAATTCATTTATGCTATTCTTACGGTGATGCCTGTATGTGAGTGAGCAAGATAGCTCATAAACGGAGCACTCGGCTGAGCTCAAATTTTCTATATATATTATAGATAACCCTCGTAACAGGTATTGATGTCGGTGTATATAAGACGTGCAGTTTTTTTACAGGGCTACTAAAAATAATTCTTATACACTAAGACCTATCAACTGAAATTCTTGAAGTGCGTTAGCGTCTAAAAGTCGCATTCTATCGAACACTAGTTGGATATGTATTTTATAGGTGACAGTCATATGACTGACATAGATTTTGGTGTGTAAATCTTTTTGTTTGTTAACAGAGTTGCAAAAAATAATTTTGGTGCATATGGAACATATAGTTTTTTACAGGGATACTAAAAATACTTCTTATACATTACCACCTAACGAGCGCAAATTCTTGAAAGTGCGCTAGCGCCTAAACGGTGCACATGATTAAGCCACAACTGAGTGTATATTATAAGTCACGGTCATGTGAGCTGTATAGATTTTGGTGTTTATGGAGCTCATAGCTCGGTCACAGGGTTGTAAAAAACATTACGGCCTATAGACATGTCATTTAAAATGCGCGTCTAAATGGTGCATTCGAATTGGCTCAAATTGTGTGTGCATATTATAGCTCACCGTCATACAACCTGTATAGATTTTGGTATGTTTAATATTCATAGTTTTTGTGCAGGGCTACTTAAAAAAATCTTATACATTATGATCAAATGCTCGGAAAGTGGAGATGAGTCACTACTTCCTCCTTTTTAAGGAAAAACTTCTATGAGCATATTGCTATTTCACAGTAGTAGCCATTCTTCCGTCAGTATCTCCCGACAAATTTTCATTAATATAGCAACACTGGTAGAAATTTTCTAGTGGTCACATTTTTAAGCTAGGGACTGTATACCTACCGTTTCCACCAACAAGCATATGGCCGCCACCGTAGGCCGTATATCGAATCATGAATGTGGCTTATGAGCTTTCAGGCATCGTTTGGTCTGGAAGCCAAATTAACCCGGTTTTTAGACGATCTCAAAACTTTAAGAAAAACTCCTGACTACGATTCTGCATTGGTCACAGACTTTGCGATATTTTTTTTTTTTTTTTTTTTTTAAATCTAGATCCACATAAATCGTTAACATGAAAATGCTGAAATCGACGTTGGGATACGTTTAAATGAACCGCGATTTTACAATTTATCGATTTATAGCTCAATCCTATGAACTATGCTTACGCAGTAGTATAATAGCAAATGAGAATGTGTCGGAAATAGTTTTCTGCTCAGTACTTTCATCATTATGGATCTTTCTCATTCGTCTGTACATATCACGTGACAGTATTATTGTTTGATTTTCAGGGAGTATTCTCTGAGTAACAAGTATTTTATTTTTTTTTTTTTTTTTCATTACAGAATGTTGAGATGTTCAGCACTATAGGTGGCGTTCTTGGCATCTGGCTGGGGATTTCTCTCTTCTCTCTGGCCGGTGTTATTGGAAGTACCTGCATCTGGATGACATCTAAAATTAGAGGTTCAAGAGGACATTCTAACGTAATGGAAATATGAAAAATTAGAACTTTCGTCTGAATTTATTCCTATATTTACCTGGTGAAATATCTATTAAAATGTTCTTTGTGGGTTTTTCTGTTTTTTTTTTCTTTTCAGTAAATGTTTGCGCGCAAACAGACAGTTTATAGATTTAATATTATGTTATTATGCTATGACGAAATCAGTATAAAGAGTTGAAGAATAATTCAATCTATTGCAGTTTACAAAAACCACTTTAAAGACGTGTTTTTTACTTGGAAAAGACATGTATTTGCATAGATTTCATATATTTAAAGTTTAAACCTCACAAGAAAAGCTCGCCTACTTGGCTTACAGCTGTAGAAGTTCTACATTTCACATGAAATCACACGAGTGATAATGAAATTTCATAGTTTTACTAACTGAAAATAGATAAAAATCATGGAATGAATCTGACACATTTTAATACCGACACCCCCCCCCCCACTGGCATTCATATTCCATTTTAATTTATGATGAAGTGCGTTCATAATGGTACACGTAAACGTTAACCTGCAACCTAATTCGAAGGCGATTTTTCAGGTTAAAAAAATCTAAATCAAAAAAAGTGTTAACTGTTATAATTTTGCACTCTTTACTATACAAGCTTTTTCAAACTGTTTGATCAGAGGGAATTTTTTTTAATCTATTGACTTTAGCACTACATTTTCAATAAGAAAAAAGTTTTTGAGTGACTTTCCAGTTACTTTCTATGCCATAAATTTCTCTTAAAGGTGACCGTGCATACAAAAAGCAAGCCCGAACTTAGAGAAGTCAATTTAAAAAAATTATTCTTTTATACATAATGCTGACATGAAGTTACTTTTTATGCCATAAATTTATAAGAGACTGCATACATTAAAAGTAATAATAACTCTTAAGGGTGGCCCTGTTGTATACAAACAGCCAAGGGTGGAAAATGCCCAGACAGCACAGCAAACTTGCAGCAAGCGTGATTTAATCAAGTCAATAAACTTGAATTAAGCTTGAAAATTTCAAGCGTGTAAGCTTAATTCAAGCTTGAATCAAGTGTTCAAGTTTACACTTGCCCATCTTGCATTAAGCTTGACATAGCAAGCTTAAAAAATTTTTCTAAAAAAAAATTTCTTAAATACACGGGGCGCCCGTCGGCGAACTTGCCCCACATATTTTATTTTTCCACGTATTTTCCCCTCTATGCTGAAATTTCAAGTTAATTTAATATGTTAGGAAATAAAAATGATTTAAATACTCTAGTGGGGGGGGGGAATCAAATGATTACGAGTTTAAATTTCATTCAAATTTAAATAAATCGTTTGAAATCAATTGAGTTTCTAATTAGTGCTTAAGGTACATGAATACGTTGAAAAGGCGAATTTTGGCCAAAATTGACAATTTTTTTATTATTTCATTGGACACATAATTTATTTAGCTTTCCAAAACATGTTCGTTCTTGATTCTAAGTTTATTAGAAGCCGAGTTATTAAGGATTTTCGGAAACCCCGCAAACCGAAAGTGCGCAGTTGTGAAAGCGAAAGTCAGCGTTTAAAGGCCCAGAAATGT
Source organism: Cheiracanthium punctorium (assembly GCA_038373885.1). Classification (NCBI taxonomy): domain Eukaryota; kingdom Metazoa; phylum Arthropoda; class Arachnida; order Araneae; family Cheiracanthiidae; genus Cheiracanthium; species Cheiracanthium punctorium. The sequence goes on along the minus strand of JAWZYV010013214.1, from coordinate 45,969 downwards.
GTTAAAATTGTAAATAAACAAAGCTTAATTTTGAAATGTGATTTCAGTAAACTTTCAAGGTAATACTTAAAATAATTAAACTTCTGAAAACCTACTTAACTTCATAAACTTCTGAAAATGAAAGTTTCAATGGCGTTTTGTGGAAATTTATCCCTAAGGAAACGTTTGTTGAGATACAGACTCTTAAACTGGGAGCTTACATGGCTGTAATACAGTTTAACAAAGGTTTCCAAGGTGTAATAGACATATTGAAGGTTGTAGGAGTACAACCTAGCTCATGTACCGTACAAAAGTTTTGTTAGCTCGGCAAAAGCAGAATTAGCGAGTCGTTTCGTCACTCACTACCTACCGCAAAACTTGTCAGAAAAAAAGAAAAGGTTGTGCAAAAAAAGAAAATCAGCTAAATTTGAGCGAAAAGAGGGTGTAACTTATAAATGTGGTGAATATTAACTTTCTGGTTAAATATTTTGTTACAAAAAAACAACATTTTGTACTTTAAACGCGTTTTCCTCAAAACTGATTTTTGCTCAAAATGCACGCATTTCAAAAAGGATAACATAAAATATTATCATCAGGTATTCATGATATTTTGTGGAGTTTATCTATATAATGTTATCCAGGGCATGACCTATCAGAATTTTATTGTAATAATATTTTCTGAATTATAGCCAGTTATATAAAAAATGACAGTACATAATCCTCAGAAATTTCATAATAAATCTTCGACTACCTCTGAAATTCTTATTTATAACAAAATACTTGAGATTATAGGTCATTCAATAGATAAAAGTATGTAGTTCATTTTGGTGTTACTTTTATTCGAATAAGTTAAGTAGGTTTTTTTACTTTTATTTTCAAAAATCTCAAAAAATTCATTAAATTTCAACCTATATTTCACATTTCTGAAAAATAGTACTGAAATATACTAAATTTTTGAAGTCCATTATTTATATTTATTGAAATTGAATAAAAAAAAGTGTTATAATATATTTATACAACGTTTTTTAAAAAAAAAGTGCTCCGAACGTATTCGGATACCTTAAAAATTTCCTTTTAAATAATTTTGAATATATTTTTTAAATCTCAATAAAATGATTGTATCGTTCTCAACACAGTAATTGATTTAAAAATTAATTTTTAAAAATGTGATAAAACATATTTATTACCGCATAGCTTTTCAATGGTTTCTGGATATAATACTCTTGAAGGTAAAATATGTACAGTACATAAACCATTCTTTGTGGAACAGGAACCTCAATCTCAAAAAAAAAAAAAAAAAAAACTGTTCGTGTTCAGTTTGCCTCAGGCTTCCCGTACGCTATCTCCGACCATTACCATAGATACCTTTGTACTTTTGTCAGAGGAATCTCCCCTATTTGTTGGAAGGGACACGACCTTCATGACCTTGACATGTAGCTTGACTGGCTAAAAGCAATTAATTCCTTTTTATTTAATGTTGTAAATATCCCTGATGTTCATGTAATATATGTTCTCAAAATATAAAAAGTGGCTCCTTTACTTCAAAAACAAAAGATTTTGGAACATGCCAATATTTGATTAAATGCCATTATCGTATTTACTACAAAACAAAATAAGTCCAATATTTAAATAAAAATTATTATTCTGATGAGGGGGGGGGGTATTTTTTTTTCTGGTTCGCGTTTTTACCGGTTCGCGTTTTTACCGTTCGCGTTTTTTCCTACATTCGCTAGCACAACTACTATTTTGGCTCTGAAAAGAGTCGTGCGTCCCCTTTCAATGCAGTAAATATTCCGGCAGGCAGGTGCAATCGCTCATCCCTCCCCAGGGAACAGTAAATCCGCACAGGTGCGAAGCAGATGTAGCGGACGGGAGCGGGAAGATCACGCAGGAATGCGGGGGAACTTCCGGTCAGGAGCTACCTCGAAGTCTAACCAGAGCTGACACACTCTTATGTGGGCGGGGGGTTCTGTCCCCGTCGAAGTGCGAATGAGTGATGGATGTGTGCGCGTTAAGGTGATACCAAGGTGATAAGATGGCATCCGTCCAACGCCCTTAACGCTGATTCTTACCCTTGGGCCAAACCGGGCCGCTATTGGCCCGCATTTATATCTTATAAACACCACTTTTACACTTTAATTAAAATTCACGGACACCAAAATGGCACAATTTTTTTTTCTAAAAAGCATTCTACTGTAATGACTCGGGATCGATAAAACCGATACACAGACCAGCTACTCCAATCTCTCTTCTCGGCCATCACTGCTGACACATATGTCCTATAAATATTTCAATTACTATCAATTTAACTAAATAATATTCCGACAGATAGAGCCACCAAATTCAGATTTTCTCAAAAGTTGTGGTTTTTCAAGCCGTTCTTGACCTGAGGTCTCCATCACTCATTCACCCCACGATGAGGACAGATCCGGCCATCACAGGAGATCGGTGCCGGATTAAGACAGCGCGGGGCCTGTAGCAAATGTTGCCAAGGAGCCCCGTGTTCAGAGTCGCACCCAGAATGCTTTTTCTTTTTTGAACGGGAGGAGTTCACCCTCACATTAGAGTGACGCGCACAGCCAGCTGCGTCAAAAAAGGGTCTCTAGATCTGTGGCACGCGATGAACGTTTCGATCGTCCGCCATCTTGCTGGTAGTTAAGTCGAGCGATGGCAACGGCTGCCCTTTTTTCAGCATTGGGAAAGGGTTGCGCCTCAAAGGGTTAATGCAATATCATACTTGTTACATAAAACGACGTTGATCTCACGGTCAGTTTGCACTAAATAAATAACTAATTTCATATTTTATTTTTAACAGATTATTTGAATTTTTATGAAGCTTTGTTCTTTAGTGCTATGTGCAAATTCTCCATTGCTGAATCTTGAGGGACGTTTTTGATTTCCCTCATAAGTTTCCATTGAATTTTTGCCTGTGGAAAGGTTTTATTTTGCGTGAGAAATACGGTACTTGTGAAAGCTTTTGTAATGAGCAGACTGTTATGAGAAAGTCACTGGCCATTAGTGCCTGTGAATTTCGTACAGCTGATTATTCGACGAAGTTGTAGGAGCAATAAAGTTTGTGTTCCGTCCTTAGAAGGGGACTTCTTACTAGAACATTCTACTCCTACTGCACTTTAGAATGACGAACCCAGGATACGAGCAGAGTTTTCTGCAACAGTATTAACATAGGATTACTTATCGTTTAGTTAGCTGAGAAGCGCCCTTTTAAAAATATGAATATAACAAATACTTTTAATTTAATAAACATGAAATATTTACTAACATGGTATATTGTGCTTTAATCTATACATCGTCGAAACAGATCTTCGATTTTTAAAATCCATAATCTAATTTCGCTATAACATAACTATAATAATTAGAAGATTATCTTCATGCATTTAAAAAATAAAAAAAAAAAACCTTGCGGAATTTGAAAATAAATACCTTTTCTATTTGTAAAAAATTAAAAATATATCTACGAATACTATTTTGTGCGTCTTTTTTTAGATATAAGCAATTTTAAGTATTTGTTATACTATTCGAAAATGCACATTTTAAAACTCCTTTTAGTTGTAATGAAGGCGTAGTGCGAGGGCGGCACAAACACGCACACAAGAAAGAGCGAATCGGCGATCTTTTGAATTTTGACTGTTATACAAATAAGCATGTTAGACTTATGTTTATGGTTTAATAGTTTCTATCTCGCCACTGGAAGGGGCTGCATATCCGCGCCTACAAAATAAAATCCCCTCTATCTTACTAATATAAACAGAATTCCTCAGTCCATACGTATTTATTGTACAGTATGAGGGATTGTTCATTAAATTATTAGGTACTTATTTTGTTCATTTGCCTTATTACCGATTTTGTTTTTCTTTGGTGTCTGAACATGTACGGAATTCAAGAGCAGAAAATAGAAGTCCCCCTTATGTAAGAAAACGTGTCCATACTCTATTCCAATTTCAAATTCTGCTTTTAAAAGTATAATTAAAAATCCAAAAGATGGCACTGCAATCGCCGGTTTGGCTATTTTTGGCTAATTTTTAGAAGCCATTTGGCTATATTCATAAATTTTGATCTGGCAACCCTGCCAAGTCTGAACCAATCTCTTTGTTCCACATGCGGATAGGGGCAGATTAAATCCTAATACAAGAACTTAGACCTTTTCTACCTTCCAGTTTGACAGGGGCAAATAAGAGCGCGCAGGGAGAAATGCATTAGAAGATGGGTTCATGCGGGGCCTTCGCAATTAGTAACGGGCCTGCGTGTGTATTTTGATGAGCCATCCAAAGAGGCCTACGGATGCTCGAGTCTTCACGTATACATCAGGCATTTTTTAAGCTTCCCAGTGCTTTCAAACGTTATTTAATGTAGTTTTAAGTAGTAATTGTGTTACTAATTCAAGTACGAACTCATGATTAATTTGTTTGCTATGATACATATTGACATAAAGAAAATAGATGCATATAATTTGAAGGAAAAACAAAGTAGCGCTTACTCTCGTGATTCACGATTGCTTATTTTAGTTTCAAGTGGATATTTAATATACTTTAAAATAACTAAATACACAAATGAGAAAGACATTTTTATAATGAACTAGCTGAAGTACCCGTTTCTTCGCACGGGAATGAATGGACTTTTTGATATTACGATTTGTGGTGATTACTATTCATTGTAATAAACAGATATAGCAAAGTGGATATCGCGTTATATTGTGTCCAATAATCATGCATACCGAATTGCAAGGCAATCGTTTGTACGGTGCAGAAGGCCATGCGGCGTAGCGCAATCTAGTTGGCGAGTTTTTAGCAAAACGGATACGGCGAAAATATTTTTTCGCATTCAGATATCGATGTATACGAATTTTCATGACTATCGGCTGGACAGTCCTAAAGTTCATGTGTTGACGCGACATTTAGTGGCAAGTTATAAGAAAATGGATACCGCCCAAACTCTTCCCCGTGTTCAAATATCTATGTATACCTATTTTCATAGCGATTCATTTGCACAGTCAAGAAGTGATACACTGCAGGGCGATCCAGTGGTTTCAATAAAGTAATGATTTTGCTACAGCGCCGTCAAGTGGCGAGTTTATAGCAAAATGGATAACGCCAAAATATTCTCATTGTTCAAATAGCTATGTATACTGATTTTTCATAGCGACCGTTTGAATGGTCAAGAATTTGGCCTGCTGCAGCGTCATCTAGTGGCGAGTTAAAATAATAATGCATTTGCAGTGTCATCTAGTGGTGAGTAACATCAAAAGGAACGCAGTTAGAATATATTTCTTCGTGCTCAAATGTGTAAGTATAAAAAAAATTTTATGCCGATAGGTCGAACGGTATAGAAGTTGATGCTTTTCAGCGCCATTTAGCGGCAAGTTACAGCAAAATTGGATAGTGAAAAAAATATTCTCCGTGTTCTAATATTCGCGTGTACCAAATTTCATCGAAAATCGGTTGGAACGATATTCGCATAGCAAACGGCTAAACGGAATAGAATTCGACGTTTCTGCTGCGCCCACATTGTGGCAAGTTAGAGGAAAAACGGATAGCATAAAAAGCTTCTCCATGATAAATGACATAGATGAACCAAGTTTCATGGTGCAACGGTGCTGGAGTTTTTCAACCTCATACACTCATACCAAACATTCATTTTTATCTATAACCAGTGTCATTATATATCCCAGTCTCAAATAAAATCCAGTTTTCAAATCTAAGCCTCGCCAAAGTGCCAACATACGCCATTTTTGCAAGCGTTTTTTTCAGGAAATCATTCGAAGCATTGACTTAGCAGCAATAATATATGGGAAATGGTTCGACCGCGAAAAAGTAAAGCAAGCCTTTTATTTGAAAAAGTTGAATCCCTTAATACAGCCGAATTTTTTAAAATTATCAACTATAACGTGTTTTTATTTCATCATTACTCCGATGTACTAAATGAGAAGATTTCAATTTTCTGAAATTTGGCGGAATTCCCCCCAACTTAAAATCAATGTACTCATTTGGCGAGAATTCTGGAGATAGATCAATTGAAATCCCTTAATAACTGCATTATTTCTTCACGGATCATTAAAATTTAAACGCTGTATTCTAATAAAAACCTTTGCACTTGTTTTCAAAAATCTATTTCCTTAAAGCTCTCAATAAATTGGCGCCAAGCCGAAATCTGTGCAAACCGCTAGAACTCACTTTCACAAAATCGGCATTTGAGCCATTTTATTTTTTCGCCAAAACTAAAATAATTTACCTATTAGCCTCGGAAAATCTTCAATTCTTATTGTTTTGCGTGTAAAGCATTTACATTCCTGCTCTGATTTCCCATGCACACGATATTATAATTATAAAAAAAAATAACCTTACGAATATAAACTAACAAAAAAAAATCATTATTATTCTTTTATTTTTTACTTTGAGAATTTAAAAACATTTTTATTCGGCAAAAAATCGCCACACATGGCAAACCACGATCCTTATTTCACACTTTTTTTCACTACAGGGGTTACAATTACGGAAAGCTTTTTGCGTGAATAGCATAAAAAATCTCTTAAATTTCCGGGAACGGGTGGACTTTCAAAGTTTTAAAGTGGACTACGATTTATTCTATATTATTTTACATATCTGTGCTAAATTTCAGGCCGATAGGTCCATTTTTTGTGGATTTGTATACGAACGACATTTTATTCAGCAAAATCGCCACACATGGCAACTACGATCCTTATTTCACACTTTTTTCACTACAGGGGTTACAATTACGGAAAGATTTTTGCGTGAAGAGCATAAAAAATCTCTTAAATTCCGGGGACGGGTGGACTTTCAAAGTTTTAAAAGTGGACTATGAGTTATTCTATATTATTTTACATATCTGTACTAAATTTTCAGGCCGATAGGTCCATTTTTGTGGATTTGTATACGAATCAAATCCACAAACAAACAAACAAACAAACAAACAAACAAACAAACAAACAAACAAACAAACAGAATTTCATTTTTATTTATAAGAAGATATTTCATGAACGTAGTCGTATTTCCTACGTTATTTTAAACAATTCAACATTAATCTTTAACAAATGATATATTAAAGCGCATTCCAGTATTTCGGGATATCCTGTATATTGGAGAAAATTGATAAAATACGCTCTATAGCGTGATCCCTGAATTAATTATTATATTGTTCTTTTGTCGCTTTCTCAATCGAACTTAGGAATTGAGCAAGCATAATGAACGCTTGTACAAAATATTAACTACATTTGAAGTTTCTGTATAAACGGGCAAAAATCAATAATTTATAATTTACTGTATTTCTGCACTGTACCAGATGTAAGTCTTAATCACATAATCAAGGCATATAACTGATAAATAACATTTTCAACTAGCAAAAATAAATTGTCTAAATAGTATCACAACGTCATGCTTATTTACAAGAATAAAAACTACTCAAGTAATACGATTTCTGATTAAAATAATTTATTTATAAATAACACATGAGTAATTATTCACTAAACATGATTTACATACATATTTTTAGAATTTCTAAATACATTATAAGCGTTCACTTACCTTTACATTCAGAGCAAAATGTTCGAATTTTAGGATAAATTTTCATGAAAGAAAATGGCGCAAGATTCACAAAACGATTACCTACATCTAAAGTTCTTTAGTACGACAAAAGTATAAAAAAATTGTTTTAAAATAATAAAATAATATAACATTTATAATACTTAGAATAATAAAATAGAATACTGTGACTGGGGAAAACAGGCCTCAATGATAAACTCATTTTTAGGGATGGCAACTCATAAGCAGGCCCGTTACTAATTGCGAAGGCCCCGGTTCATGGGGGGAAAAGGACTTCCACGTTTTTAAGCAAGCGTTACAGGTGTCCCCTACAATTCGCCGACTGCGAATTCGCCGACATTTCCAAATTTCCCTTTTAGGACTTTTTGGGGGATTATACTCTCTCATTTATCTAGTGAGGTGAATACCGAAGGCGGGGGTATTCCGCTTCCCAGAGGTAATCTACATGGAACAGGTGAAATAAAGGAACAGGTTTTAAGAAAGATCACCTTACATATTGGAAAGATATAGATTACTAGCTGATGTGCTGTTTCATTCATTAAAAATTGTTTCAAAATTCCGATTATCCTCTAAAATATTAATTTCTTTTTCCACTCATCTTGAAAATAAATATTTTTCTATTATCATTATTTATCTGTGTAAAGTCACAATTATAATATAAGCTAAGAGTTATAAAAAATATTTTTCTTACTGAAAGTTTCAATAATGATGATATTCTTTTTTTTCCCCCAAAAGTAGTGTTTAACATTAAAAAAAGCTAATAAAACTATTAAATTATCTGCTTTTAAAATTTTTAGATTATTTTGAAGTCAGACTCGCTATATTGCTGAAGTAAGTATACAAAGCATTCTTGTGCTGTCAAAATATTTTTGTAGTATTCAAGGAAAACCGATACATATTGTTAAATGTATCTGCCTAACGTATCACCAAAGTGTCATTCCAATCGTCTCAGTGTCTTAACGTGCTAAACAGAAAAAAGAAAAAACATTAATTAAATTTTTTTTCTAGGAATTTTTTAAAAAGGACTATTGAGTAAGTCGAGTTGCTACCTAACATGTTACTAAAATTTCGTTTGTTCAGGCTGTTTTCGAGTGATGCGAAGAAATAGCTACTCAATTTCCATAAAATCTGAAAATATAATAAAATTTTGAAAACTATTCAACGCTATAGTTGAATAATAGCCTCTATTTTATCCACTTTAGTCGTTATTACGTGGTGGATGGAGAAAAAAGAAACTTGCATAACTTGACCAAATTTTTAGAAAAACTAAAAATTCCACTTGGAGCACTTCTTATTTTTTTTCAATTTCGCCACTCTCATACCTGTGTAAAGAAAACAATGTATTTTTGTAATAATAAAATTTCTGTGTTCGCAAAATTATTGATGTGATTATTACCTCTTATTCATAACAGAGTTATGCTTTTAGAATATTAATTATATGCTCACATTAGTAAAAGTGTACTCTATTCTGATAGGCAGTATATAAACTAGAATTCGCAAGGGGACTGATGATATACTGGGCACAGTTGTAGTGACTGAGATTTCAGTTTTAGTATCTGTAAATTTTTATGCAATAGAAGATAACTTTGATGTAATATTAATGATGTACTAAAAATTCTGAACAAGTAAAGAAAAAAGAATAAAAGGCATAAAAAAAACAGAATGGAAAATATATAAACCAAAAAAGATTTTTTAAAAATTGATTACAAGTGAACGTAAGCGCATTGCAGTTGATTTATGATTCATAATAGTATGCTTTTCTAGATTTATGAAAGTGAATTATCAATCTTTAAACTCTGCCCAGCAAACACAGACCTTTCGGGAGACAGTCGGACCGTAGTCGGCAGAGTGGGTCACTGTCGGTTTACTGTTGGCTTAGTGTCGGCAAGAAAAGAGAGGGATCGGTAAACTGTCAGTTACATGCCGGCAACTGATAGTAAGGAATTTGGAGTATCTGTTGCCGGATAGTGTTGTCGGTCCATTTGCGGCTAAAAATCGGCAAACCGCAAGTATCGGCAAGTGGCAATGGACCGATACCTTTCAGCCGATTACGGTCCGATCAACGGTGCCAACTATGGCCCGAATGCGGAATGATTTACACTATCCGACATTATCAATATATATTCAATAATAATTTAAAAAAAAATTTATAATTTCCAAAATTAAAATTACATTTTAAAATTGAATCATTCTCACAATTTTTGATTCCTTTTTTCTGTTATAGTTACTATGAAATACACAGTGGCGGATTATTGCAAGTTTCTCGGGGGGGGGCGGTTAGTTTGTCGGTGGGGGCGGTTAGTTAGAAGATTGGCATATACATCCATTTTATGGAAATAAAATAGGATCTTTTACATTAATTTCTTCTTTCTCGGGGGGGGGGGCGGTCGCCCCCTCCGCACAGCAGCATTTTGTGGTTTTCACCGAAACATTTGACTAAATACAAGGGTTAGGATCCCTTAGAAAGTCCCTCACGGAAGGCAATCACCCCGTAGACCTAGATCCCTAGAGTAGATAACTGCCCTCTCATCAAGACCACATCTTATATTTCCACGGCAGCATTTATGTTCCCCTGGGAAAATTAACTATTAATTGAACAAAATAAATAAAAACTTTGTATATAAAGCACGTATAAAATGATATATACATATAAAGATACGATCGTTTCGACAGAAAATTGTTCTGCCTACTTCAGTCGCGCAAAAGCAGTGAGAACAGAAAAAAAAATAAACACAATACACAATCAAGCATGTTCTGTCGAAACGATTGTATCTTTTCATATATATCATTTTATACGTGCTTTATATACTAGAAGTTTTTATTTACCTTATCTTTTAGCACTAGTATTTGCAGAGCCTGCTTATGACCAACGGGGGCATTGATGAATTTGGGGGCCCCCCCATCTATGAAATTTGTTTCTTTTTTCATAAAATTTTGATATAAAAAATATATTTCAGAACAATATTTGAAATTGGGGGCCCTTTAGAGCCGGGGGCCCTGGGCAAAGTCCCGATTTGCCCATGCGATAATAAGGCTCTGAGTATTTGGAGTGTTTTTTGGAGTGTTAACATAAGTTTTCCCCCTTTGTTGTTATTTAAAATTTCTACTGGAATTGCGATTGCCCCCCTTGGTACCTTTTTTATTTTTTATTTTTCACTTTTAAAATTTCTTTTCCACTAAAAAGCCCGCCATGAACATTTCAGCGGAGCTTTTCTATTTCTTTGATTGTTTTACGAAATGTTATTCATTACCACATTGACAGGATTTGGGTGATTTTTTTAAAAATCTGTATGTGTATTGCAGCAGAAAGAAAAAAAAAAGCACCAGCTGTTAAAAACGCGCCAAATCTGGACCATTAGTCCATCACAATATGCACTATATACGTTTATCATTGAACGCCAAGTTGGCTATTTTTTAAGCCCTTTTGATCTAGTAACCCTGTCACCCGCCGCCAAAGGCGCCGCATTCCTATTTACCTCGTGGTTCCTCCTGACTATACTTCGCTCGCACTTAACCTGAAAGCGTTGGGAAAGCTACAGCGGCCGCTTTACAGCTCGTATATCGGCCGTAACGCATGTATCACTCCGAGAATTCTCTCTTACTTTCTCTGCGTACCACAGCTGGCTGTTACTCCATTACTTGGCGCAGAACAGCTCCCTTCCACTATAGGGGGCCTCCTCCGCTCTTGCGACCTTCTTTCTCCCCTACTCCCGGCAATTCGTTGGGCTGTCTTCGAAAGTTTTGTACGGTACCGCTAATAAGTGCACTATTAGCGGTACCGTACAAAACTTTCGAAGATTTAAAACTAATAAATTTAAACTTTAAATACGCCATTACTTACCTATTTTTACGATATTTGAATGTGCGGAAGATTATTTTAAAAGTATGTTGCTTCCACAAGTTTGGCATTCCTTGTCTATTCAGGTTTTTGTGCTATATTTTACGCTGAACGTAAATTTCGATAGAATAGCTAAATTTTCATCTAACTGAAGTTCTTCCATTGATGTTCCAGTTCACGTTAATTAACACGTTATTCTTCCCATAACATTTTACAAATCGGAAATCAGGTTCTTTGACATGCACAGACCATTAAGCCCAAGAAAATTACTTCTTATAAGCTATCAAAAACTGACGGCTAAAAGAAATTCAAAACTCAAAAGTACGCAAGAATGTACTTAAAAAGGAAACTTTCTTTTTCAAACAGTATGTATGTATGTATAGTATATGCGTGCAAAAACCTGCCTTAACTGAAGCCTTTATTAATCAAAATCTTGTTAGCGGAACTATTACTGAAATTGAACCCCTATTCAATAGCAAACTCTCTTTAGCGGTAAATTTTTTCAGTCTCTTTTGAAGCCATTTAAAACAGACTTTACTACTGTATATGCATGTGAGTAATATTTCATATTTAACAACACTATATTCCAAGCTTCACTGAAAAGGGGATCAACCAGGCACGTATCCAGAAAAACATTTCGGAGAGGGTACAAACGGTAAAAAAAAATTTCAGAATTTTTCACGAAAAGATTATGACATTATCATTTTCGTAAAGAAAATCAAAATTTTGTAAACCCCCACTACCCTTAAATACATCCTTGAGGCCAACACTGTGAGATAAGACAACATAAATTTAATGTTCCTGATCATCGCATATAGAAGGCGAAAGCCTTCTTTTGCGAATGCAATTCTCTGAATTCGAATACAATTCTCCGACAGCCAGAAAGCAAACCAACAGCAAGCAAATACATGGCTCCACAATTAAAATTAGTGATAAAGGAAAAGGTAATATACTGGCCCTAAAGCAAGCTCAATAATGTTTAAATAGCAAGAGGGCATGCAATGCCTCAGAATCAGATTGTTGTGTTGTGTGCAGTAAGGCAAACCTGCACGAGGGGTATTTGCCAAGGATGGGTAGTACCTTGGTCAGAGGACTTTCTAAGGGGTTCTTACGCGTATGCACGTTACATCTGGAGAAAACAGACCGTGCACATTCGCCACGTATACATAATAATCTTTTAGCGGGCTGGATTCGAATCCGACACCCTGCCAAATGAACTAAATGATTGCGCATGTTATATACGTTGGGTATGTATATCGAAAATGTAAAGAATGTAATGTGATTTTCTGTCTATAATTTTAAAAGCCCCGTAGGGGGCTTTTATAGCCCCGAAAAGGACTCTTTGTAGCCCTGAAAAGGACTGTTTGTAGTCCTGAGAAGGACTGTTTGTAGTCCTGAGAAGGACTGTTATTCCTCTATACGTTCAACTCCGCTAAGGTTACCATCGTCATCAGTGTACAACTCAGTATCCTCAGATGAATCCAAAACGCTGAATTGGATTGTTTCAACTGTGTTTTCAGCCAGACCATCTAACTCCCACATTCTTTTTTCTTCTTTTTTCACGTGCTCAACGCAGTTAAACCAAGAAGCTTTTTCTATTCCTTCAGCAGTTAGCTTCATAATTTCGTCCATTTTAAATGTCCGATTCTCTGCTGAAACATGGCCTTTAACCTGGCTCCACACAAGCTCAATTGGATTTAACTCGCAATGATACGGGGGCAAACGAAGTACTGTGTGTCCATGAAATGCAGCTATTTTGTCAATTTTGTAGCTTTCGTATAATTTTTTGTGATCCTTGACAATGCTAAGCAGTTCTGCCTTTAGCATGTCATCACTCCAGAGTATGTTTTTTTGTGTGAGCCATGCTTGTATATCTACTTTCTTGGTAGCACTTGATGGAATTTGCTCTACATGAATTGAATGATATGGAGCATTATCCATAACAATTATACTTCGGGGCTGGAGTTCAGGCAGAAGTTTTTTTTCAAACCATTCTTCATAATGGGAACCATTCATTTCATTATGATAGTCTCCAGAATTTTTCTTGGCTTTAAAAATTTCTACGGATCCTTTAACAAACCCGTCTTCATTTCCAGCCCCTATTATAATTAATCTCGCCCCTTTACCTGACGGTGCTTTTAGTCCAGTTGACAGACCATTTAAAAAGGCATGTCTCTTGGATTTCACACTTGAGTCTTGCCACACACGTTCCTTGGTGTACCCTGCATTTACCCACGTTTCATCTGTATAGTAAATTTTTCGGCCTTCGGAACGGTAACGTAGCATTGTTCTCAAATACTGATGACGCCATTGCAGTATATCATCACGTTCTATCAGCATCGAAGAACGGCTTCTCTTTTTATATACAAATCCCAAATCTTTCATCAAGCTCCTGACGCATGTGATTCGGAGATTTGGAAGATCTTCATCTTCGTTTATAGCGGCCATTACTTTTTGGGCTGTGGGTATCTCATTTTTGAAAAAAAAAGAATGCACTTTTCTACGAATTGCAGTTTTTGTGAAATCATCATAAATTTGAAGCCTTCGTCGTGTAGCCACTTTTAAAGGCCGCTTTTTCCCGGGAGTAGATAGAGTCCCGCTCTTCCTTATTTCTGTTTTCATTCGGTAAATACTAACCGACGAAACACCAGTTAATTCAGAACAGAGTTGAACAATTTCATTTTCTGATTTTGACTGATGTTGCTCTCTGAGTTTAGTGTACACATTTAAGACAATAACCTTAGCAGAGCTCCTTAAGGGTTTTCCAGCTTTATGAGGCTGGAAAGTGAAAGAAAACGAATTTGCAGAGGAAGCCATTACGAAAATACAAGGAAAACGACGACAATAAGAAATCACTGCTCAGCTCGGAGACAGGAGAAAAGATAAGAATGCGGGATTGCGCGGGGGTGGTGGGAGCATTTTGGAGGAACGGGGGTTACCAGGTCATTGTGAAAACCAGCGGTCAAGACTGAATTTTCCGCCAAGAGTGTGAAAGTTCTAATTGGTGGAATGCGTTGAATGGGGATGTACGAGCGGTTTATTGTTAACTCCTGAAAATTGCAAATTTTTCTATACTAACTGCTCATACAAGCAGTAGCTTGTAAAATTGAGAATCATTTGAAGGATTTTAGACAAAAAAATTGAAAACTAATGTTTTAAAATCCGCAAAAATGTGCGAACTATATATTTTTGCGGATTCACACTTCATTCTACCTTTGGTAATGCTATCAGGATAAGTGCGAGCGAAGTATAGACGTTGGAAATACATAGGGGTCAGTTGATCATCCAATACGAAGCCGCGCAGCGCCGCAGAGGTAATGATGTCAATCCTTCCAGGTCTCCAAGGGGCGTCCCTAGTAGCAATGACTGCTTGTTTTCTGCTCGGTCGTTCATCGACTCATCGTTAACTCATCGACTCGTCGACTTCAGTCATCGGCAAGTGCACTTTTGTTTATCTGCAATAGATGAATTTTTATTCATGGATAGAAGTGATCTAGACGAGCAGTTTTGCCGATGGGAAACCGAAAAACAATATCTTATCCGAAACTGCCGCTCTATAGTCAACGGGCCTTGCAGGTGTCCCCAGTGGTTTACACTTTACCCAAATTCCTATAAATATTTGCGTAATTTAGATGTGCCTTTGCATAATCTAAGGGAAATTTTGAACAATTCTTGAATTAATCGCATAATTTACTTCAAATTTCTTGTATTGGGGTTGGGAGGGGGCAGGGGGTTGGTAAATCCCCCCTTGCCCCCTCCCACAAAATTTAAATTTGAAAAAAAAAATATTTACAAAAAATGTAAGTATTTATTATATAAAAATCGTTTGTAATATTTAAATAATTTTAAAAAAATGTGTTAAAAAAAAAGAAAAGAAAATCTATTTGAGCGTCAGCTGCATTATAAGAAAAACGGAAACTTCATTACAATGAGCAACTCTTATGAAACCTCTTTAATGTAAACAGCAAGAAGAGAAATCAGTTAATTTTTAAAAGTTATCCACGAAATATGAAAGTTAAAATCACACTAAAATTCCTATACAATTTTGTTTTTTAATTATTAATTATGAATGTTGTTGCTACTTACATACATTGGTAAAAAGTGAAATTAATTTCTTACCAATCGAATAATTTGACTATTATTAATAATAGCTGAACAACACTTTGTCAAAATTTCACCCAAAGTCCCAATCTGAGACTAAAATAACCGGTACTTCACACTTTGCCTTACACATGATAAGATTCGATGGTCTAGGGGTAGCGCGCTTATCTCGTAATCAGTACGCTCAAGGTTCGGGCCCGGGGGAGGAAGATGGAAGATTTTTTTTTTTTCAGAAAAACGGAAATTTAGCATACAAAAAACGAAAACATAATAAACAGAACGGACATTTTTTGAAAATTTTGCTGCCAGTCGTTTATTTTTTATTAACAAATATATTTTAAACAGTTTATCGGTTTCTTTTCATTATTTCATCGGAGTCGTCGGGAAACGATGATCGGCTTTATGGTCCCCCGAGCGGACATTTTGTACCAGTTGCCGATGAAATTTCCCCTTTTTTGGATGAAAAGCCGTGATCGGCCATTGCTCCTTCTCCTCGGATTTAACTCACCCGCCTCTCATCGACCGATGGGTTATTGCTACTAGGGGTACCAGATTTGGCGAAATTGTCTTTGATAGTTTGGCCATGCATTTTCGCCAGCACAAATAGCTGATTTTAGTAGTTATTTTGTAAAAATGCTAATCTTTTGTACAAATACAAATGTATACAGATTAAAGAAGAAATTTGCTTTTGAAGGATTATGTGCTCTGTGACTTGATGGATATCTAATCCGAGTTACGGGTATTTGTTTTCGTTAGAGTTGGGATGCTACTGTTTCGTTTTAAGTACGTTTAAAGTTTCGTTATCTTTCGTTTTTATGTACTATTGATCATACTCTACTTTTGTAATACATTAAATCATATCTTTCTAATACTTTCGGATTAATACAGGTTACACAGTATTTTTTTTTATTCATACGATTTCTTTGTTTTTATTTAGATTCTTTACGTTTACTATATTAGTACTTCAAATATACTATTATAAGTTGTCGTATCTAATTAGTACATGTTAAAATGCTCAATGTTCATCAGTTTACAGTGTTTATTTTCTGTGTACATCTTAATGTTCAGTATCTTTTAAGTTATGCATGCTTTACAAAATGTGCTACATGTACTAAAGATTTTAAAATATTTTAATTTGCCTTGTTTATAATTAGCATAGTACACAAAACCACCTGGGTGTTTATTTCTGTCTATATAGTAATACTCAAATACTTTGATGATACCATAGAATTTCTTTTAAAGGCATGGGTTAATTTCTTGTATCTATATGAGCTTTTACTAGCTGAATAGCAGGCATGTGGGGCATATATAAATGTAATTCTGTTTCACACTTGCTATTTTGCTGGAAATATAAGCTACCGTTCTTTTTAAAATAAAAAATGAATGATGATGCTCTTGCTGTGAAGTCACATCGAAAAGAAGACTGCTTTATCCCAACCAGCTGATTCTAGGTGCAGCATTTACCTCTTGGGAATACAGAATTCTATTCTAGATCTACTGCTGATTGTAAATTATCTTACTTTGTGTTGTTATGTATTAAACTTGATTGTGAATTGGTACTGCAATGAATTTTGTGGAAAATAGAAAACTTTTCATGGTTTGTAAATGGAATAACCTATTAGTGATGCGCCTGTGAAAGCTAAGGTAAGTGCTTTTGTTTAATTAAATGGTTTCATTTTGTGTATAGACTGATTGAAGATTTTTGAGTAGCTATGCCACAAGTATCCATTGCAGTTACTTTAGGTTAAAAATGGGCCACTGATTGTCAATCATTTTAATTGCTGTATAGTAAGTTCTGGAATTTGCAGAAATGTTTTTAGATTTATATTAAATTACTCTTTAAGGATTTTTTTTTTTTTTTTTTTTTTTTTTTTTTTTTTTTTTGAGTTGCTTTGTAGTAAGTTTAGTTATTTTGTTTTTACTAGTAAAATTTAGGAATGCAATGTTCTCAGGGAAACATACTGCATTCGGCTAATGTGCCAGATATTGGCAGTAGCCAGATATTACAAATATCCAGCCTCAAATTTCGTACTGTGAAATTACATATACATAATAAATTCTAAAACAACAAATGTAATTTTTAAATCAAAATATTTCACTTTTAATGATTTTCCAAATTGCATTTTTATCACGCTAAGAAAACAGGAAACACCTTAAGCACTTATAGCTTCTTTTGAGATGGTAAATTCTGATGCAGAGGAACATTTTTGTAACTGAAGAAGGGTGAATCTTTTGTACCACCTGAAACAATCATCTTGATACGTAGCAATTTTTATGTGTGCTATTTTACAATGCTTTTAATTATTTTAAATTTCAACATCAGTCTTTTGCTGAGTGTTCTTGTTAAAGATAATAAGTGTTCTTCATTCTTTGGTAAATTTTTATATGCTTTTTTTAAGAATTAACAGTGTTTCTGAGAATACAGCCTCTCGTATATACTGTTGTCTGGTGAGAAAAGTTTTCTTTTTTTTAAATTATTTTGAAAGTAAGGAAATTTATCAATGTACAATGAATATCAAAGTTGCATTGATTTTCAAGCAGTGTTGTCTGCATCAACTTTAATTGGAGTAAAACAGGCATAATTTCATAAAAAAAATTTCTGATTTTTTTATTAAATGATCTAAAACTGGTGAAAATTTTTTTTAAACAATAACTATGAATATTTTTCACTTGTACATTTTCATTTTGTGTATTTTGTAAGTTTTCTTATAAGTTAATATTGCATATCTTTAAATAATCATGTATCTGCATGTCGTATATTTACATTCAACCATTTTTATGACAATTTGCATTAAATTAAAAAAGTTATCTGGTTAAATAATTATCAGTTTTGTTGATGATTTTTAATCTGCAGTTTTGGGTACTTACATATTATCCCCGTAGACCGCCGAGACGAGCGATTTTTAGCCAAGATAAATGCCAGACAAATTAAATTATTGATGGTTCCGAATACGAATGGCAACTGTTTGCCGGCACATTTCATGAAAAAATAATTTGGTGGGAATGACCGCTGGGCTAATACGTAAGTACCCAGTTTTCTGCAGATATGCAAATAATGAGTTCATTCAGAACTCATTTCAGTCCAAGGGAGTTATTCAAACTCCCTTGGACTTAATTCCTGTACTTCAACAGAAAGAATTTTGATAATAGATACTGAAAAGGAAATCTAATAACCGAGGTAGGTTAACAGACGGATTCAGTTGGATGCGGGTCAGATAATCGTGGATCTAATAAATATGTTAGAAAAAATTCTGGGCTTTGCAGTTATATATATGGCACAGTGTTAAAAATTTCCATTTAAATATTTCCTAATTTCTCAAACAGTTTCAAAATTTCCTGAGAAAACACGATTTTAACTGCTTGGTTATTCTTACATATTTGTTAAAAATTTAAATTAAAATTTTATTTAAATTCACAAAACTACTTTTAAAGTCACATTAAGCAAAATATTTTTGGATTTGTTAGCGAAAAGTTTAAAAAGAAAGAAAGAAAGAAAAACCTTAACATTATACTTTGGATTGTATATTACCTATAGTAAAAAAGAATATTAAAGGGTAAAATACAGATATTTCATTAGTAGATAGTAGAAGTTTAATTAGGAGAGTGCAAAATAAAAATACTTTTAATAAATTTTAATATAAATAACTAGTATTTAAAAAATATTTCTAAAAGTATGAATAAGTAAATTACACTTAGAGTACACAATAAGTAAATTAAAACAAGTTATGTTATGTCATACAGATATCGCTATTTTGGCAACGGGTGTAGATTATTGGATGGATCGGCACAGTAAACAAAACAGCACAAAAGGTTATATGCTTGTTTGTTTGTTTGTTTGAATTGAGAATTGTTCTTGAGGTTTCTGACTGCAATCTCGAGGAGGTTATATGCTTATCTCAGACTTTTGATGTAAACAAAACGCTATCGGTCAATGTGGCCGCCAGAAATTCACATCGTAAATCTCGCCAAGGAAATTGGCGCATTTCTATAGCCATCACGTTAGCCTACATTAGCCCTGGAAGGATCTGTGACTTCATCTCCTTTGCGGTTCCCTATTGGCTCTGATCAAGATGACCCCTGTGTATTTCCAACGTCTATACTTCGCTCGCACTTATCCTGATAGCATTACCAAAGGTAGAATGAAGTGTGAATCCGCAAAAATATATAGTTCGCACATTTTTGCGGATTTTAAAACATTAGTTTTCAATTTTTTTGTCTAAAATCCTTCAAATGATTCTCAATTTTACAAGCTACTGCTTGTATGAGCAGTTAGTATAGAAAAATTTGCAATTTTCAGGAGTTAACAATAAACCGCTCGTACATCCCCATTCAACGCATTCCACCAATTAGAACTTTCACACTCTTGGCGGAAAATTCAGTCTTGACCGCTGGTTTTCACAATGACCTGGTAACCCCCGTTCCTCCAAAATGCTCCCACCACCCCCGCGCAATCCCGCATTCTTATCTTTTCTCCTGTCTCCGAGCTGAGCAGTGATTTCTTATTGTCGTCGTTTTCCTTGTATTTTCGTAATGGCTTCCTCTGCAAATTCGTTTTCTTTCACTTTCCAGCCTCATAAAGCTGGAAAACCCTTAAGGAGCTCTGCTAAGGTTATTGTCTTAAATGTGTACACTAAACTCAGAGAGCAACATCAGTCAAAATCAGAAAATGAAATTGTTCAACTCTGTTCTGAATTAACTGGTGTTTCGTCGGTTAGTATTTACCGAATGAAAACAGAAATAAGGAAGAGCGGGACTCTATCTACTCCCGGGAAAAAGCGGCCTTTAAAAGTGGCTACACGACGAAGGCTTCAAATTTATGATGATTTCACAAAAACTGCAATTCGTAGAAAAGTGCATTCTTTTTTTTTCAAAAATGAGATACCCACAGCCCAAAAAGTAATGGCCGCTATAAACGAAGATGAAGATCTTCCAAATCTCCGAATCACATGCGTCAGGAGCTTGATGAAAGATTTGGGATTTGTATATAAAAAGAGAAGCCGTTCTTCGATGCTGATAGAACGTGATGATATACTGCAATGGCGTCATCAGTATTTGAGAACAATGCTACGTTACCGTTCCGAAGGCCGAAAAATTTACTATACAGATGAAACGTGGGTAAATGCAGGGTACACCAAGGAACGTGTGTGGCAAGACTCAAGTGTGAAATCCAAGAGACATGCCTTTTTAAATGGTCTGTCAACTGGACTAAAAGCACCGTCAGGTAAAGGGGCGAGATTAATTATAATAGGGGCTGGAAATGAAGACGGGTTTGTTAAAGGATCCGTAGAAATTTTTAAAGCCAAGAAAAATTCTGGAGACTATCATAATGAAATGAATGGTTCCCATTATGAAGAATGGTTTGAAAAAAAACTTCTGCCTGAACTCCAGCCCCGAAGTATAATTGTTATGGATAATGCTCCATATCATTCAATTCATGTAGAGCAAATTCCATCAAGTGCTACCAAGAAAGTAGATATACAAGCATGGCTCACACAAAAAAACATACTCTGGAGTGATGACATGCTAAAGGCAGAACTGCTTAGCATTGTCAAGGATCACAAAAAATTATACGAAAGCTACAAAATTGACAAAATAGCTGCATTTCATGGACACACAGTACTTCGTTTGCCCCCGTATCATTGCGAGTTAAATCCAATTGAGCTTGTGTGGAGCCAGGTTAAAGGCCATGTTTCAGCAGAGAATCGGACATTTAAAATGGACGAAATTATGAAGCTAACTGCTGAAGGAATAGAAAAAGCTTCTTGGTTTAACTGCGTTGAGCACGTGAAAAAAGAAGAAAAAAGAATGTGGGAGTTAGATGGTCTGGCTGAAAACACAGTTGAAACAATCCAATTCAGCGTTTTGGATTCATCTGAGGATACTGAGTTGTACACTGATGACGATGGTAACCTTAGCGGAGTTGAACGTATAGAGGAATAACAGTCCTTCTCAGGACTACAAACAGTCCTTCTCAGGACTACAAACAGTCCTTTTCAGGGCTACAAAGAGTCCTTTTCGGGGCTATAAAAGCCCCCTACGGGGCTTTTAAAATTATAGACAGAAAATCACATTACATTCTTTACATTTTCGATATACATACCCAACGTATATAACATGCGCAATCATTTAGTTCATTTGGCAGGGTGTCGGATTCGAATCCAGCCCGCTAAAAGATTATTATGTATACGTGGCGAATGTGCACGGTCTGTTTTCTCCAGATGTAACGTGCATACGCGTAAGAACCCCTTAGAAAGTCCTCTGACCAAGGTACTACCCATCCTTGGCAAATACCCCTCGTGCAGGTTTGCCTTACTGCACACAACACAACAATCTGATTCTGAGGCATTGCATGCCCTCTTGCTATTTAAACATTATTGAGCTTGCTTTAGGGCCAGTATATTACCTTTTCCTTTATCACTAATTTTAATTGTGGAGCCATGTATTTGCTTGCTGTTGGTTTGCTTTCTGGCTGTCGGAGAATTGTATTCGAATTCAGAGAATTGCATTCGCAAAAGAAGGCTTTCGCCTTCTATATGCGATGATCAGGAACATTAAATTTATGTTGTCTTATCTCACAGTGTTGGCCTCAAGGATGTATTTAAGGGTAGTGGGGGTTTACAAAATTTTGATTTTCTTTACGAAAATGATAATGTCATAATCTTTTCGTGAAAAATTCTGAAATTTTTTTTTACCGTTTGTACCCTCTCCGAAATGTTTTTCTGGATACGTGCCTGGTTGATCCCCTTTTCAGTGAAGCTTGGAATATAGTGTTGTTAAATATGAAATATTACTCACATGCATATACAGTAGTAAAGTCTGTTTTAAATGGCTTCAAAAGAGACTGAAAAAATTTACCGCTAAAGAGAGTTTGCTATTGAATAGGGGTTCAATTTCAGTAATAGTTCCGCTAACAAGATTTTGATTAATAAAGGCTTCAGTTAAGGCAGGTTTTTGCACGCATATACTATACATACATACATACTGTTTGAAAAAGAAAGTTTCCTTTTTAAGTACATTCTTGCGTACTTTTGAGTTTTGAATTTCTTTTAGCCGTCAGTTTTTGATAGCTTATAAGAAGTAATTTTCTTGGGCTTAATGGTCTGTGCATGTCAAAGAACCTGATTTCCGATTTGTAAAATGTTATGGGAAGAATAACGTGTTAATTAACGTGAACTGGAACATCAATGGAAGAACTTCAGTTAGATGAAAATTTAGCTATTCTATCGAAATTTACGTTCAGCGTAAAATATAGCACAAAAACCTGAATAGACAAGGAATGCCAAACTTGTGGAAGCAACATACTTTTAAAATAATCTTCCGCACATTCAAATATCGTAAAAATAGGTAAGTAATGGCGTATTTAAAGTTTAAATTTATTAGTTTTAAATCTTCGAAAGTTTTGTACGGTACCGCTAATAGTGCACTTATTAGCGGTACCGTACAAAACTTTCGAAGACAGCCCAACGAATTGCCGGGAGTAGGGGAGAAAGAAGGTCGCAAGAGCGGAGGAGGCCCCCTATAGTGGAAGGGAGCTGTTCTGCGCCAAGTAATGGAGTAACAGCCAGCTGTGGTACGCAGAGAAAGTAAGAGAGAATTCTCGGAGTGATACATGCGTTACGGCCGATATACGAGCTGTAAAGCGGCCGCTGTAGCTTTCCCAACGCTTTCAGGTTAAGTGCGAGCGAAGTATAGTTTCCTACTAGTAACCTGTAGCAGCGGTGAAGTGAATATCTCTGAATCTTGAAAATGGAATCTGAAAACAGGTAAATATTATTTATATTATATTTTTTTACCCCTGTAAGTAATATTATTGAGTGTATTATTAAATATAGTATTATTAAGTGTTATTATCATTCTAATGTGCAATGAATGGAAACGAGAAATGCGATCCTCGCATTATACGGCGACTGGTAAAATCTAGAATAAAATCGCCTGTAAAAGATATTAGAATATCTGCGAAAACAGCAGACATTTCAGAAAGATTAATGTTGAAATCTCTTACTTAGAATAATGAATTATTAGGTCATAAAACAGTTTTAGGATCTGATGAATTGTGTAATGATACATTTTCGCCTACTGTTTCAGAGTCTTCTGATGAATTCAGTACTGATAATTTTTATCCTACTGTTTCAGATTCTTCCGATGAAAATCGTGTAGTTAGCGAAAGCAGCTTTTCTGGTTCAGATTCTGAACCGGAAGTTAATATTCACGAGTTTTTGCGGCAGTGGTTTTTAAGCTTCAAAATTTTGCCTCAGAGTGCATTAACAAGTTTACTGAAGGGTACATTGGTTTCCTAACTTGCCAGCAGATGCAAGGACATTATTACACACACCTAGAAGCATAGATTTAGTTAGCATGGGAGATGGGCAGTATTATAACTTTGGGCTTCGTGAAATGCTTAATAAACTTAATAGCAGGTCCTTAGAATCTATATATACATTGCATTTTAATGTCTTTAATCTACTTTATTTGTATTGCACATTAATTGAAATCCGAAGTGTGGGATCCAAGGGATGGCTGATTGTTTTAGAAATAATTGTTTTAAAATATTCTTGTAAGATAGTTTAAGACATTTTAAAATATACTCAATAAAAACTGGGAATTTTGCCTTTTTTCAATTAATGGATGTATACATATTTTTCTAGTTTTACTTGTTCACTTAATTTGTTAATTACAGTTGACCCTGTCTATCTCAAATCAAATGGGAAAGGAAAAAAATTCAAGATAGAGGCCTTAAATGCTCTCAGTTAAAAACGTTTAATTTCCTCTTTCTGTAAAAAAATATTTCGGTATGATTGCAGATTTATTTTACATATATCCGTAATGCTTTTAAAAATACAAATATGTGTATGTAACCCTTAACAATCCAAAATAAATCTTTCAATGACTTTTGATGTCTAACTTCCTTTGTTTCTGCTAGCTTTCTAATGTTAACAAGAACTGTCAATTCTTTATAGCAAAATTTACCTGAGAATTTTATCTATTGTCCCGAAAAATTTACTCTTAAAGCACTATTTTTTGTAATTGACACAGCTAAAATTTGAGATATAGAGTTATTGAAGAAAATTTTTTTGAGACAGACATGGAAAATACATTTAAATTTGATTGTAAATGTAAGGAAGTTTAGAAATTTCAATCCATCAATAATTTCATGCTTCTGGCATTTACCTTGGTGAAATATTGCAGTGATATGGACTCCTACGCTTCAAGTGTGAGTAACATACTTGCGGAAAAACCATTAACAACACCAAAAGAAGCTGTTGTGACAAATTTACCAACCATGCAATATTTTATCAGATTAGAAAGTTATTTGAAGTTTTTTTATTTCTTGAATTCATTTACAGGGTTCACATTCACACAATTGTATGAAATATGAGGGCTTAAACATTACTTTTTCAATGAAGTATTTTCTCTTCTGTTTTCTAAAAAGAGTTGACAAGATACAAAAGTCAGTTCAATGTGACTGCCCTCTGGAAAACTTTTATGAAAGATCAAAAACTTTTATAGGGAATAAGAAATAGTAGTTTATTAGTCCTTATTTAAGTAAGAGTACCTGCATATTTCAGGTATTATTAAATTGTATATTATTAAACTTATTAATCGTTGTTAAACTTTGATTGCAATGATTAATTTAATTAGTTTTTTCTTAAACAATGTGTCATATGGTGTTAAACTTAAAAAATTAAAATGCTTTAAAATTTAATATCCAAGTGTTTCCTTTATATGTTATTAATAACTTTTTTACATATTAATGAAATGCTGGTAATTTTTTTACCGGCATGTTTTATTAAAAAAATTAGCAGTTAATTGACTTTACATATTTATGAACACTTAATGTTATGAGTTTTTTTTCCTGTTTTCTGTTTCAAATTTAAATCAGTTAGTAATAGCAAGGTTAATGTAATATGTCAGTGGCGGCTCGTGGGATACAGCAAGTACTGCCAGGCTACACTTGAAATTATCAGCACATACATTAAAATAATTTATTCTATAAATTTTCTTAAATTCAGATTAGAATTATGGAATTCCTATGGTACATTTTTTTAAAAATCTCAAAAAAAAAAAAAAAATTGTAGCTGCTGGATCGCTCAATCAGAAAAAAAAAGCCCTTTAATCTTCCCACAATTCAACTGCAAAAGTCGTTGGTACAGCCCTCAGAGCTGATAAAGAAATTGGCAGCACTATTGCCATGGTAACGACTATGTAAGCAGTTTCTCCGGCATAGGATAGCAAGGGGGTATGTAGCCAAGATTCAGCTGAAGAAAAGTTTTCTGACTACGTCTGCACTTGTGAATTCGACTGATTGGCTCGGACGAGAAGTGAGGGAGAGAATATATGTTCTAGCGCAGTGTTTCTCAACCTGAGGGGGGTGTGCCCTCCGCAGAACGTTTGCAGGGAGGGGGGGGCGAGAAAAACTGAAGAGGAAGTTGTGATGCATGTTTTTAAAAAATCATCTTATTTATTCTCATTTTTACTCAAAAATATATCCATTTTCGCTTAAACTGTTCATTATTAAAGATTTAAAAACTGAAATGTATGCTGAAAAATGTGAGGGGGAGGGAGCGCCACTGTAAGTTAGCCTTTGTTGGGGGAGGCATGGCATTAAAAGGTTGAGCACTGCTGTTCTAGCAAATTCTTACGGAAGTAATAGGGGTTTTTTTTGCCTGGGAAGGTTGAAAGCTTTTAGCTTTATTTGTTACTGTGTCCATGTGTTATTGGAATCTATGATTTAACCTCTTTTGAAACATGGAGCCCCGTTATTATCCAGTTTGCGTCTTGCTTGAAACTCCGTTTAACATATGGAAAGAAGTTGATAAACGACAACCACTAAAAGAAAATAGACCGACACCAAAATTGTCCATTCATAAGAAAAACACAGGTTCGTCTCAGCATGGTCGTAGCTTCCATCAGGGCCGGCCCTAACAGTTTTGCCGCCCCGGACAAAAATATAAAATGCCGCCCCCCCCCCCAGTAAAATTACTATTAAAAGAAATAAATTGTTTACAGATTCTGTTTTCATGCCTATAAAACTGGAGTAGCTCTTTAAACATAACACAGCATAAGAATAAACCATATTTATTAAAAAACCATACATTAAGCTAAAAACCAAAAGAAGAGAGAAAAATCAAGAGTTCTTTTTTTTACTTTTAATTTCGCAAAATTCCTGACTTTTTCTCTTAAATCAATTTTTCAACTAATTCATGTTCTATAGCCAGTGTAGTTAAGTTATTTAACGCATCTGGTAGAGTTGTGGAACAGAAGAAATTTTTAGTTAACTTTAATTTTGAGAAACTCTTCTCTGCACTTGCCACAATTATCGGCAAAGAAAGCGAAATTCTCGAAGCAATAGCAAGATGTGCGTGTAAAATCAAGAGTTGAAATTAGCTTTAAAATTTCAATTGGGCTTTCCTTTTTGCCTAATAAGGCCGTAACACTATTTCATTTACTAGATCAAGAGCGTTTATATTCCCTGATTCTCCATCGGTCAGCATTAACTCCAATTGTTTACACTTTACACAGTGTTAACACTGTTACACTGTGTTACAATGTTTAATTAGCACTTTTTAGGAGTATCTTTTAACTCATATATGCCATGGAAAAATTTTAAATAATTACATTGGGTACTTATTAAATTAAATCTGCATTCTAAGGAATCGTTTTGTTTACTGTAAAAAATATAACTATCTTGAATTTTAATTTAGGATTTTTCACCAGATCATCTCGTGCTTCCCAATCAAAATTAATATGTTACGTGGCTGCGTAAACTCAGTGTTAGCCAGAATACTATGTCGTCGGTCAGTTCTCTTGCATAACAGAACTTTTCATTTAAAATCACATCCAATCGAAGCTCCTTAAAAAAAAATCTTTACAGTTTCTTAAGAGTTCTAGAGCAGGTGGTAAATCGTTGTCTTTTGACTGCCATAGCTTTCTTAATGGATTCACGGAATTGAAGATTTTATACCAAATAATAATAGAACATAGGAACATGAACAGTTTGAGAGAGTTAAATAATCCTGAAGCCAAATCACTGAAACAAAAACTTACAAATTGATGAAATTCTCTCATCAATTTTAATGGTAGCCTCATTGGAATTAGATTTGTCAATAACTTTATACCTTACCAAGAATTCGATTTGTTCGATTTTTTTGGCATCAGGAATGCAATCTAGAAATGTGGGATAGTATTTGGCTTGTTGAAGTGTAATTTGAATCCAACTGGAAACCTTGTGAAAAATCTATGCAAAATGAGTAAATATTTGTCTGCACATCATGTATAAACAACTGAAGCGAATGAAATTAATTTTATAACAACACCAAAAGTGGCAACTTAATTTAAACTGCAGGTGCTAAAATGTTTCTAATTCGTTTAAAAGTTTTGAGATTTAAAACTGTTGTTTGAAAACTGTGTGTAAATGTATGTTTGCCCTTTGTTAAAAAATGGCCCAATGGAATAGAATGAAATTTGGAATTATATTGAATGGTAAGTTAATTGAAACAATAGATACCAAAATTGTTTTAAATAATTCATAGACTTTGAGATTTTGTTCTGGCATCCATCAAAAACGGATTAAGAGAACAGAATGAAATTAAGTCATGTGATGGGTAAGAAAGCATCGAAATTTTTTCAAAGCATCATGGAAGATTTGAATAAATTGAAAGGGTTTGTAAAAGTTGCATTGTATTTTTTCTTTTTTAGGGGGCGGGGAGAGAGGGGGGCATCACTTTAAGGCGTCTGGAGGTAATACAATAGGTGGCTGTTCGACTTAAACAAATTACGTCGATTTCTTTTTTTAAATTACTATTATTTTTTTTAATTTTGAGAAAATTGTGCAAAAATTTACAGGAATAATATTAAAATTTCTAAAGTTAATAGAACAAAATTCAGTTACTGACGAGGAGATTCAGTTAAATAACATTGTTTGAATTCTTCCCAATTAAATATATATATATATATATATATATTATTTTGAGAAAATTTTGTATGACAACTTCCTGAAAACACCTAGTGGTCAGACAAAAGGGAATGAAATGAATTTTTTTTTTTTTAAAGTAGGCGGTTAGTAAATTAAAATTATAGGTTTTTAATTTGCTACAAATTTGTATTATTTTTGAGGTATGATGTAAACTTTGATAAAGTTCTAAGCGCATCAAGTAAAATCAATAAAGTATAATTCAATCAGATGTTGCAGTGTTAAATATAGGCTACTTGCTATTACAAAGTATTTTCCAGGTATTCTCTTTTCAGTTTAATATTCATTACTAGCATCTTCTTTTGTACCTTTAAATGACTTTTATGTAGGAAGCTCATCCACTAAAAGAAAACGTTAATTTTGAATGTAAACTATTTTCTCTATTGACAGTTTGTCTCAGTTATTGACAGTTTGTCTTGTTACTCTTTAACCTGTAATCTTTAAACAATACACAAGAGTTATAACTTTGCTTTCTGTATTTCTGCCAGTATGCTAATTCCATTTTTTTTTTTACTCCTACAATGCAAACGAAATTCTCGCGGTTAGTAAAAACCCATCAATGACGGATGGGTACATGAGCTAGTAAAGTTATATAGAATGAAATTCTTCGGAATATTTTTTAACAATTCGTTTGCTAATACAAAATGTATTTTTCAAATTCGAGCCAAAATGCCGCCTCTAAAATTTGCCGCCCAGGACAGGGGTCCGGTTTGTCCGGCCCTAGGGCCGCCCCTGCTTCCATTCATCATGATATGCACTATTCTCGTGGCTATATGGCAGTTTTTACTTACAAAAAATGTTTTGTTGGCCGTGTTTAATCGTTGAGATAAAAAAGAGCGTTTGGAATGGTACTGGATATGATGGATTAACCACCATCACATGAGCATGTAAAATACATGAAAGCTCAATCGAACATTTTAAAAATTCTTTAAAATTTAAGAGTTGATAAATAGTGGGAGCTAAATTGCTGACAAATTAAAGGAAAACTCTCTACTTTATATTGCTGAATTTATCAAGAAGGTAAGCCTGAATAGACGCTTCATGCAATTACCCATAGCAGTATTCTTTTTTAAGTAAGCAAGAACTGGCATTTAGAGGACATTGCGAGGGAGGAAATTCTTTAAACAAGGGGAAATTTAAAGAGCTTTTAAAATTAATGATATCGGAATTAAAACAACGCCTTTTTATGAGGACATCACTGACTCATTCGCAAGTTTAAAAGAAAAGAGGATTGATTTGACTTAAGAAAAGAAAAAAAACTTCGAATCAGACACGGATTAATGCAATTGTGAGGATAGGAGGGACTGGTTGTAATTTATGTCCATTTTATGGAAGTAAAATAGGATCTCTTACATTTTTTATGTAATTTTTTTTTTTTTAAATCCTGGGTGAGGGCTTAATCTGCCAGCTTTCGAATTCAGTAACAAAGATTTTCCATTCCTGTCCGGAGGGGGGGGGGGTCATATGTCTCCGGCTGCACTAACATTTTTTACCACGGGATTCCACTGTATGTGTCATAAGATTTAAGAAAAATTGAAAAGCAACGAAACTCAAATTTAAAATCTGAGTGTTTTCTCTTACATTAAAACTAATTTAATTGTGATATTAGTTTTTGTGCGATTGTGGAACGCTACGTTAGGGCTATCAGCAAAGGATGAGGGGTGCCTCGGCAGGAGGACTTTCTAAGGATTTCTAATGCTTATGTGATATTTGTAAGTACCAACTTGATCGAATTTAGTACTATAGTAATCAGGGCGCGAAATTAGCGGTCGTTAGTCGTATGCTCGTTAGTCGTATAGTTGAACTTGTAACTGTAAATTTTGTTTCGACGACCGAGATTTAAGAACCAGTCGTCATTTTTGACGCCTAACATTTTGCCCGAGACAGGCGACTAAAAATCGACTATTTTGGCATCGGACGACTCCGGCGACTTTTTAAACAAAAATACCGCAAGAAACGAATATTTTGCGAATTCTGGGGACTTTCTTTATTGTCTAGACAACTATTTTTCAAAATGTGCTGAAAAAACATAAATGTAAATTTCCGTGAAAAAAAACCCTTTGCTTTCGTAAGCACCGCTCCGTGGCAGAAAGAGAACGATCCTCTGCAGACAGTCTTCTGTGGTTGAAAAATGCGCGGAAGACCACTTTCTTGTCTTCCGCGGATGTGTAATCATTTAAATCGCACTTTTTTAAAATGTAAACAAATAGAGGAACTTAAAGAAATTTAGCCATAATTCTTTAACTCCATGTATATTAATGAAGTTGATCGGAAGAAACTACGAGTTCGCATTCGCCATATTGGATTCTTTCTGCAAATGTATTTTAGCGGTAGCTCGGCTCGTATGGCACGGCGCAGGGACGTACCCAGAAAAAAATTTCGGGAAAGGTCCAAAAATTTCGGAGGGGGTCCAAACAGTGAAAAAGGAAGAATTTTCCATAAAGAGACTTCATCATTGTTATTTTGCTAACAAAAATTGAAATTTCGGAAGGGGTCCGGACCCCTTGGACCACCCCCCTTGGTGCGTGCTTGGTACGGCGGTGTGGGAAAATGCGATGATAATACTTGATATCAATATTGATGAATACTCGAGATCCTTTTAAATGAGGCAGTGTAAAAGTTATTTGGATTAGTTAATATTCATTAATTAAATATTATTATTGACCGCGGGAGAGTACAGGTTTACGGCCTGAACGCCATCTTGGATTTTATTTGCAGCGCCGCAATAACGGCTGGTTAAGTGCAGCAGTTCGTGACTGAAAACAATACTACATGGATTGACTGCAAATAATTAATGCAATTTCGTGAAAAAACGAAAGAAGATTTATTTATTTATTTATTTGTGTGTGTGTGTGGGGGGGGGGATGACATTAACAAAACGTCTGGATTTTGGGAAAATCTAAATTTCGGACTTCCGGCCAAAATTACGATAATTCAAATAAAAATGTTATTTGAATAAAAATTTTATTTGATGATTTAATAAAATTTATCTTTTTAAAATAAAACTCCTTTATGAGATAATGTAAATTAAAAAAACTTAAATTGGATTAGTTATTTGAAAATAAAAAAAAAGCTTTTATTTAAATATAAAAATTTTAATAATTAAGATAAATTTCAGTTTGTATTAAAATATGTTTTAAGTGATTTAATTAAAAATAATTTTTAGTAAGATAAATGAGCTATGTAAAACAATAAATCCTTCTTGGTGAGATTAAAAGCTTTCACAGACCCTCTCCCAACTTCAGTTCAACCCACTGAGAATACAAATACATATTTCCACAATTTTAACATGTACTACCTGTTTGCCTACAGTGGTGGTTGATCAGGTGACATTTTGAAGCTAGTACACGTATTTAAAGTAAGTGTATCTACCATATTCATTGTAGTTATATAGCAACAATTTATAAAATACTTCTAAACTAAAACTAAAGACCATGTTCTTGTAAAATGTATCATAATAATTTATTCTGGATTCATAGGTGGAAAGCTATAAAAAATGATTTTATATACTATCTTAATTTTAATAGTCCTGATTTTAATTATTACTGTACATAATCATTAAGCCTACCTGTTTACAGTTTATACATATAAACAAACAAAGGTTTTCGAAACTGCACGTGAACGAGACAGTTTGGCAACCGGGAAAAAAAGTTAGGTGCCATTGAAGCCTAGATTTTTGCTCCTAATTTCTCACCCTGATAGTAATATACAATAACTTTCATTCATCATATAAAAAATATGTATTTGTTTACCGATTGGTGAATACATAAAATTTGTTTACTATTCGGTTGCCTATTATTTAAGTATTCGTCCGAACCGAATATTCGGTTTGTCTGCCGAATAGGCAGTATACCGAATACCAACCGAATATTCGGTGCATTCCTAGTTTGTATTTTCTTTTACTAATTTTTTGATAATCTCTCATTATATTTTAGGTTAGAAGGTGTGGCTGCCTTGGTGGCAAAGACCACAAAGATACTGTAAGGAGAGTGTATTCTTCTTTTCACATGTGGTAAGCTAATATATATCTCTTTGGTATTACTATGTGCTGAAAACAGGGTTGGGTTTTTGACGTCAAAAACTAGTTTTTGACATGACAAGCATCAAAAACTGATTTAAACAGTCGAAAACTGGTTTAAACCGTCAAAAACTAATCCATAGAACAATGTGTAAACTGATTGTGCAGTACATTTTCATTTTGCATTAAAGTAAATACATAATTAAAGTTAATTATATTGAAAAATAATTATATTAAAAGTGACAATTATTGGGCTCATTAATAATTGCCTGTAGTGTGCATTTCTTTGTATAAATAAATAAGTACCATTTATAGGATAAAAATTTTAAAATTTATTTAGTAGTATATATACATATAATTTGGAGGGAGAGTTAATATATAAATAATGTTCAACAGTCCTTCAAAATTTTCAAACTGAGTATGGCTAAACATTTCCTGTAGAAGCAAATATTAAACTTATTTTGATTTAATCTAAATACCTAAATTGAAAGGGTTTTAAGCAAAAACAAATAACTTATTATATATATTTTTATATATAATATAAAAATTTCAGTCATTTAAATAAAATGAAATAAAGCTTTACATCTTTAATTATCAGTATACTAAAAGTTTCCCATTCACAATAGAACCTCATTCAATATAGATTGCCAATTTATTGAATGTAACCAATGTATTAAATGTGATGCAGCATTGAAATTTATCCCAAAATGGTATTGGTATTTTACATGTGGAGAAACTTACAAGCTATGGAAAATTTTAAAGACAGTCTTAATTTTTGATGCAGATAGATAATTTAGAATTTTAATGTTATAACAGCAAGAATAATGTTTTAAACATATTAGATATGTAATAAAATTACTTTTCCACTCTCTTTTCTGTTTCTAGACAACATGCTTGATTAAAAAAAAAAAAAATGTATAAAAGATGTTTACAATATTTCTTAAAAGTTAATATTATAGTATTTCACAATGTGTGCAATTTTGAAGAAATCAATTAGTATTTTTACTACAGTCAATATTTTTAGTAGATTAATATCAATAATCAATAACAATCGATCAATATTTGTAATTGTATTAAAGTAAATTAATGTATGTAATTTGCATATATTTTAAAGTGCAATATTTCAGTTTTTTGACAGTTTTTGACAAAAGGTTTTTGACGTGACAGTTTAAACCATGGTTAAAACCGTCACAGTCATGCGTCAAAAACTTGCCAACCCTGGCTTAAAAAGCTTTATTAAAATTTGAAAATAGGTAATGAAGCTTCTTTTTCTAACATGGGTTTCGTCACATTTCAAAATCTGCCGTGTTTTTTTTTTTTTTTTTTTTTTTTTTTTTTTACAAGTACAACATTCATAATTGAAGTGTGGCAAAAGACGGGCTAAGAGAAGCTTTATTTGCAAATCAACATTCCTGGCATTAAAAAAAAAAAAAAAAAAAAACAAAACAGGTGAGGATATAAGAGCGAAAATTGTGATTCCACTTAACCTGTTTTTCTCTCTCACTGGCCTAGTGATGAAATTCAATCATTCAGGCTTTGTTTTGAGAAAAGTAGATTTTCATGTCACGTGATCTACTTTGATCTTTTAAGTGGTATTTGTTTCAATAAATAAAATATGCCTAGCTACTACCTTTTCAATTTCTTTTATATATTTTAGTACCACTATTTATGAAAAGGAATTTTATCCTTATTTCATCTACGTATCATTTAAAATTTTAATCAGGGTTACGCCCTCAGGGAAACCGGGAAAACTCAGGGAATTGAAAATTAGCTCTTAAAACTCAGGGAAATCTCATGGAAAAATGTAATTTTGCTTTAAAAACCTGGAAAATCCAGCTTCAACCCTGGAATTTTAAGAAAATTTACCCCTTCTCTTTATTTTTATGGCTTTCACCCTATTCAAGGGTCAACTACTTCGCTAATGAAGCATTCATGCAATTGGAAATGGATTATACAAGATTAATCATCCACTTGCTTCCCATTTTGTCTCTGCAGTTCTGAGCATTTGTGATTGCTCCCTTTTCTCATTTGAGTTGGAGGGGCTGTTGTGTTGTGTACTGTGCACAAAGTTAGATTGTGTAATATTATCAAGTATATACAAACTCTGCTGATATTTGCTAGGTTACAATGTAGAATGTGTGTTCCTATTAGTGTTAAATATTTCATTGTTTATGCATAGGATTGGTGGAATTTACTTAGTTCTAAAGCATATGGGGCAATGTTTACCAATAGCCTTGTGTATTGGCAATAGTATAAAAAACATGTCTTGAAACTATCAATCAGTGAAGTGGTCCCAAAAATTCTTTTTACTTCTGTAAAGCTGTTGCATAATTTCTGATAATTTATAGGTGAAATTGAATTTAAAACCATGTTTGATATAAATGTAATCCATTGATTATGCGATAACTGAGGGGAAGTATAATTTTGATTACCATAGTGCTATCATAATTTCATTACCTTAGAATGGGGCATATAAATAAAAAGTATTTAGTCTTTATCTTATGTTTTTTTTTTTTTTTTGCGATAACCTGGAAATTCTTGAAAAATCACCTGGAAAACTCAGCGTCTTCATTTTGAAAAATGAGTATGAACCCTGTTAATGAAGGGTAGGACTTCAAAAGATGCAAATTAAGTGATTTAAGTACCCTTGAAAGAGCTTGGTCACAACTTGGAATTGTTTTAACAAGGTTTTAACTATATAGCTTTAAAAGAAATTAAAAGGTTTTAGTCATACTTATTTCAGAGAACAAAGCTGGGATTTATATGTATATGTATATATATATATATATATATATATATATACATATATATATATATATATACATATATATAAAGTTTCAGTTTAATCAAAGAAATTTGTACAATAGGCCATACAGAAGTAGAAGTTGTGATAATTAACATAAGTGCAAAGATAGGGAAAAATAATCTCTAGAATTTTTGTACTAGTGCTTTTAAGCAAAATATATTTACTTTATTTAATGAAATTCTATGTTTAAGACATATATAATTAAGAAGAGTGGAAGATTAGCATTACTTAAAATATTAATATGAAAACTTTTTTACGAGAAAAGAGGTAAAAATAATTTTTAAAAAGAAGGTTTTTCCAACTACCGAACTTACACCTATGTGCTATGTAAAAGGTTCATTAAAAAATTACTTCAAAGCTCTTTATTATGTGCAATTCATAATTTTGTTACGAATCATTAAATATTGAAACAAATACAGAGCTTTTCGTATGTGCATAAATTTGATACTAAGAACACACAAATGTTTCGAAGTAAATTATTTGATGCTAACAGCACACAGTGTTTTTTTTTCCTTACAAGTCTTAAATTTATTACTAATTAATTAACAATTGTGTACATTCCTATAAAAAGAAACCACATTTAATAATGATTATAAAAAAAGCTTATATATAAAAGAAATACATAGCGCCTTCTAATGAATTGTGAAAATGCTACAACTTCTAAGAAGCAGAATGCAAACATATATAGCTCCTCCAAGAAATTGCAAAAAACATTATTTTAGTGTTGGATGTTCTGGGATAAATAGCTGGATAATAGGATAAATTCTGGGAGGTTCTGGGTCGACACAAGCATCTTCACTAATTTAATTTGTGTTATACAACGCCTTGGTATTACAAGGAGGTATTATTACAACTTCATTATGTATTAAAAAAAAATCAAAAACATTAAGAATATCAGCAATTTATGTTTGATATTTGGAAAAAAAAAAGTAACTTAATGATAGTCACAGTTTACAGTACTATAAAAGTAAGTGTTTACCAGATTTTACTTTCTAAGGGGAAATTCTTATTCAAAAGGGCTTGGGATGTAATTTAAAGAAAAAGTTAGTTTGTAAAACAGGAAAATGAAAGTTGCTTTTTTTTTTCTTTTCTTTTTTTTAATCAGTCTATCGATACATAAATTTTCTTTATTTGAATAAAAAAAATTTACAGACATGAATATAAAAATATCAAATGATTCTGATGAAATAATTAAAAATAAAGTTAAGGGGGAGGGGGAATCCTTTTATCCATATTTAGAAATAAATAGGGATAAAAGGATTCCCCCTGCCCCCTTTTTTTTTCGGCAAAATTTTTTGTGCCGATACCGGACCGTATTCGGCGTTCATACGTATAGTAATCGGTGTGCGATCGGCATACTATCGTGCCGACACATCTGTCAGTTTTGCCGACAGCGGACCGACTACGGTCCTGCCTGTCGGGCGACTAACGCCCGAACGACCAAAAAAGATACGGCACCGGTACGTCAGCTGGCGTCGGCCCGTTTCCCCCAGTGCCGACAAACGACAGTCGGCCGATCGCTCCCCGACTGCTCTGTGTTTGCTGGGTGGTTAAATGAGTTTGAGAGTTCTTAGCACTATAGTGCTAATAATTCTCTTTTCTATAACCGTATCACTTTTCGTTTCGGAGTTGGGTTTGAACAAAGGTACACAGGGGTTCTGAAAATTCCGGAGAAGCCATTACGCTAACTTAAATTTCGAATTACTTTAAAAGATATTGATAAATAATTTTTTTAAAAATCTGACATTCTTTCAGATTTCATATACGCACTCGAGTGCTAATGCTTTTATAATTTTTCAATTGCTCGATCTGTTGCTATCCTGATATTAGATTTAGTATTTGTCACCGCTTGGCGACTTGGATTTTTCCAAGATTTTTCTTGGAGAAGGGTGGATTTTTCCTTACGTCTTTATGATTGCTAGAAAAGCACAGGCATATGGAAAACTCCATTACTTTGAATTGCTAGGATTTGCCTAATTACCGTGGCCAAAATCTGAAAGGTCTACAAGGAGTGGCTACTACTAAAGCTGCACATTTATTTCTTTTATAAACTGTTTCATATCTTAGAAAAGCTTGGATATTTGCCGCCCATGACGATTTTTCATTCTTTGGCGACGTATGCGTAAAATCGATAGCGTAGTTAATGCCAAAGTTAGAGATACTGATAGAAAAACAGAAATTAATGCGGAAGACAAGAGAAAAATTAACAGCACTCTAGTGCAGTAATTCATAACGAAACACAAGATCCTACAGTTTTTAATAAATTCAAATAAAATCTCCCTACTTTGACATCTCCTAAGTTGGATCAACAAGTGAGCTTTCATATTTTTTACTGTCTTAATATTGTTTTATTTTTCAACACCATGTCGGCGAATTGTAGGGGACAACTTTTCTTGTGGGACAAGAATATTTTTTCCCTTTATGGGGAATTTTCCGTTTGGGGAAAAAGTCGGCGAATTGTGGGGTGAACCGCGTTACATGGCTATTTATTAATCGTGCGATCTGTTCGTTTTTTTTTCTTTTTGTAATTGAAATGAACAATTATTATTACAAATGTATTTATTATATATTATGTGCGTATACTTAGACCTTTTTAAGCATCGGCAATTAATTGTATATATAAAGTAATGCATTGTCCATAAAATAATGTATTTATTATTTATATATATATATGAATATATCAGTGGCGTAGCTACAGGGGGGAGGTTACCCCCCCCCCCCAATGAGGAATTTTTTTCTCATACAAAACATATATATATATAAGTAAAAGGCATAACTTACGAATCAACGTAGCATCCACTTGGAAAATATAAAATTCTAAATATCCATGGAATGATAGATGAGCAAAACAATGAACTTAAAATCTTATGTAAAAACAGGAATGAACAGACACATCCAGCAGATAGAAATCCAGACAGTGGTGAATCAGAAAAAGAAAACGGAATTGGATGTGGTAAAACAATGTGTAGCAAGCATCGGCTAAACTCGTCAGGCCCACGAACCGAATACTTACTACCAAGATAAAAAACAAAATAACAGGATTTCAATGCAGTTACTTAGCACAAAGTAAGCTAAATATGTAACTACAGGGGAGCTATCCTGTTAAGACGTAAAAAGTAATCATAAAGACATACCCAGGAAAAAAGTAATTATGAAGAAAAAATAGAGATGAAGAGACCAAAAGCATTAAGCCTGAAAACATGGCTCAACCATGGAGCTGTTGCCAATTGAAGAGGAAAAAATGTACGTTGCCAGAAAAAATTGGAGAAAAGTTGAAAAATAAGTAAAAAGTAAGTGTTAGTAGAATAATGATAATAATAAAGAAATAATATAGAGTAAATTAAAAATTTAAATAAAAAAATAAAATAAAATAAAATATTATTATTAATAAGAAGAAATATTGGCATGATATATATTAGGGTTATGATATTTTAAAGGAATACATCTAACTACTTAAATAGCTCACTATTCGCATTATATGCCTAGAGATATTTCAGAGATTATATTAATGAAAAGAAGAGCATTTATATTTAGATGATACCTGTGATCATTAGTTCATTTGTACATTTTTTTTAAACAATAAACAAGAACAAACGTAAACTCATAGTATTGCTTTGTTTTTTTCAATAAAACGTACTAAAAAGCCAAAATTTTATCGAATTTTATATATATATATAATTTTATAAGCAAGCCAGCTACCAAACCCCAACCTCTCCAACCAAGAATTCCCAGAAAGGACACATGTTTATAGAAATGCTAATTGCAACTAGGAAATAGAATCGAATTTAGAAATTTACTAGGGTAATTGTATCTTAAAGCAATATGATGCAGTGAAGATATATTATCAGACTTATAATTACTTGTACAAAGAGACAGTACTCTATATAGATGATTAGCTATGATATTTCTAAATACAGATATATGCATGCATGAAGTAAAATCTGTGAAACTAATTACTTGAAAGGAAATTCATCTCTTTTATTATATACGTTAAATGTGAGTTTCTTGTCCTTATTTATTATTAGTTGTAAATCAAGAAAATTAATACAGTTATTAGTTAAAGGATTTTTAATTAATTCCAAATTATCAGGATAAGTAATAGGCAATTTATCTGTGTAAATATAGTTTTCTGTAGCTATAACAATAATATCATCTATGTACCTATATACTATAAGTGAGGAGTTATCATAATGTTTCTCATAATTAAATAGATAAAGATCTGCTAAATAACTTGAAGTAGATCCACCTTGTGGTATACCTAAGACCTGTTTGTAAAGTTTATTATTGTGTAGTATATAGTTATTGTATAATATAAACCTAAGTAGAATTTTGAAATAAGTAATAGACTATTGTGATGGTAGATTTAGACTATGTATGCTATTATTACAGAGATCAAGTATAGTATTGTAGAGATAATCTAAATGTATTTTATTAAATAGATCTTTAAAGTCATATGTAGATATGGAAGATATAGAATGTAAATCATTAATTTTGTTTTTTAGCTCATAACTATTACTAATTGATATGGAATTGCAATTAGCCTTAATATATAAATTATGCAGGGAAGTTAGTATTTTTAGTAAAGATTTATACTAGCTATATTATTGTAGGTATTACATCCAGTAGTTACAGTTCTAAACTTAATTGCAGTTTTATGAAATTTAGGAATTAATACTAAGCAAGGATAATTAAGATTATCATGTTTCAGGTTAAGTAGCTTATGGTAGGCTAGTATCTTTTTATTAAATATGGACTCAGTAGTATTAGTGAGTTTAAAGTTAGAATTGTTGTTAATTGAATTAGATAAAAGACTATGATATAATTTTTTACAAATAATTGCATAGTTATTAAAGGATTTACCAACATAAGTAATAACAAAGTATTGCTGCAAATAGTTAATCTGATCAGATAGATATAGTTTTTTTGGAGATGCAAAAGATTTAACTAATATATTATTTAATGAAGACAATACTTTAATTTTCCACATATTAAAAAAGGCAGTAGGAATATCATATACATGAATCGTTGTAGTTCGTAACCCCCGCCCCCCTATGAAAAATTTCTTCCTACGCCACTGGAATGTATAGACACTTTTTAATTTACTATTTACAATAACTTAATAATGACTAGCGGTCAGAATTATTTTAACTGATATTGCAATGGCCACTAACTTTATTTAAAAGGATGTCAATAAATAAAAAGAAATAAATGAGATTACAAACGACTTCCTAAAAAAAGTTCATACATTTTTCTCATTTTTAAAATAATGGTTACGCTTTTCAACATACATCTCTAACCAGTCTCTTAAAAGAAGTTAGTGTATCCTTCCCCTTCTGTGTCAATCGTTGCATTTGGGCAATCGGGAAGCAACGACGATCAGGGTTGAGGAAATCAGAATACTATTACCGTAATCTTAGAGAACTTGACGCCAGAACTATTTAAACTACCGTTGTAATTTCATCTATTGAGTCTTTCATACAGCATCAAGATATTGAGTCTTTGGTACTGCTGAGACGCAACGTGTGCATTTGGGCCATCGGGGTGCAACGACGTCGGGGTGCAACGACGATTAGGGAAGGAGAATCGCAGCCATCGACGTTTTAGATAAGAGGTAGGAGTTAGCAGTAGAAACAAAGGCAATAAATTATATTTTCATTCTGCCGTTAGAGTGTAATCTATGAGAGCATTTTTTTTTCTCCTGTTAAAGTGCATTAAATATTACACTCGCTACATTCCTGGCAGACTACCTTTTAACAAACCCCAATTATTGCACAAACTCCAAAAACTAGTTATTGCTCGTGAATTTTTGCGTAAACAAGATGGTTGCCTAACCTTGTTTGCGTTAACAAGGTTCAGCAGTATAGGCACCCTATAAAAAAATACTGATCGAAGGATACGCCCAAATATTTTCTATTTTATGATTAGTTGCATTAAACAATTTATTTACAATCAAGCCGGTGCTGGAGACAGATGAATGAAAAGGACTATTGCACATGCTCCCGTGGACATAGAAAGTCTGTGCTTAGTAAATTGAATAATTTCTAGTTTTATAAAACGAAAAATAAATAAATAAATAAAAATAAACCAACTTAATTCTAGTAAAACGTAAGTTTCCTTCTACCTCAAAATAAGTCTTATAGTCTTCCAAATAAAAGTAAAATCCCACCGAGGTACTAAGCGAATTATACCTTCATCTCAGATGTTGGAACTATCTTATCTTATTATTATCGTATATGTTCCTCTTATCGAACTAAAACGTCACTGGTTACGATTCCCCTTCTCTGATCGTCGTTGCTCCCCGGCAGCCCAAACGCACACGCTGGGTCTCAGCTGTACCAAAGACCCAATTATGTTGATGCTGCATAATAGACTTAAGTTATGCAATTACAACAGTAGTTTAAATAATTCTGGCGTCAAGTTCTCTAAGATTATGGTAATATTCTGAATTCCTCAACCCTGATCGTCGTTGCTTCCCGATTGCCCAAATGCAACGATTGCACAAAAGGAGAAGGGTACACTAACTTTAAGAAACTCATTAGAGACGTACGTTGAAAAGCGTAGCCATCAATTTAAAAATGGGGAAAAGAATGCATGAACTTTTTTAGGAAGTGGTTTGTCATCTGATTTATTTCTTTTTATTTATTGGCATCCTTTTTAATAAGTTAGTATCCATTGCAATATTAGTTAAAATAATTGTGACCTCAAGTCATTATTAAGTATAATAAGTTATTGTACATAGTAAGTAAAATATTATTTATATATTCCAGTGGCCTAGGCAGAAATTTATCTGGGGGAGGGGGGAGGAGTGGTTACGACTACTGCAATTCGTGCATCGTAATGTGCTGTATACATATGTTGTGTATGCGTGAAGAAAATGCATTTTGTATGACAAAAACTTCCTCATGGGGGATTATAACCCTGTCACGTTGCCACAACGTGCATATTTTTTATGAAAAATTATTAATACAAATCCTAATTACTATATTCTAAATGTAATCTAATAATCTATTCTAAATTTAATTTATAAGTTTTTAACAATAACTCTTTTTAAAGCTTTCAAATTTCCTTTCAGCCATTTTATTTGTAAAGCAATAATGCACTTTTAATCATTTCGATTTCCTGCCTTCTGCTATGCTAATCAAACTTGCAGCTGCAATCTGTTTTATTTATATTTTTTCTTCCCATCCTCTTTTCGCACTTATTCATATGAAAGCCTAACTTGCAGTATTACACTGCTCCCAGACCGCAGTGTTTTGTTTTTCTTTTTCCTTCTCTGTGTGCAGATGCATGCATCGAATGTTCTAGAAAAGACTTTCGAGTTCCTTTTTTCTCTGTTACATATGTAATAGCTTGACGGCAAAAGTTGACCTCGTGACATACCCCCCTGTGCATCTTTGAATAGGAGCAATCTGTTGTAAGTCAGCGAGCAGAGAAGAGCTGCGTTGGACGTTCGGGCAAGCACTTTCCCCTTGGGGATTGTTCCTCCGCCCACCTAGCGTATTAATTATTTTGTAACTATATTTAATCATTTTTAATAACCAAGAATTTTACGTATATATGTGTACTAAAAGTGAAGAAATAAGTTGTGGATTTTTACTGTGTGAAGTGCTATATATAATGAGTTATGAAGTATAATAAAGAAAACTGCCGTAAAAGTGTGATTTTCATCTGTTTCACGTATCCCGACTCTATAAGCAAAATCGTGCTGGTTCGAGTTTTATACAGAAACGCCTAGCGATCTTTTTGCCATCAAGTTTTTTCTATCTAGTGTAATTGTTGAGGGACAAAGATTATACAGAGTAGATTATAAGAGTAGACAAAGATTATACAGTTAATATATGTGTTCATCTTCACTTAGGGTAAACAAGAGGTATTTCTTTTACAGCGTGTGATTGTGATACAACTCTGTTTTCGTCTTGCTTTTTCGCTGGCAAGTGTGTATCGCGAACAATTACCTCTTCTAATC
Organism: Cheiracanthium punctorium; assembly: GCA_038373885.1. Classification (NCBI taxonomy): domain Eukaryota; kingdom Metazoa; phylum Arthropoda; class Arachnida; order Araneae; family Cheiracanthiidae; genus Cheiracanthium; species Cheiracanthium punctorium. The sequence goes on along the minus strand of JAWZYV010013214.1, from coordinate 2,717 downwards.
CAGTGTTCAAACCGTCAACATAAAATATTTCGCCACTATACGAGTGTAGATGAATGTTTCACGGTTACATCTTAAATAATGTCGGCGGGTTGTCAACTTGCTCAGTGATAATAATGCACAACAAAATAGTGTCTAATCAAATAACCAAGTTCATTTATGCAATTTTTTCCATCGGTACAAACCCCTCTCCCCAGTAACCACGCCACTGATATTTTCATTGTATATAAGTAATAAATACATTACTTTATAGTAACAATCGTTCAGACACATATATATGTATTTATAAATATATAATAAATCCATCTGCAACTATTATTAATTTCTCTTCGGAACAAACTAGACGACAGCCTCCTGGTTAAGGGTATCAATTTACAAAAATCTCAAATGAAATCAAATTATTAATTTTAATTACCAAAAGACAAGAAAAAAAAGAGAGAACAAACTGCACAATTAATTGGCCATGTAACCGATGCTGAAAAACTTCTAAGTGTACATACATAATATATAATAAATACATTTGAGACAATTTTTCATTTCAATTACCAAAAGAAAAAAACGAGAACAGACGCACGATTAATAAATAGGCAGTGCGATCCTTGCTTTAAAACGCATAAGTACTTTTCCCCACGAGTAAGTACTTTTCCCCATCTTCTAATGCATTTCTCCCTGCGCGGGCGCGTGTTTTCCCCTATCAAACTGGTGGGATTCCATCTGCCCCTTCCGCACGTCTTTGTTCCTGGGAACACAAACTGTTTGTGCTTGAGGAGTCGCTTCAGGGAAAGCAGTGATTTATTTTCAAGTGTGAATGTAGGATACTATAACCACGTGGTGAAATTTTCTCTAAAAGAGTGTTAAATCAACAATAAATCTCATGGCCGTAAGAAGTAAGTGTACATTTTTATAAATTTTGCCACTAAACTTTAATGTGAAGTTTTCCGTGGAGAAATTCTGTATATTTAAAATTTCATGTGTTTTACTATGAAATATTTAGTGTAATTTAGTAATAGGATAATTTATTTAATTTTTAATGCGTAATTGGAAGAAAAAATCAGTTTCCTTTTAGTTACAGAAAAATGAAGTATCTGAAAAGCATTCAGAAATAAATATTACTGAAGCACTGATTTTAGTACTTCTGAATATATACACTTAAATATAATGTGTTGTAAGTTTTGTGTATTTTTTCATGATATAATCATGACAGTTATTTCCTTAGAAAACATTTTTGTCATTCTATACTGGCGTTATAATTCTTTCAAGTTTTTTTCTAATAAAAATAAGTATGTTTACAAAATTTTGATTTTAATGCATAATTCCACTAAGGAAAAAAGTAAAAACAACGCTACTTCATGTAAAAATAGAATATAGTTAAAACTGTACTAATTTTCAAAATGAACAGTTGGCAGAAATGAATAACTTTTTTTTTAAAGAAGATTAAAAAAAATTAATCAAATATTTAATATCAGTGACAATTATAGGAAATGTAATGGAAGTAGTTCGATGTTCCACACCACTATTTTTGAATTGAAATTGTTTTAAATTGAAAATACCCCTCTTACTCTTTAAACAACAGATAGTTTTTTTTTTCTAAATACATAGGTTACTTTAGGCGCGGCACACTATTATACTGCACACTGACTGCTGCTCCATTTATAGAAAATATAGAAAGCAGTCTGCCCTATAAAAATCTGAAAATCCACCCTTTACCCTTATTTTTGACAATTTGTTTTCTTCTTTCTTCTTCTTTTTCTTTTTTTTTTTTTTTTTTTTTTTGGCCATTTTTAACTTTGGTAAAGTGCTTTATTTCTTTGAAAAAATTAAAAGATTTAGTACATACGTCATGCTTTTATTTTTGAAGTGGCTGATTTGCAATTTTTACGATTTGTAAAAAAGTTTTATTTTTAAAAAAAGTTCAATTAAGTTCACATCATTTGACCGATCGACTTGCAAATTTGCATAAATACGCTTAGAAATATATTGAAAAGAATGCGATACTTACGAAATCTGAAGATCCATTCGTCGACATGCCGCATACACTACCAATTTAGAGTGCTTTCTTTTTTCTTTTTTTCTAAATTCCAAGTACATATCGTAAATGGAATCGACATAATATCGATGTCTCGAGTTTAATAAAACATTAGAAACAGAATTAGGTTGAAAGTATGACGTATGAAATAACTCACGATCCTTCTTTTAATTTTACTGACCCCCCACCCCCTCCCTCTGTTTCTCAATGTCACGAGTGTCACAGCTCAGTGCCATCAGTGGCGGGGTAAGACAAAAATTAGCAGTGGGCAAGGCGAGTTTCGACACCCCCACCGCACAAACTACTATTTTATGCGGCAATTTCAGGGGAAGGAGAAGTTTTCGTTTAAAAAGCCTATTGTAACTCTTTTTTTTTTGTTACATTAAATAAAAAAGCACTATCAAAAGTTGAGTTGACATTATTTGATATTGAAAAAATGACAATCTATTCATTAAAAAAAATATTTATTGCCATTTAAATACAACACGCAAGAATGTGGGGTTGGATATGTCCTTTTCATTTACCTGTTAATAGTAACATTAAAAATCAATCCTGTAATCAATGTGCAATCCGTGCTTGAATGATCAATCCTGAAATCAGTATGTAATCCATACTTGAAATCAATTTTAGTCAAGTGCTAATATTATAAATGCGAAAGTGAGTTTGTTTGTTTGTTTGTTTATGGCGCTTTCAT